>JAQFVV010000469.1:0-324274 GCA_028023455.1 Epiperipatus broadwayi
AAAGCCAGTGACGATTTAAGTTTTGAAAATACAATCTCAAACTTCTAAGCTTTACAGCAATCGTCTTTTTTGATTCTAATCTCTCTTTTTTTATCTTGTTGCTAATTTTTTACTGATTTGATTCTGAAAAGAAATTCACTACAATCGTAATGAATGAGTGCTAAAACAATGCCAACAACCTAGGGACTATCTGATCCCACCTATTAATTATTCCTAAATAAAAATCTTATTACCAATCTGTGAATTTCGCATGTGATTTATAATTTACTTAAACCAAACTTGTTAAAGAATATTTAGCCACATTTTCTAAACAAAATAATCCTTCATACAAGATATTATCTATGAGGTAAATGCTCCAATATATCTATACAAAATTTAATATCATTATCATTTACAGGTGCTTGTATGTGTGACAGTAAACATATAAATGTTTGAATCATAATAAAACTGTAACTACATATATAATTGTATAAATGAATATATCGCTGTGTGGATATATACAACTGTGTAAACATATATATACAGCTGTGTAAAGGCATATAACACTGAGTGGATACATATACACTTGTACTAAAGAGTGTTCAAAACCGGCATAGATGTGTCTATGGAGACATAAAGGTGAAACAGATAGAAGGACAGTAATATCTGTTTCATTTCCCCAAACTTACAAAAAAAAAATCAATGAAAAAAAAAGATTTAACTTGGTGAAGAATATCCCTCAATAACACCACTATTTCCATAAACAAAACAAATGATGAAACAAAATATTACTTGCAATATTTTTTACCTTTGCCTGGCTGTCTGGTCTTAAAGTGATGACAGTACACTAATACCATTATGACTAAAGTCTAAGGTTATACACATCTACCTATAACTGGTTATACTAATGCTATTTGGCTATGCTAATTTGCTAAACATGTGGTTATTACATATATATATATGAGCACACAAAATTTTAATATGTATATACTGTTGGGTTGGAATAATATAACACTAATTAGTTAACTAATTTGATAAATATCACCTATATAGAAGAACACACAATATATATATATCTAACTACTGGGGTAGGGACAATTCTATAAATGATCATGCATCATCTTTGTAGAATCTAGGAGTAATCATCAAAACTAATCTTACCTAAGTTGGGTCTGGGAGTAAGTTTTGAAATGTTTTAGGTTCCTGGAGCTTATCATATACCAGGAAGCTTCCAGACTTTCTGACTGGTTGCAGTTTGGCTTTCTTTCTAAAGGGAAATACTTATGGATACCTCTGAAGACATCTCTTTATTAAATTCCAAGTTTGAACCTCCTTCTGGTTTCCAGTCTTGCAGACATAGGCACCTTTCTTTTCTCCTCCTTTTCCATACTGTCAGTCCCATCCGGCACCACCAACATCTCTTCCCCAGAGTTTTCTATGCTTCCCACACTTCATCTGGGTTTGGTGCAGTTTCTTCCGTAAAAGGAAAATATGTAGGATATCTCCGAACATATCCCTCTCTCAGATCCTGAGTTTGGAACTCCTTTCTGGTTTTCCTGTCCTAAAAACATCAGTATCTTCTTTTCTCCTCTTTCTTTTCCATCCTGTCTTCACCATTTGGGCTCTGGCAATATCCACGCTTCTCTCACAATCAAAAACCACTCTGTCCCACAGGGCCTCAATCTCGGACTTAGCTCCACTGTCTTCTTTCACTTGATCAAACTTATCCATTTTGGGAATTTCTGTGAAATGTCTATCTTTTAAAACATTCCTGTCTATGTAAGTTTTGGTAACCTTAACTGCATTTATTTTTGATACTTCTGGGTAAGATTTTGGCTTAATTTCTTCAATATAATTAACATTTTTAGATGAGGTTGAAAAAAGATTTACTTTGTATTCTTTCTCATTTACTTCAGTATCTATAGACTCTTCACTGTTCTGAAATATATTTTGTTGTTCAAGAGATCCCTGCATGATTTTTATATCAGGTTCCATCCCTTCCATGTTTTTTGTATCAATTTCACGTGTGCTCTTCCGATCTGAATACATTTTTGAATCCTCTGACATTTCCATATTGATTTTACAAATATCAATACTTACTGCATCAATTTTAGACTCTTCCATATCATCATTGACTTTAGACTCTTTTACAAATTTTACATCTCTTTTAGATTTTATTAAATCAGCTTGCAACTCCTCAGCAGTCTTTGCATCCATTTTAAATTCTTCTACAGTTTCTTTATCAAGTCTTAACTCTTCCCCTGTTTTTACATCGATTTTAAACTCATCAATCTCTACAACTATTTCAGAGTCTTCTATTATCTCCACATCCATCTTACATTCCTTTACTGTGTTTGATAGAATGTCGGTCTCCGTTTCTGTACCTACTTCTTTTACTGGTTCTACCTCTGGTATATCAATTATATCCTTTTTAGCATTCTTATTGCCTGGCATACAAGAATCTGCAGTTTCAGCATGCTTGTTTTCTTGGAGACGATCTTCTGGATCTGCCAACTTTACTTGTTTGTAATGATAATGGCAATCCATATCTGAGTCTTTTGCAACATCAAGACATTCAAATTTTCCCATTTTATGGAATAGATTTTCTTCTCTTGGTTCACCATCCTGACCATCACTATCCCTTAAATTTCCTTCAGGAATTTCTTCCTGCTTCTCCTCCCTCTACATCTATATCCTCTTGGCTACCCTTCTTACTCTCTGCAATATCCACTGGGTGCTTCTCCAGGTTTATCATTTTCTTCTGAGAAGGCTCCTCCAGTTTGAACACTTCCTGCTGGCAGTTTACTCCCAATCCTTTTGAACCCTTATGTAACTCCTCTATATTTTGATTTCTTTCCCTCATTTTTCTGCCCCCCCCCTCCCCCCCCCCCCCTTTCACCCACCTCTCCTCCCTTTAGGGCTTGCAAATCTTCCCTTATCCCTCTTTTATGGGCCCCGGTTTCCCCCCCTTTTTAAAACCCCATTCCTGTTGGACTGTCTCCATCATCATTTTCATCTGTAGCCAGAAGGTTGGTGACATAATAATTTGGCTTTCCCCCATGACTTTCTTTGGATGGCTGTCCATAATAACTTTCAGCTTTGGTTATGACTAAGAATTATACTAATTTAATATTTGCTATAAATGATTATTTACTGACTCTCCCTCCAAACTGGCTCTCTCTCTCTCTAATTCCTAACTTTCAGACCACTGCATTCCTTTATTAACCTATCCTTACTACTGATCTCAATAACCACTGCCACTATCAAGTCTAAGTCCTGTTTACATCTAACATACTCAAGTATTTTATAAAAAAAAAATTTAAAAGTATATAGTAAAAGCGTTTATGTAAAACAAAAAAAAAATTTAAAAAAAAATTATATTACCAATTGCACCTCCTTTCTTCCTTCACTGAAGCCGATCATTCCTAAGAAAAGACTTTAAAAAAAATTTTTTTATGAAAAAAAATTTTGCTTTCTATGCCAGGTTTGCTCTGAAGTACATGTATATATCTCCATTTATTTAATTTACTTTGACCTTGCCTCTTTTTGTTTCCTTGCTCGTTCTCCAAACCAATCCAAATTTTTATAATAAGTTTAAAGCGATAGAGCCCCTTTATGCAAACCCCTTTCTCTACCCCTGATGACAAAATTTATATGAGGATGACTATCAACCTATTCAAATCACCCCCGGGCGCCAGTCACCAGTGAGCAAGAAAAACACCACATATAACCTAAGATTCCAATTTCCAATATGTATGCAACACACCCAATATCTGGTTGACATATCCTGCATACATTCATGCCATATCTGAGCCAGAGACACTTTTAAAATTCTTTACTTAAAGTAAACAGTCTCAGTAAATAGACAAAAAAAAATTATAAAATTTATATATATATGGCTCATGTGTATATAGTCAAGAATACTCCTCCCATTGCAATACCATAATTCAAAAAAAATTTACATATATTTTTCAACATATATCAATTCAGAGCCTGTATTCAGTTCAGGACCTGTATTCAGTTCAATGCTTTTATCAGTTCAGGGCATGTGAATTAACTAACTGGTTGTTCATACTCAAGAGAAAAAATATACATATGCAAATGTTGTCAAAAAAAATATTTCATGAAAAAAAAATCTTTTATATATAACAACACCCACACACTCAGTTTAGGGTGTGTAACTAAGTTTGTCCATGCATGGCATTCATATTTGGAAAAAAAATATAATATAAATGCATATATAAAAAAAAACATATATTCAATTCAGGGCCTATACCTGGTTCAAGACCATGTTCAGGGCCTATACTCAGTTCAGGGGCATGAACATCAATTGAAAAAGCCCACTGACTTAAGCATCCATAATCAGTGAAAAAAAAAAAATTTTACATAATCAGGAAAACAAAAATTTGTACTCATATATCTATCTTTCAGGGTCGTGAAAATTAACTAGGCCCCACGTAAGGGCGTCCATAATCGAGGAAAAAAAAAAACCTATGTAACAGTCAGATTTGTACACTCATGCAACAAAATTCAGAGCCCAAGCAAAATATACCAAAGCTGACCGTAGTGAGGTGGTTGAGACCTCTAATCCAACCAAACTCCAACTCATCTGCCAGTACTCCAAATTTAACACCTTATGAGTGACATTCCTGGGGCTACACTCAGTTCTCATTTAACCGCGAGCCGACATAGAACAGGAAGAAACACGAGACTTAAGGTCATTACTAACCTAACTAAATAAGTGATATATATAACACTTGACACTCTATTAATCTTAAATACTAGACATACACATATAGCATATAAACTCATTAAGAAATTGGAGTAATGAACTGTGACATTTAATAATATACTGTGGATTGGATAAAATACTATGGATTGGATAAGATACTGTGGTTTGGTTTGATCTAGAGTCCGAGCAAGAAAGATATACAACAGTTTATATTTAAAAAAGATTTATTAAAACAATAACAAATGATCTAACACAAAATATCATAATGGCAGGGATTGTATAATCTTCACAAGGTATTCAATACAGGCAAGCATGTTACAATAGTTGGAACTGTTATCAAGTACATCTGTTCCCTTTTAAACACATTAAAATACATGTGTGTGTGAGTTATAGAGGTCATGCCTAATTCTTTAATATGCTCATTTTTATGAACTGGATTTGCTTAAGTTAGAAGTTGATACTTTAGTAGAGATGATGATGAGTACAGCCAGTTTTAAAGACTGTTATATATACTAATTAACTGAGCAACTAAATAAACTCAGAATCATGCAGATTCAAACTGATAACCAGATTCAAACTCCAGTCTAAGGCTGAATGATTAATTAATATGGGAAAAAGAACTGGTTACCATTAGGTCCACATATATGCGCTATATAAAATATTAAAGAAATAAACTTGCAGTGCGAGTGTGTGATTCTTCCAGAGTTTCAGCATCCAATGCTCGGTTTGCTCTGAGACCGACGGTTTGCCGCTATTGATATGAACATAAAGTTCAGGAAGTCGGATTGGCTTTATGGAAAAATAATCTGGGTCCTCACGCCCCCAGTTCTAATGAAGATAGCCATAACCCGAACAAAATAAAGGGGCGGTTTGTTACCGTGAACCCTTGTCAGAGGCAGCAAAACGTAACACATATAAGTGTACTATATAAAAACACACCCGCAATGCACGCAATATATATATAAAAAGCAATAAGTATGCATATAATTAATTGCACCTAAAACAGATAGCTTTTATCTGTCAAGCTAATTCAAAACAGTTCTTAAAATTAGCATTATAAGTATGCTAATAAAATGGACTTAAACTATATAAAAATAATCTAGTTAAGATCCTGAATCTGCATATAAATATTCTTTTATTAAGGAGGGAAAGTATATTCGATGGGACTTAATACAAACATTAGCAAATATACTTTATCATCTCTAAACAATATATATATCCCCTTCCAACTAATAAATATCAAAGGTTATAATATAAGATCGGTTAAGCAAATCTTAAAAAAATACGATTTTACAATATATATATATAACTATGATAACAACGAGTGGTTAGCGCATTCGTTTATTACCAATATTATAATTTCGAAACAATGATTTAATAAAATAAACAAGGCTTTTAAGATGTCTAAGCGAAGATTACAATTATCTCCTTTATAAATTACTTACTTGGTTTCATTGTTTCGAAATCTGAGCATATTATCACATATCAAACATAACAAAATGCATTTAAACAAAATATTAAAATTACTGAAATTAGGCAAGACCGTTAGCTTGTAAGAATTGAAGAGAATAAATTTCGGACATTTAATGAGTATAAAAAAAAAATATGAAATCTTTTAATTCATAAAAGACTTCTGCAGTTTATAAAATTAAGTAAGTAACCTTTTTTTCTTTTACATTATAGATAAAGTTACACAGCCTGATAGTTTCGTTCTATAAGAGGGAAAATTGAAAGAGTTTTTATAATTTAGATAGAACGTTCTTTTTAAAATGTTATAAGTAATTTATAGATTAAAGTTCATACCGCAGCTTCTTTTTAAAAATGATTACCATCTCTCTCTGCCTCCTTGAGTGGACTTGAAGCGTATATCAATGATAGTGGCTGGAATAGGGCGTCTGACAACGTCATAATCTTCAGTGGCCTTTCAGATAGGTTAAATTTCTTCATATTCTCCATGCAGGTTGCTGGAAAGTCTATTCAAAGGAATGTTTAGAGGAATTGAGAGTCCATCTGGCTTCCGAGCCAGTAAATATATTATTCTACTCGATCATTTTTGGATTCTGGTCTCCACAACAATTTTCAGAAAAAAAAAAGCTAAAGAGAGTGAATTTCAAAAAAAATCTGCAATATTTATATTCCCTAAATCAAAAGCCAGTGACCATCTATTTTAAAACTACAATTCAGACTTCTAAGTTTTAGCCTTAGGTCTCTTTTGATTCTTATCTTTTTTTATCTTCTTGCCCAAACTTTTACTGGTTTGATCTGGGAAAAGAAATTCATTACAATCGTAATGAATGAATCTAAAACAATGTCAATAACCTAAGGACTATCTGATCCCACCTGCGAATTTTATTCTAAATAAAAATCTGCGATATCTATATTCCCTAGATCAAAAGCCAGTGACTATCTGTTTTAAAACACAATTCAAACTTCTAAGTTTTACAGCAATCGTCTTTTTTGATTCTAATCTCTCTTTTTTTTATCTTGTTGCCAATTTTTTACTGGTTTGATCTGGAAAAGAAATTCACTACAATCGTAATGAATGAGGTCTAAAACAATGTCAATAACCTAGGGACTATCTGATCCCACCTGCGAATTTATTCTAAATAAAATCTTATTACCAATCTGTGAATTTCGCATGTGATTTATAATTTACTTAAACCAAACTTGTTAAAGAATATTTAGCCACATTTTCTAAACAAAATAACCCCTATACAATATATTATTTATATAAATGCTGCAATATATCCATACAAAATTTAATATCATTATCATTTACAGGTGCTTGTATGTGTGACAATAAACATATAATTGTTTGAATGCATATAAAACTGACTATATATATAATTGTATAAATGAATATATCGCTGTATGGATATATACAACTGTGTAAACATATATATACAGCTGTGTAAAGACATATAACACTGAGTGGATACATATACACTTGTACTAGAGAGTGTTCAAAACCGGCATAGATGTCTATGGAGACATAATTGTTAATTTATAATAATGATAATTCAATTGTGTTCGAACCATTATTAATAATGATAATTGTATGAAGGAGAGTTTCAATCATAATTGTATGAAGGAGAGTTTCAATCATTCACATAATCATATCAAAACTCATGGAATCAAATTTAGCTAAGTTAAATTGACTTTTCTCTAGTATGAATACATTCCCAATAATGTTTATTTATATTCAATTGATTTGTATAGAAGTATATTGCAATCATTGCAAATATTTCAGTTATTGTAAATTAATTTTCTTTTTGTTATTTCTATTATTTTAAACCTAGTTGCTTGTTCTCTTGCTCTCATTCCAAACCTTAATAGAAACAGTTTGCAATACATCCTGAGAAATCTACATTTAGCTGAGCAGTTAAAGAATAGACTGTTCTCATAATGATGTTGCTGCAGTGGTTTCTAATGGTATTTTTTTAGCAATGAAGTGATGCTTGGAGATACTTACCCTATACAAATACTTGTGGATGTGAATGTTATGGTGTCTATATGATACAAAACAGTCAAGTAAGGCTTGGTATATATAAGTTGATTCTTAAGAATCATGCTTACATGTGTGCTAGATGGGATTGATCTTGGATCATCATCAAAAAAAGGGAATTCAGTGCAATATATACTATCATATAACATGCAATACCTATTACATATGACTATATGGTAGTAATGAAATTTTAAGCTATTTGACATGAATGAGCATTTTTTATTTCAAAACTAAACCCAAATCTGCAATTAAACAATTATTTATATATTAAAAGAAAAAGTTGAATAATGCATGCATATGTGGTTGTTTGATAGATTTTAGATAAGTGCTGAAAAAAATAAACAATTATTAGATACAATTAAAAAGATAAAAATATTAGCAACAATTTTATTATTGTCGTTTATTAACAATTTTACAAATGCAAACATTGAAAATTTTTTATTAAAAATAAAAAAGAAGTTTCAGTATTCAATAGAATTTTGTTCTACAAGAGTGTGATAGCATTCAAAATTTATATTAATTATAAATATATAAATAAATCGTTAAATTTAAAAATTTATAGTGTTAAACAAAAAAAGATTTTTGATGTCAAATTTACATTCTTACTGGTGCAGTATTCAAGGTCAAGCAAGATATACATATGTAAGTTGTATAATAATAAGAATACAATAATTAATGTAGAATAAAACTAATAACTTTTAATGTATAACGAATATGTAAAACAATAATAATAATTGTATAAATGTAGAATAAAACTATACTGCAATATATAATGAATATGTAAATAATAATAATAATTGTATAATAATAAGAGTATGTAAAATAAGAATAATAATTGTATAATAATAAGAGTACAATAATGTAGAATAAAAGTAATAACTGTAAAATATAATGAATATGTAAAATAAGAATAACTGTATAGTAATTATGTATAACGATTGTGTAAAATTGCCATGCTGATAAATCATAGAAAGCCTAGCTGACCTTATAGGGTCAGAAAACTGTAAAATACCATATATGGTGAGAAATGTAAAAATACTGCGTGTATGTGAAAACATCATATATGGTTAGGAATATAAAAGACTCCAGAAGTCTTGAAGGGTATATAAACCCCCATAACCTGATCTAATTGTTCTGAGTATTAATTATGTCAGAGACTCCTGCCTCTGTAAGTCCAAAACAGGACTAGAGTTATTATATGCAGGCCACCATGACCTTTTATTATTTTATTATGCCTTATAATAGGCAATGTATATAGTTAAAATTATTCGTATTAAAGTATAATCTTACCATCTCAATTCTGCCTTTGTCCATTTATTTACTTGCTGGTCATAAGACACAGCACTGGACTATTTCCATCATCTATGAGTGAATGTTGAATGTATAGAAAAGTTTAAACTTTATTTAAACTTTTCAAAAACAAACAACTTGTTAGTAATAACACACAAATAGACAACACAGGTTAGTAATTACACAATGTTTCGAGTAGTATTATTCTCCACTCCTCTTTAAGTGTTGATGGCCTGATATGCACAGTTACAGTATTTACATAGAAGTCGAACTCACATCTTTAGATCTTTAAATATCGAATTTAAGGCAAACGCTCTGAGCTATTACATTCTCATTTTTTTGTTTTTAAATTGATTAAAATTTGATTAGATTGTTTCCGAATGTGATAAACAACTGTGAAATAAATAATAAAGTTTTTTACTGACAAACAGAAAACATACACTTAATTAATTAATATAATTGCAATTAGTTGGTCAGTACATATGCACTTAATTATAAAACAATGACTTCTACATTTGATTTTAGTGACATTGTAAGATGATAAATTATTTAAGTAAGGTTTCAAACATTGGAGAACAATTGATATTTCAGTACTTAAGAGCTGCATATTAAATGTATGCAGGCTGTTTTAAAAATAAACTTCATGGTTAGAAAAATTTATTCAGCAATTTAAGAGATAGCAGTCATCAAACAGAAGTCTCTGCTAATCTATGCAAAAATAAAGATGTATTGTATCATTATAGCATGGAAAAGCCTCAATGAATTGCTATAGCTATCAAAATGAGAAGCTATATTTCACAAATCATACTGGTTGCAGTTTATCTTATCAAAATTTAGCCTGCCTTATCTTCTAAAATATTGTCTCCAGTTTATGAATCTGTCTTTCTTATGATGTCATTGATCTAATATAAAAGAGCTATCTATCAAAGCTCATTGTGAAAATATAATAAAATTATAATTGTTGCCTGATGAATGAACTTTACTGAAAAAGAAGAAGGAATTTATCAGCATAAAGACATCTCATTGGGAATTTTTTTTATTAGAAACAATTTGAATGATGTACAGTCCACATACAAAAAGTTTGAACTAGCTTACAAGATTCAAAAGTCATATGCAAATCTGTGAAGTTCTAGTAGAATTCAAACTGAAGTCTTTCTAGGTGAGAACATTTATATTTCAAATACAAGTAAAATTAATGTTGTTGTTATTATTTATTTATTTATTTCATTGTTTTGTATTTAGAATTTATTAATATTTGAAGTGCAATACGCTGTATCTCGTTTTCACATAACATGTATTTGTAGTTAGAAGAACTAGAAGTTCATATTTCAATTTTAGAATAAAAGAGAGGAGAAAATTTAAACTACTTTTTATTTGTTTATATGCTCAAAAAATGCATGTCAGCATAGAGTGGACCTTTTATGAGTATAAAATCTTTCATGTAGATTTTAGGTTGGTGTCTATCAAAATAGAAACATATGCTAAGTTTAAAATTATTTTAAAGTTTATATAAACTAGGTTATTATCTGATTTATGAAATGGAAATGTTTATTTTGTACCATGTTCAAACCATTTTTTAAAACTAATTGTTTTATTAATGTTTAAAACTAGTTTATTTCTTTATTGTTGATTCTATGTAAATTAAATTAAGATATACAATGCTGTGCAAGGTGAGTGATAATCAGATATTAAGTTTTACTTCTAAATTTGATTTATAGTAATTAGTTACCATCCTATGTAAAACTAATATTGTTGATGGTAGAAGTGAATTATATAAGTTGGTTATGTGATATTCATGGTCTATAATTTAGCTTATCTATCTGATATCATCAACTGTAAATACAAAACCATTATTGTCATATTACTCCTAGGATAATCAAGAGAGATGTTGATATAATTTAACTTTTTTGAGAAGAATAACTGGAGGATATGCATCTCAGACTATAATTCCAATATTCCTTTTGAATTGCAGAAAAATTAATTTAGGTATTTAATCTATTGACTGATAATTCTTTTTTTATATTGTTACGATATATATATATTACAACAGAGATTAATTTCTATTAACATATTTAATCTCTGTTGTAATATTTTTATATTATTATTAATAATGACAAAGAACCTAGATATTATATATATATTAAGGAAACCAAGTCATACGTCACGTGACTTAATTAGCTTGTATTTACAAATGTAATATAACGACCGGGCAAATAGCTCTAAACAAGTTGTTTTCGATAAATATATATATTAAGAAAAATATGTTGAGTCTTCGTGATATTGGTCCTTGATACGGCTGTTATTATTTGAATGATTCCAAAAGCATAAAGAAAATCTCAAAATTAAAATTGTTTGCTATAAAAATAATAAATATTTTATATAGAACTTTATCAAGTATTAACATTTTTTTTTATAGAATTGAATTCTATGACATTAATTATAAAAAGGGGAAAAAAGCATTATGAGTTTTTAAAAAAGCTGACTATAAAGAAGAATAAATATAAGATGGAAGAAAAAAACGAAAGTAAAATTAATTTGATAAGCTGTTCGATTAATATAAGTTTCAGCAAGAATATGATTAAAGAAAAAAATTAATATGAGAAATTTAAAGAAATAAAGGAGGAAGTATTAACCTATCAATGGGAGTATATAATGTGAGAGCTTTGTGAATAATTTGAAAATGGAACTATTCCAAAAATAAATAAAAATACCAAAAGTTGACATCCTTGAAATAGTTGTGATTTGCCGTAAAATCATCAAAGATGTGAGGTTATTCTGATTTAAAAATTATTCATAACATTAATCCTTGAAAAATTCTTTTAGATACAATAGAAGATTTATTAGATTATAAATTTTTTAATGAAAAATATTTCCACATGCAAAGAAACTTCTTTTAGTATTTTATTAGTGTCACTTCTCTGCCAGAAAATTTAGATGTTAATTTATAGGAAATTTTACAGAAGTTTAAAGCTAATAATATGAGTTGGGCATATAAAAATACAATTTCAATTAGAAAGGATTTCAAAAGCATATTACTTCATCCTATTCTAGAGCTATCTATCTATAGTTGAGTTTCAGAAAGCTTATGATAGCAAGGATCAATAGTTGACTTGAAAATACTTGAATTATAAGAAATAAATAAATCAATTTATGTTTTCAAGAATATCTATGTTGATTGAAAAGCTACCATGAGAATATTCAAAGGAATAGGAAGAGGCTCAAGACAATCCAACCTCACTATATATATATATATATATCTTGAAACAAGCACTTAATCAGTGCAAAGAAAAAAACAAAACAGGGTTTACTGAATAAGAATTAATAACTTAAGATTACAGATAAATATGAATTATACACAAATGAAGTCAAATCAGAAAAAATATATAGAAAGGAAAAAATGGAAAAGGAAATCAAATTTACGGAATTGAATTAGACATTGTATAATAAAAAGTTTATATTTTAGAAGTAAAATCCATAATGATATCATCAGCCAAATTATAATAAAACTGTCCAAAATATCATGAATATATTTCCAGGACATGGAGAAGCAGAAAAAAATTAATTTACAAATCAATAAGATGAAAATATTTATTGTTGTAATATAAAAATGAAAAATATTAACCATGATAAGGATTGTGTTATTTAAAAGCAATATAGAATCCAAATACTTATTTTTGGTGTAAACATAGAAAGAAGATTTTATGAAGTATAGGTAGATGCCATAACATAAATCTAATTTGCATTTACTAAATCCTTTTTGCTAGGAATAGACAAGATAGTGGGAAAACATTTTACCACTCCTGATCCAAAATAATTAATGATTATGATGAAAGAGAAAAGCCCTAGACTGACTGAAAAAAAAAAGAATTTAAAATAGACTAGAGAAAATTGGTTGATGTTACATAGATGCTTTAAATATAAGGTTTCCATGACAAACCTTAGCATATTGTTGGAACTAATTGAACCACAGTCAACTGTGCTTTCAGCATTACTTGTAAAATTGGTAACTAATTTTTTTAAGCTAAAGAGTAAAGAAAATATAAGAAAAAACTTAAGTTAGATAGATTACTGATAATGTATTAACCCTATGAAACAAGCAAGAATGCAGTAAGTATATGCTGGCTAGTTCTGTCATATGTTTATCTTTTAGAAGTCATATAATCATGTACACGTCAATGTATTTGCATTTGTTTGTTAATTATTGTTTTTACTTTTTAGCTGAAACACACATTCTATTTTACTATTCTCTTTCTGTTGATGATCATTTGTTATGGTGTTGTTAGACAAGCTATACGGTATCCTGAAAAAAAACCATCCTGGGAGTTATTATTTAATGTTACATTTGAACCACATTTCATTGTTTATGGACAACTCTTTACTAAAACAATTAGTGGTAACTATTATTGTTATTTATATTATTAATAGTCCATTTATTATTATAATGTATTATTACATTTTTCACATTATAGTTAATTATCAAATAATATGAATAATTTTTTTAAATTTTAGCTGGTTGTGACAAGGGTGCACCAACATGTACTACTGGTAGTTGGATTTTACCTATTTTGATGTCAGTGTATTTGTTGATGAGTTACATGGTTCTTGTCAACCTACTTATTGTCAATTACAAGTAATATATATTTATATACTTATGAATTACATATGTATGAAGTGCATTCAATTAGAATTGATGAATATATTTTAACATTTATGTATATCAATAGACAAATGATGTGCGTTATTATATACGTTTGTTTTTTTTTAGAAATGAAATCATTATTATAAACAATATATAGTAATTTTCTCTCGTTATTGTTTAAATATTTTAAATAGAAATAATTGTATATTTTTGCACTAATTTAAAGAAAGAGATTTGAAGTTAGCTCCTCACCTAATAGCAAATTCCACATGGAATCTTATTAATATTGGACATTAAGTAATTTAATGTTTTATAAATGTATTGCCAAATTTAATGTTATTTTATAATTTTTTCTTTATTGTAAACATAGTTGAATAAACCTGTTTTTGATACTAATTTAAAGGTTATTATTTATTGTTAAGTTTATTTGTTTACTGCTTAATCTGTCATTTATTATATAAAATATATTTTCAAAAGAGATAATTTTTTTATAAATTTATATAAGATGAAACGTCCTGTAAACAATCCATTGCTTCATAACAAAGGTATTACCCATCATGCTTTTCAGTTGATGGATAGTGAAACTTAGAACATTTTTCAATCATTTTATTTTTTGGCTAAGAATAACTATATGCCCATTTTCTGATCAACACTAAATGGTTAATGGGTTTGTTATTGGATAGATGTCTAAAATAAAAACCATAAGCATGATTTAAATTTGAACCCAAGTCATATGAGAATGGCAGTAAGATGTGCTACTACTGCACTATGATATGCCTACATTTTTTCTTTTGTAAGACTATTTTTATATGTGCCTAAGACTGGCCAAGAAATGATAGCATGTGTTTATAAATGTTTTTAAACATCTGTGTTTAAGAAATATGAAGCTACTCTTTATTGTTATTATTCATAAATATTACAGTGTGAATTCTAATTTAATCATTATAATAATATCTTAGATATTTTTGTGGAAGGTTTTATGTTGATCATTTGTTATAGCGGCTAACGTAACACAAAGTTACTGCTAACAGGAAAGCGAATAATCCTTTTCTACTTTCACAAATAATTCCCATTGGACACTCTTGATTATTTTATAAAGTTTAAGTTTTATGAAATTATTATTATGATAAAACTTATTAGTGGTTATGAATATATTTTTTCAGTATTTAAAAAGAAAAAAAAATTGATGTGTTTGATTATTATTAAATTTAATTGTTATCTGTTATATTCACAGCTAATTGATTTTTAATGAAATTTTAACAACTAATACAATACTTATTAGTATATAATATAGTAATTTAATACAATACTTGAAAGGAAAGAAAATAAGTCATTTGAATATGATATATATATATATATTCAATATCAGAATAATCAAATGATCCAAAGCTTTTTAACATATACTTATCGACCAATAACATGATAACATTAAATTAAAACCTATTCTTAAGAAGAATCATCTGTTTTGA
Organism: Epiperipatus broadwayi; assembly: GCA_028023455.1. Taxonomy (NCBI): domain Eukaryota; kingdom Metazoa; phylum Onychophora; class Udeonychophora; order Euonychophora; family Peripatidae; genus Epiperipatus; species Epiperipatus broadwayi. Next base: position 15,615 of record JAQFVV010000469.1, read on the forward strand.
ATAAATCATCAATAAAACCGTAAAAAAAAAAAAATCAGAAATCTGAAGTAATCCTTATTTTATTTGAAGTAAAGTGATTCTTATTTTATAATATTTAATACTATATTAGATTGCAGTAGTTATAATAAAATATAGAACAAATTGTTAAATTAGAGAATATGCAAAGTTTGAGAAATACTTATTTAGGAAACAATAACTGACTATCTTTGGGCTCTCTAAACAAATTCTGAGCTTGTTTGAAATCCAAAAAAGGAAAAACTTCCAAAGTTAACCTGTATTCAAACACCAGAAGTTATATCTTCAATATGGCATAAAGCCTGTAATTAAAGAATATTACGCTTAAAATTTATGAGATTTATATCCTAATTGAAAATATGCAGTTTTTAAAATGTAATCACACAGCAAAATTTTAGTAAATAAATTTATTTTTAAAAAATCATAAGTAATATTCATAAGCCATGCTGAAAACTTTTTCTTGCACATACATATATGAAAGCAAGTTTTATTTTGGTAAATTGTAAAATATTTAGTTAAAGTTTAAAGCATGTGGTGACAATATGTAATTTAAAATTTGAATAATAATAATAATAAAATCATTTGAAATCATTTTTCTGTTGTGTTTTTTTTTTTTTTTTTGTTATGTGGAGTTAACTCATTCATTCTTTTTTCAGAAAAACCGTTGATCAGGTATCGAATTTAACACTAACTATGTGGAAATACCAGCGCTATGAACTCATCATGGAATATGAAAGACGTCCAATTCTTGTTCCCCCTTTTATAATACTTTATCATTTGTGGGAAGTCATTAATTTTCTAATTAATTTATGGAAAGAACAAGCAGTTAATCACGATCATGAACTGAGTAAGTTTCTTCATTATTACCTGTTATTATCATAACAAAAATACTGATATAATATTTTTAAAATGGAATCTTCATATATTTACTTTTCATTGACCAACAGTGGACAGTCAGAATATAAATGTCCCTAAACATATCCAATTCATCATTACATGATTTTGGTCACAAAAATCTCAAAAGAATTAAAATTTTAAAAATTATAAATTCATGTTTAATTTCATTATGAATCATTTTACAGCCATTTCCTGTCTTGTCATGAAATTGCTTTTTTAATTTCCTCTAGATATACTGTTATAATTGTAGCGTAGATGAATTTACATACATCAATCATTCATATTATATATAATTTATTACTTTCCACAATTTCAGTTATCATAAAAAGATGTTAACCAAATGAAAGTATATAGGTTAGTCATGCCTATTATATAGGTCTATTACTTGATAACATGGGAAAGAAAAAAAACAGATGGCATGTTTATATATTAATCATGCATATAATGTACATACTGCTGCTTGAGATTCATCATGAATCTTTTCTTACTTAGCCATTTTTCTGTCTTGTGTATTTTGTCATGGTGTTGTCTTTTCTATTTAGATATACTGCTGTACCATCTTTGTTCATAGATGTACTATGTTAATCTTTTATATATTTTTAAAATTATATCATAGATGAATGTACATATGGTACATATATTAATCAGTTATATTATATAGAGTTCATGCCTATTCACAATTTCAGATTTCATGGAAATGTTGTGAACTAAAGAACATGTATCTTTGTTTATCATAATTTATATAATTATAATTATAACTAATGGAGAGATGCATGTTAGGAATAGCAAGAAGAGATTGAAAACAAAATACATGGATGAGAAAATGAACAGATATTATTAATATCACTGAAAAAATTAAGAGACCGAAGTGTAATTGGATTGGATATATCACTAAAGGGGATGATAATAGATGGATAGTTGAAATCATAAACTGAATTCCAAGAGATTATAAAAGACCAAGAAAGAGACCACATGTGAGATGAATGAATGAAATAAGAAAGTATGCTAGGATGATGTGGAGAAGAGAAACTGGAGATTGGAAAAGTTGGATTGAATTTGGAAAGACTTTAATCTGGCAGTAATTTGATGATTGAAAATGATGATGATGATGTTAATTATGCATATATATATATATATATATATATATATATATATATATATATATATATATACACACACACATGATTTACTACTATTCACAATTCAGGTATTACAGGAAGGCTGTTATAATTAATCTTGATTATATTAATATATTTTAAAAATGTATAATTTATAGCTATATAAATTATGATATGTATGATTGTATGTACACAGATTAACTGGATGTGAATATATATATCAGTGATGAAGCATGACCTTTTTAGGAATGGAAGCACACTTTTTTATGTTTTTATTTCATTTGCCACAACAATTTTTATGTAATAGCTCTTAATATATATATATATTACACACATCTAGAAAAATCTGAATAGCTCTTAATATATATATATATTACACACATCTAGAAAAATCTGAAACTCTTTTATCTGTAAATTAGAGAATATATTATCAATATATTTTTATCTTCCAAATCCTTCTAACATTCTTAAAAGTTTTAACTGTAAATTAGATCTTAGCATTGTTTGAACTTCTTATAATCAATGAGAATGTGTTAGTCAAAGTCATTCTTTGTATATATAAAAACAATTCAACTGTTGGTAAAAAAAATAGAAAGTCAATAGTAATTACATACAAAAAAATAATGAATTTGAATTGCTCATTCTAATCAGACTCCTTGGTTAGTTTAAATATAGATAAAACATTTTCAATATATTTTTATCTTCCAAATCCTTTTAACATTCTTAAAAGTTTTAACTGTAAATTAAGTCTTAGCATTGTTTGAATTTCTTGTAATCAATGAGAATATATTAGTCAAATTCATTCTTTGCACATATAAAAACAATTCAACTGTTGGTAAAAAAATTGGAAGTGAATTTTTAAATTGAATTTTATTTAAAGCATTTGAAAGTTTTAGTGAATTTTTCTATGGAAGCCCTCATTCCTTCAATACATGGGTGCTTCATCCCTGATATGTGTGTATATATATATATATATGTGTGTGTGTGTGTGTGTGTGTCAAAATGAATGTTTTGATGGATAAAAGATGTTTTAAAAACATGTTTTTGAGGATAAATATGTTTAATAAACTAAAATAAATCTATCAACATTTCGATAAGAGCACTTATCTTCAACTGGGTGAAAAAAATATAGTAATCCCATGGTTATAACAAATAAAATTGTTTCACATTATTATATCATATGATTGTTGAATAGTTTGATTTATATTTAACATTATTTTTAATATTCATCTGCTTATTGCTTTGTCACATTTATTAATGCAATTTGTGTTTATAAAAATTTCTATACTCATGTAATATCCACCCGATTACATACATAGGAAGGAACAATTAATGTATAGTGATAGAACAGATCAACACATTAATACAGTAAAAAAAATTCTCAACCTCTTCAGCACTTGCTGTCCATAGTTTGGATACTAGCCATACCATAGACCTCCTAAGTACTAAAATAATATGCACATAAAATAATCATAACTAGAGAATATTTAGAGAAGCTATAGAAATTTTTAAAAACACAAATTGCATGACTAAGCATGATGAAACAATAAATTATCAACTATTTGGAAGAGTTTCTTAATGCAAGTAAATATAAAAAATACTACTAAATATAAATTCAACTATTCAACAACCTAATAAAACAATTGTATTTACTATAATCATGTGATTATTATTATAATTTTTTCACCTAGTTGAGGATAAGTATTATCTTATCAAAAATCAATAGATTTATTTTAGTTTATTAAACATGGTTATTCCCAAAAACATATTTCATAATATATATATATATATATATTATGAAATATATATTATGGAACAAGCTTTGAAGAATATTCCCAACCCCAGACTGTTTTCTGCTACTGGCGATTGAGGATATTCTGCAATACAAGCTTATTAAATTAAGTCATGTGACATCTGATTTGATATATATATATATATATATATATATATATATCAAATGCATATATATATATATATATATATATATATATATGCATGAATAATTGCAACAATAGCCACAAGTGAATGAATATAATAGTCATTTCAACTCTAGAGAGAATGAAAAAGATTAAAAAATGTTTAGAGATGAATTTTGTGATGACTATACAAACCAATCTGTGAATTACAAATGTATCCACATGGCAAATGTATTGGTCCATTTTTTTCTTATTTGATATTTTATGATGCTGTCATTTAATTTCTTCAGCAGAAAATGTTTTTTTTTTCTGAATACTTTAGCACCATGCTTAATTGTAACTTGCCACTGTATTTTATTCTCTACTATCTCTTCACAATGGAAATAATCAACATTGCATTTCTTTAGAATATCTTCTTATAATGTCACAGAATCTACTCCTCTCATAAAAATTATGATAAAATTCATCATAAAATATTATTTTAAAATGTCTTGCACTGTTCTTCATTTTTGTATAAATAATCCAATGAAGTTTGTAGAATCACATTCAGCAACTTGAAGAACATATTGATTAGCTTTAAGATTTTGCTATTGTATTTTTAAAATTTTGTGGCACATCCTAAATGAAACTTTTCTAATGTCTTTATGTCAATAGGGTGTCTGAGTTTCACTTTCATAGAATAAAACTCTTAATATAACAGCTCTGTATATAGCTGACTTATTTTTGCATTAATTATTTTCCTACAATGGAATATCCATGTTGAAAACAGCAGTAGAATGTTGGATTCTGTGTTGCATCTTGATGTCTGACCTTCATCTTCATCCTTTAATCTATTAAGATATTTAAATTTGTTTGCATTCTCAATTTGATAACCATCCAAGATAAAAGTTGCTGATGATTTATCTTCCAGCACTTGCAGTCAAAGAATTGAAATTTTGGACATTAATTATTCAAAACATTATGTACATTCTGCAGATTATCTTTTGAACTTGCAAAAGTAGCAAACTTATCAGCATACTGTAAATCCAAAATCCAAAAAAATAAGGTTCTTTTTTTTTATAAATTTAATGTTGGAATTATTTAATTTGAATCATAGTATCTTAATCCTTTTTTATTAAGCTGCCTTTAAACAGTTCCTATTGAAACCAATGTTGAAACAAATATATATCCTTGTTTAACACCATTTTTCATTTTAATTGCCTCATACTTTCCATCTACAGTATTAATACTTGCTTTTATTCCATAATGTAAAAGTTGCATAATATGATTATATTTTAATACAATTTGAATCAAATGCTTTGTCAAAATGAAAAAATTTATTCCTCATATTTTTGAATTTTCCAAAAAAAACATGCTTATAGTGCATTTTGATTATCTAAAACTTTATTGATGCTCTGGTAATCATTCATCTATGACTGGAAAAAACATATTCAACAAAATTCTTGACATTACTTCTATTGTAATGAATAATAATGATACTTCTGATAAACATCCTTAAAATTAGATGGCACAATTTTTTGAATCCAAATATTCCTAAAAAAATTTCAATACTTTTGAAGCTAACATATCATCACCATATTTTACAATTTCTGCAAATATTTCATCAGAATTTGAAGCTTTTCTAATGAGCTGCTTTGATTTTATTAAAATGGTTTGTCCAAATTTAATAGATAGATCATTAAAATTAGTGATCTCAATTATTGTATTGTTATTGAAAAAAAACGATTAAACTACTTCTTCCTACTATTCAAAATATCATTCATATTATATATAAGAAAGTAACATTGCTGAATTTAGTAAGATTGTGATACCATGTTGCTATGTCCAAAAAAAGTCTAAGGAAACTATGATCAATAAATGTCTATCTTTTTGGAAGTTTTAATTCAACAATCATTTTAAAGCTTTATTGTCAGTCATAGAACTTCTGAGTTCAATTCTCATATATTTCTTATGAAGTTTTATATTTATCAAACAGAAAGCAACACGTGTTATCTTTTAATGAAATCATTAATAATATGATCATTTATCAGAAATCCAATCACGATTCTTTTTTTTAATAAAATTACTCGGATGCATAATATACTCATTTAGAGAATTATAGGCCTCAGTTATATGATACTCTTGAAGATCCAAAACAGCACTTTTAATGTTTAATAACTGTTGAAATTAAGTATGTATAATTATATATATATATTTGTAAAGAATGAACATCTATTTTTTTGTGAATATGATTAGAATATGATCTACTTTTTAAATAACTATCGTTTTAATCTTGGAACCTCCAATAATATGTGCTTGCAAATGCTCATGTAATATGAATTTCTCTTGTATTCTCACTTCTAATTACAATATATTCTATTAAATCTATTGTTTTGAACATGGTTGCATTCATACTCATTTATAATGATTTCTCTACCTAAACAAAGTAGTTGTATTATAAACAAAGGATACAAAAATGAGTTTAAAAACAATTAACTATATTTGTAAATAAATCTGTACTATAACTAACATTTTTAATTTATTACAAAATAAAAGCTAAATACACCTTTCATTAATATTTTCTATTTTTGTTTTTTTCTCATGTGGCATAGCATCAGCCGGGAAGCGAACCCGCTAACGCGGGACAACTGTTTGTAAAGCAGCTATCGCTGACCTCTCAACTACCAATGCTTGAATATTTTTTATTAAAATCATGTTTATTTAAATGTCAATTTTTTTTAAATCATTAAAAGAAGCACTTTAAATTTGAGTTTGTTTTTAAAATAAGGTATATCTTTAATTAATCTATGCAGTTTCAATGTTACTTGTCTAGTTTTTTTAATGACTGGTTATGTATTGAGAATTAAACTCTTTTATCCTTAATAGGCACTAAACTCTTTTATCCTTAATAGGCACATGTGATAATCCATCTTCTTCAGGTACTTACTTATTAACATGAACTAACATTCATGAACAATTACTTTTAATCTATTTGTCAAATAGTTAATTAGCTAAATAAATGCAAAGTGATAGAAATGTGCTTGAAGAATTTCATTTGTCTATTATTGAAACATAGCACTATTACTAATGAATGCTAATGCAAACGTATTTCAATTCACAACTTGTTAGTAATTAAGGTTCCTGAGAGCCTAGGATAACATTTTAGAATAAGTTCTACTTTTTAAATAAATAAATAAAATAAGCAATTTTATTGAAACTTTTTATTTGTATGACAAAAAGAATATCTCAAATTATAAATAGATAAAATTATTGATTTATAGATTTCCAATAAATGATGACTTATTTAATAGAGTAAAATATATAAAAAATAATTATGAAGATCCTTTTTTGATTTTTGATGCAATAAATAATCAATAAATTGACTCTGATTATTTTTTTAAATGATTTTTAATACATTTGGAAAAAGTCTATTCTTCATTTGTATTGCAAATACATGGAAGCTGTAAATAATGCTATATTTTTCTAAGCCCCCCCCTCCCCACATTCAATGCATATAGTATATAATAGATCATGTTATGTTGATAAACAGTGGGTTAGAATATGTACTGTTTATTGAACTATAAGTATACAATATTTTTCAACATGCGCATATACATAACATGGACACTTGGTTATGTCTAGTATAAATATAAAGCAAGATTATAGTATAAACAAAATTTGAAAAAAATATATATATAATTATTAATAATAAATTTAGGAGACACATTTACATATATTTTATTGAATGTGTGTTCACTTATGCATTTATTGAAGCAATAAGGATAAGAAAGAAAAACTAATTTTTTTTTTTTTTTATGTGTCAAAGTATTGGCCAGGAAGCAAACCCAAGACAACTGTTGTAAGGAAGCTGTTCTGACCACTTGGCCACCAATGATTGACCTATGCTGACCACTCAGCCACCAACGATTGACCTATGCTGACCACTCAGCCACCAACGTTTGACCTATCTAATTTTTATTTTTAAAATATGCTCTATGTAATATTATTTTTCTTTCAGTAACTTTTTTCTCTTAAAGAAACATGATTGTGATCTTGTTAAATAGAAATTAGGAACTTTTTAATTATTTTTATAGTATTAACTTTTAATGTTTTAAAATTTTCTAAAACTTTTAGCATTAATCTCAGAAAATATTTTAGTATGCAAAATATAGCATATCAAATTCAGAAAGAAGAATAAAGAAAAAATAAAATGTATGTTCTTTCAACATAAACTGAATAAATTTTATTAATATATAAAATTGCATATGGCATTCGGGGAAGGAAAAATGGCTTCTGAATATTGTAGAATTTGCAAATTTTAATGGTTTCTTTGTTTATTTATATTTTTATTTGTTGACATTTTTCTTTAAATAGCATATATTTGAAATTGTGTAGTTAAATACATATGGTTTAAATGCCCCTCTATAAAAAATTTCAAACTGATACTACATTTAGACAAATAAACTGATAGCTATGCCAAATTAATATTGTTTTCATTGACTTAACTTCAAAATGATAGACTTTATTTTGAAAGTAGCATATCTACTGTAAAGAATGTAAATGGTTTCAAAAAGTCACTCTTTATATCATTTGTTCATTATAGCTTACAATGTAATAACTGAAACACAAGCTTATTATATACCTGTGTCTATATATGTAATATATAGAGTATATGAGCACAGACTTTCACACGACCCACCACTCTCCACTCTATCTAATAACACTGATACACTCAAGCACATATATGCTGAAAAGATAAATAACCACCAATACATGTATTTCATGCTAAACCAGCAATCATCAGGTGGTCCAGATTATCATCTCCCACACATATATACATATATTCCATCATCAGATTTTCAATTGGATGGACGGTTGAAGAGTTGGAGTGTGTAGTAGATTGGAGCCTGTCCATTTAAAGTATGAAGATTGTCTATCTTAATATATAACTGAGCATTTATAGTATATATGTGTGGGAGAAGATAATCTGGACCAACTGATGATTGCTGGTTTAGCATGAAATACGTATATTGGTGATTATTTATATTTTCAGCATATATGTGCTTGAGTGTATCAGTGTTATTAGATAGAGTGGACAGTTGTGGGTAATGTGAAAGTCTGTGCTCATATACCCTATATATTATAGCTTACAATGAAATATAGAGATTTAGGCACAATATAATGCATTCTTTTAAAGAATAAAAATGTCTAATACAAAATCAAAAGTAAAAATGTTAAAATAAATTGGAAAAAATCCAACTTTTAAAAATAAACTATAAAGAGTAAATGTACCTTAATAATAATTTGCAGATCATTAAGTTATCCATATCATATTCATAACTTCTGCTTTCTTGTTTGTAAATATTTTTGATGTCATATTCTAACTCTGTTTTCTGAATCATGGTGTAAATGTAACCACATTTGTAACAGCATAAAAATGATTTTTTTTTCAGGCTTTTATTTTAAAAAAATTTTGTTAGTATTAATTAATATTCTAATTACTTTTTGAAAAGCTCTGAAATGTCGAGATACTCATTTTATGTTATCCAGTATCTTTTGTGTACATTGACAGTTATATAACATTTTTATTAAGAATTTGCTTATGACAATGTAAATCTCTTTTCTACTTCTGTTTTCAGGTTTGTTCCCACAGCAGAATCATTAAAGATAAATTTTAAAAAGTAAAATTTAGTTATAAAACATGACAAAAATGTCTTCATTGTAACATTTTGGCTTATTAGTATCAAAATTTAGTAAAAAAACAAAGTATTGATATTTATTCCATCACATCATTTACTTCATAATTAAAGAATAATAGAAAAAGATTTTGAAATCTTGTAGGTATAAGTCCTTATAGATACTTTCATAATAAATTTATCTTAAACTGATGTATAAGTATTAATTACGAGCCCATAAAAAGTGCATTATGTTTACATATTCTGAAAATTGTGTTTCTCACATTTAATTCTGCATTTGCTTATAATTATTATTTCCTATTAATAAATTTGTTTCTTGCTTAATATTTTCAATTGTTTTTTATATAATATGGATCAGACTCATATTTATTGTTTGTGATTTATTGGATCAATGATCATTTATGCTAGCATGTGAGTTAAAACTTTGAAATGACTTTTTTGTCAGTTTAGGGATCTCTTGTTTATGCAGAACCTGAGCAGAGATTCTCTGCCATTATTACTTTTTACAAACTAAATATAATACATTCTTATATTCCAAATATAAAGATATAATTTAAAATAATAAAGTAAAACATATTCAAGTTTTAATTAACAAATATTGAATCATGTAAAAATTAATTAAAACAGTTAAACAAAAGATCAATTTAATAATAACCATTTGATTTGCTGATCATGTTTAATATTTTATGTCTTTAAAATTATTGGGGGTTGGTATTTTTAAATCCAATAAATAATTTAAATTTTAACATTCCCAATAAAAAAAATATAATAAATTTTATGAAAATGGCCTTCTTTTACTTCAACAAAGCAGTGAAAACTTTTTAGCCTCAAGGGGAATTGTCTAGTGGTAGTAGTTAATAGTTTCATGCATATCATCAAAAAGCATAAAGTTATCTCTGTTTACATGGATATAATTTTGTTATTACTATTCTTTATTATAGTAACAATCCATGAAAATATTTAATTCACTGTATATATAAAAAAACAATTTAAGTGATAATGCATTTATATCTGGTAAAGAAATCATAAATTTAGTAGAAGTCAATGTATTGAATCATTAATATAAATTAAAATGAATGTTTTTTAGAAACATGCATTGTGTAGAAAGAATTACGCCCATGTTGGTGTTTTAATTGTGTTCATGTGGGTATTTTTTATAAATCCTTACCAGAACAAATTTTTGACTTCTGATACTGTTTTACATAATCCAAAATTATTGACTTCCTTAACTAAGATAAAGCCACAATAGATATAAATTATTCACAATGTCCATTTTTTACATAATGTTGACAATTGGTTGATATTAAATATTTTTAAAATTTTTTAAATAAATTCAATAAAGATAAAACTCCAAATTTTTGTATGATTTGAAAAGATCACATTATTAACAAAATTTATACCTTATCCACCATCTTTCACTTTTATCATCAAAATGTTTTGGAGAGCATTAAATGAGTGATGTACCATTCTTGAAATTGCATCAAGACATTGATCAACAGATAAAATAACCAATTTTCAAAAGAGGATTTTATGTGATGCCCAAATCACTGTTATAATGAAGCTCACAAACTTATCAAAAAAAATTAATGTCTAACTGCAGTCTACATCTCTATAATTAAAATAAATTAAAAAATAACAAACAAACAGTCTTCTATTTTAACAAATAGCCCATTAATTTCAATATATACAAACCACATACAAACTTCTTTATAATTCTTAATTTATCATAATATGTATTATTATAATGTACAACAATATACTCCAATGTTTCAGCTATATTATTTTATAGTCTTTATCAAAAAAAAAAACTAAAAAATACATAAAAAATAATAAATACAAATATTTCATAATAACAAAATACAAATATCTCTTACCTTAAACCTCTTCTAACAAATAATCTTAACGTTTCATTACATTCGTTTCTTAAATATCTTTCTTAAAATAATTCCCTATAATTATTTAATTAAATCAACTTATTATTCTCTTTTTTTTCAATTAACATCCTATTCATTACAGAATTATGAAAGAATTATAAAAGAAGGAATTTATATTTTAATGAAATGAAATTTGTAATGAATAGGACATTAATTGAAAAAAAAGGATAATGGGTTGATTTAATTAAATAATTGTACCGAATTATTTTAAGAAAGGTATTTAAGAAATGAATGGAATGAAAAGTTAAGATTGTTAGAAGAGATTTAAGGTAAGAGGTATCTGTAATTTGTTATTATGGAATATTTGTATTTATTGTTTTTTATGTATTTTTTAATTGTTCCTTGATAAAGACTATAAAATAGTTAAGCATTGGTGATTGAGTGGTCAGCACAGTGCCTTACAAGCAGTTAACCCGGGTTTGCAGGTTCGCTTTCCGGCTGATGTTTTGACACATGGAAAAATGGAAAAGTCTACTTCCGGTGAGCTTTGATTACAGATCTTCTGCATCATTTCTAATCTGGTGTGAATATATTTGTACTAAAGAGGGAAAATTTCGAGAAGAAATTACAAAATCACTTCTGTGAGTAGATTCTTTATTATTCTATGTAGTTATTTGAGGTGATTTACTACTTTAAAGTAGTTTTAAAACACTAATTAAATAATTTTTATTAATTACCGTAAAATTGCTACAATGGATTCTATATCAAAGCCTATACTGAGGCCTAAATGTTTTAATGAAAAGAAAAATATTGAACTTAAAAGTCTCTGATGACTCCCAAAGTTTGGATAATAAGAATAAACCCTCCAAAGAACCTAAGACTAAATCTACAATGGTAGAAAGTGTTTCAAGTAATCAAAATCAATTTCCTTGTTCTTCGACTGCTAACAACCCAATAATAAAATCTATGCTAAAATCTAAACATTGTCACATAAAAGATAAAAATAATTTGGAATTGTCTGATGATTTCCAAATTGTAAATGCAAAGATTTCAACCATCTTTCAACCCCTTATGAACCTAAAAATAGCGTGAAATTGCTGGAAAATGTTCTAAACGATCATAGTCTATCTTCTACTACCGGAAAAAAATATATAATTCCTCTTACAAACTTGCAAAACAATGGGAAAACTTTACAGCAAGGAAAAATTTTTGATCCACCAATTAAAGACTCAAATAAAAAAATGAATCACATAGAAAATACCAAAATTCTACAAACATCACCAAAATCAAAATTCTTTGCCATCGGGGAGGAAAGATGTAATCCTGAATATGAACCGGAAATTGCACTTCCTGATGAATCGCAAAAAAATAAAAATAAAAACCCAGAAGCCCAACATAAGTTTAAATGACATGCACTCTCCCATTGCTAAAACTAATCTACTTCCATTAAATAATCCAGAACTGGAAAACAAATTAACATCAATAATTTACATAATAACACAAATCTAAATCCCATAAACCTTCAAAATATTTAAAGGAGAATAAAAAATACCAAAACTACAGTGATTAAACCAAATCAGAAATCGACCATAAATCATAATGATATGCACTCTCCCATTTGAAAACTATCTTCACTAAGCCACCCAGAGCTTTTATCATTTTGGAAATGACAATGAATTCAATACCACAGGCCCTGAATATAAAAATTCAACACAATTACCTCATAACTCTAATAATAAACCACAAATCCAATGATGAATGAAATGACAAATGCAAACAAGGTCAGAGCTAGCATAATGATAAATACACATCATCAGACATCACAACCTGATAAATACACGGAAGCAATTCAACTTTTACAAGAAATAGAAACAGAGCAGTCTGCAACAATTTACTCTAATCCTCAAATAACATCTATAGATAATCCTACTTGTGATATTCACAATCATGAAATAATAAAATGTTTTAACCAAACCATCCTATTGCCACTCCACAAATCTCTGCTCAATTATAATGAATGCTGTCTCATACTTTCCACTACAGATAACTGCTTAAATCTTTACACATTTCCTACATCATCACTATATGAACTATGTAAAGCACATGGCTGGTGGAAATCGATCCATAAGATCCTCTTTCATCCAAATGAAGGATATCTTATCATCCAGTTCACAAACCAACAAGTTAAAACTGCCTTTAGAAATAGTCATAAACTCCTAAACAACAAATGTCTTATCTACATTGATCTCAATCACCCAGTTATTTTAATAGGATGAATTCAAAAATATACCCTGGAATTCAAAAATATACCATGGAATTCGAAAAGGCAGACCTTCAGTGCCACTTCAAAGACTATGGCACAATTACCAAATTTCAATACCTACAAGAAGACAATGCTGATTTCACAATATATATCAGTACCACCCAATTTCAGTTCTTAAAAAAGGAATTGCACCTCTATCAGTGCCATCTCTAATTCAACATGGTGAATCTCCACTCAACATCATCTTTCATGGCCTTCCACCCCAATGCTTCTTCTGCAGGCAGAGGGGCCACCTGAGAAAAGATTGTCGTGAGAGAAAATGCATAATCTGTGGAGAGATATGGTACAGATTCCACAAATGCTATAGCAACAATAATAATCAAAAAAATCCAACATGTAACAAATACCTTTCAAAGTCTCAAGCAACAATATATAACTAGCAATATCATGGATCACACTACATCACCATCAAAAACTCCTAATGATAAAACTTTTTTGGAAACAAAACAACTTCAACTCACTCCTGAACAACTCCATACCAATGACGATTGTGTATCAACATCAGATACAGCAACAATCAGCCAAACAGACATGGACACCAATGCTGAATGAAGCGACATTGCAACAGCTGACATCAGAATACCACATAAAAGAAAACATTAAAAAACAATAGCTCTGAACAATCACAAGAAAGTAGCAATAGCAATGAATTGGACAATCTTCAAGATGCAATAAAGATCAATGCTCCCCCACCAAATAGACCTTGTGGAAAAAAATGAAGAGACCATTCTCCAAAAAACAAAAGTTTATGTAACCTCGCAAATGAACCAAAAACAGTGGACCAAGATAGCAAAATACAGCAACTGGTTGATCCTTTATCTCAAAATAAAGTGACCTCAAGTCAACATGAAAATGATAATGAATACTTACTCATAGACTTATCTCCATCATTGAGGTCTGTTCCTGAAACTATTCCACCAGTCCTCAATTTATCTAGAAACCTGATACAATCTGAACCTCATCATCACTTCACCAATTTGATGTTGGAACAGATTATAGTCTTAAAAACTGGACCACATTCCAATCAGGTAAACTCTTTTACACGAGAGAGCATTTTCACTATCAATGATGACTTTCAACATAACATAAATTAACATCAGAGGCATGAACTCTCTTGGCAGAATTCAAGCATTATCATTCTGGCTTAAGCATAATACATCTGATATTCTTTGCCTCAATGAAACAAAATTTCATACACTATCTGACCAAAACATCATACAGAGAATTCAAAAATTCGGATACTTCCATTATTCCTTTTCCTCCTCTGCATCTGGTGGAGTAGCAATTCTTTTTAATAAAAAATATATAATATCCTTTTTTCAAAATAATTCACATAGACTCTAACTGCCTTCTAGCCACTATACAGGAAAATGGATGGACACTTAACATAATAAATGTTTACATGACCAAAGTATGAGATGTAATCTATAGAATCATCCACACTATCAATGTGGTTTTAAGAACTAACCCTTTCCCCACATTGATGTTGGGTGACTTTAATCACACATATGATTCTTTTGAAAGGAGTCATTTCAAATCACTGAGCAACACCTTTACAAGTGGAAGACATCTTTTTAATGTGTCTGCCTTCTCATTCTATTCATCACGGTTCAAGTCTTTCATTGATCTCTTATATTTCTCTTCTTCACTTGCTCCCTTCATTGATCCTCATCTGTGGCCTGTGGTCTTTATGGACCACATGGTAGTAGAGGTTCTTATCAGAATCATGGACAATACATACCCATATGGCAACATTCCATGAACAATGATGATCCTCACAAAGGAATTTGCCACTATACAACTCATCTCAGAGATTTACATATCATTCAACTCTGCTAATATAAACACACTTTCACCATGTGATAAATGGAATAATTTCATAAATATCCTACACTCACATATTCATAAATGCACTCAACAAAAGAAAAGTCCCCTTAAATTACTAAGTGACTTGGACAAAATAGCCAACACACATAAACAATTGCCCATACAAAGACAAAATATTCAAGAAATTACTTGCCTTAAACTACAATACAAAGCTACCCAACAGTCCCTGGCAGAATACCTATCAATTAAATGAGCACATAGTTATTTAGCATATCAACACTGCTGGACTCGAGGTTACATCAGATGGTTCTTAGGGTCCAACAAACAAAACAAGGCACCTTCATCGATCAAGATACACAATAACCAGTATATCGGCTTCTCCATGCTTTCCAGAATAAGAGACTTTTACAAAAGAAAATTACAACCTATTAATGTCACTAACATCTGAAGAGTTTTTGTTACTAGCAACCCTATGGAGCATAACATCACAGATAGTGATATTCTTAACAAACTACAATCACTCCAAGAAAGCGTCCATCCTGAGTTGCACGGAATTCTCAGATTTCTAGTCTTACACCTAAGAGCTTTTACTATCCCAGTAATCTGTGGAATAATAGACTTTATCGCCACTGGAAGTCATCATCTGATAAACCTATGTCTCATCTCTATAGTACCCTTTTTAAAGAAGCATGCACAATCATATCTTAATAACCTGCAACCTATCTTGATGATTCTACTATTGACAAAGATCATTGAGAGCATCATTAAAGACAAGATTCGATATAACAGAATGAAACAACTTTTGCGCTATCAATTTTCAAAAAAAGGCACTTCAACATCCGATGCTGTCAGCCAGTTCAGACTTCTGGTTGATCATGTGCAGAGACAAAGAAAATCCCGGCCCGTTGTGGTCCATTTTGATATAGCCAGGGCATTTGACTCTGTGAGAATTGATATTCTTCTCAGTGTTCTGGAACAGCTCAATGTACCACCTGTATACATTCAAATGATTAAAAACTTCATTACAATCAGGAAATGTTCTTATCCCTAGATGGGTACATTGCCCTGGGTTTTATGCCCTACATCTCCATTCTCCAAGGTACTCCCCTCAGGGCACTTCTCTTTGCTGCCTATATCAATCCAATGCTGTTGAACGTCAAAGCCACATTCTCTGGTATCGCAGTTCCACTACTTAATGAGAACATCACTCACATCTCCTATATGGATGATGTAGTTATGTTTATTTCATCTCATGATGAACTGGGTAGTCTAGAATAACTCCTTGATCATCATGCCAAATTATCTGGTCTCTTTGTCAACCCGAAAAATCAGCTATTTGGTCAATTCTTACTGGCCAGAAGATTTCTGGTGGATTTGAAGCAGCAACACAAAAATATCTGGGATTTCACCTATCAAAATCCCCCACAATGATGCATAAAGAGATACAGGACTCATTACTAGATAAAATTGAAACCACAATCGCATCTTTGTCCAAAATATATCTTTCCCTATTTGGGAAAGTAGCCCTTTTAAATGCTCTCATTCTTCCAAAAATAATATACTATTTGGCAGGGTTCATCCCCACCAAGGTATTCATCAACAAAGTAGAAACTGCCTGCAGAAATTAGGGGGCCCAACCCAGATGAGAACCTGCAACCCCGCTCCAAAGCCCAAAACTTTAAATGGTCTCTCACTACAGTCACTAACTATATTCAACTTACAACGCACCCATAATGTACTCTACAACCTCTTCAAGGAAAATTAACATGCTCAATGCCCAATTCCAGAAAAAGACATTCAACCTGCTGATCGGCTACCCCCCTAAGGATGTGCTTTGTTACTTCAACAGCAGATCAACTTTTTCTTTGATAATATCCAACCAACACCAACCTTATTTCAAAGAAAACTTGCCTATTGGGAAGTGTTCGATCTTCTTGATCATCGAAAACAGAAGATCCCCAGCTGCCTTTCAATCAACATCCCTCGAATGACAAGGATGACCAAGTTCTGGAAGTTGCCACCAAAAATTGTAGACTTCCTGTTGAAATCGAACCTACATGCCCTCCCAACAAATGCCTTCCTCCACTATAAAAGGGGGCAGGATATTGACCCTAACTGCATACTGTGTCAAAGACAGGAAGAGACTACCGATCACTTTCTCTTCAAATGCACAACTTTGAACAATTTAAGAATTCATTTTCAGCAAAACATGCCAAGAAATCACATCCAAATGAACCTCAAGACAGCAATTGAAAAGGGCGTAATCTCCGAGATCCGGCTTTTGGCCATAATTAACTTTTCCATCTGGGCATTGTGCTGTAAGCTGGTGTTCCAGGCTGAAACCTTGAATAATATAATCACAGTATTTTGGCAAATACTAAACAAGGGAAGGGATAGAGATATGCGCACTGCTGACCCCTTCACAGCTGTGCAAACCTGGGACTCTATTGTATTTAGATAGAGCTTTTCCGCAACTTCGCTGTTTGTCGGGTGGCTGTTGTCTACATTTCATAAAACTGAAACATGAATACTAATATTACCTACTAACAGCATCTCATTTTAATCTTCCCTTCTGCATTTACCACAAATAGATGTTGGAACTGGGGAACAAAGAGAATGAACTTTAGACAAATTATGCTTCTATGGTTTGTTCTCGAAATAACAAACAAGTCATAAATGTTTCCTGTACAAACATCAACTCAAATATATCTTTTTTTTCTCTTTTTGCATGCTGTCTTATAATAATTTACTTGTTTTATACTTCTAGGTCTGTATTTCTTTGGTCTTAATGTGCAATAAATTTGTTTTTGAAAGTAATAAATCAAGATTTATAAAGAAGTTTGTGCGTGGTCTGTAATCAAATATATAATTTATTACATTTGAAAGCTGAAATATTATAATAAGAGTACTAAAATCCTTTTGATTGAAATCATTGCAAATATAAGATATTAATCTTTCAAAAGATAAACTCTATATAAAATAAGATTGTGATTATTGATAATTAAAAGCTTTCAATAGCTAATGCCATAACTTGGAAATTGTATTTTCCAATGAGCTCAGCGGAGGGTGCTTTAATGCTCTGATTTATATATATATATATTGAGCTGATATTTTAAGTCAGCTCATATATATATATATATAGCTCACATATTTATAATTTCGTCATAGATATTTTCCGAAGTTAAATAGTTTGTAAAATAAAAATTAACAAATGATTTTAATTTAATGGGAAGGGTAAAATCTTAAACTTTTATTTTTGCTATAGATTTGAGCAATTTTTTTTAAAAAAAAGAAAAAAGATAAAATATAATTTATTGTCAAAAATGTTAAAAGTGTTTAATTAAAAGGGAGAAAACTCGAGAGATAAAAGGGTGGGGGAAAGAAAACAAAATTAGATTGTTGGTAGTAATTAGACTCTATTGTTGAAACTTTCACAAACTAAAAGTATTTGGTTAATAATTGCTATTACGCTAATTAAAAAAAAAAAAAAAAAGATAAGAGAAAGCGAGATAAAATCGTTCTTTTAGAGTAAGTCAGTTGACTTGAGAGACCAGCAAGGACAATAAAGAAAAAAAAAAAGAGAAGCTGTGCTCTGAATCAGAAATTATTATAGAAACTTATTTTGCAGACTCTTTTCAAATGCATAGTGGCTAAAGCTATCAAAACCTTCCCCTTTGGGGAATTGGCCACCACTCCATCTGAATGAAGCTACAGAAAGAGTCAAGGAATGGAAAGAAATGTATATTGCTAGCCGGACAACCCAAGGAACATCCATGGACACACCAGAATTCTCATATACAAGGACAAAGGCACAACAAATGGAATGTGAATCTATGAAAGTCAGACCACTTCGCTCTGATCGATCAGGGTAATTACAAACTTTTCAATTAATTTGAACTTTAGTTAAAGCGTAATAGAACTTTATTTTTGATTTATTTTTCGTTTATTATATTTGTTACGAATGTTTCAACAATAGAGGTGGGGAAATAAATTTATTTAATATTGTAAACTATTTATGTTAATTCTCGTTAAATATTTTTATGAAATATTGGTATGACTGTATGTTAAATTATTTAATATCTGTTCGATCTAGAGGGTAACAACAGGGTGGGGGTATAAAAGTGCGCTGCCAAGCAACAGAGAACCTTAGGGTGTTACTTGCTTGTTAGCAGAAAATAAGGGAAGTGTTGAAAGTATAAGAAAACGAAAGACACTTATACGTTCATTTTAAGTTTTTGCAAGTTATTTATTTACCAAATAAAGTGGGGTTTAAAAATAAACTTCAGGAAAGATTATATACTATAAGTTGCCTTTGTATACACGCCTGCTAGAATTCGCAGTGTTAGTGTCGGCGTGAGTAAATCCATGGTAGATATTTGGGAAGAATACTTAGAAAGTTAAAAGTTTGAAAATCAGAAATTGTAAGTCAGTTCTCTCTGGATCGGGCAGAAATATAATGTTATTAATAATAATAATAATAAAGGAAGGTTTTTTTTGTATCCAACGTATATTTGAATTCTTTAATTATTTATAATAATTAGTTAGTGTCCTTAAGTGAAAACCCCTGTCAGATTATAAACAAAATTTGTAATCGGTGAATCGCCGTTCAAAAATAAATAAGGCCAGGTTTACGTAAAGCTTCGTGGCCAGGTTCCAAGAGAGAAATCCTTGGTGGCGACCTCGGTGGCAATTCTAATAATTAAGATTCAGTTATTAGGGGAAGGAAAAGAATTGTAGTGTCACAATATATATATATATATTGTGTGTGCTAGGAACATAAGTACACAATTTTTTTTTATTATTACAAATGATTTTAATAGTCTTTTTTATCCACTTAGATGTTATTTTTGTATATTGAAATTGTTAATTTTATATAAAATTTGTTGGATATATGTATTTTTAAAACAAGGTTTATTTTTTTTTTTTAAAAAAAAAAAATTATTCAAGAAACAATTTCCTAATAGTATCCAAAGATTGTGAATACGGGAATAGACTTCTACAACACTCAAGCTCTCAGTATAATACCAGTTTATGTATTGGAGAAACTAAACATAATCACCATCTCTTATGGTTGCTCATAACTGTTATTAAAACATGCAAAACTCTCCATACAGTAGTGCCACTTAGTGCAAGCCAGAGTAATCTAGATGCAGTGCTCTCAGATCAAAGGCTCCTCATTGATGAAAGCCACAATCTAGAAACTAATCTGGGATATTGAATGAGTAGGCACTAGATAGGGATTTTATGCACAAGCCTTCCAGCATCCATTGATTATTCTGGCTTGTACTGAGTGACACTATTGTATGGAGAGTTTTGCCTGTTTTAATATTGGAGAACATTAAATTTTTTATCTGAATTGGTTTTTTAATTGTAAATATTAAATTTATTTAAATTTTATGTAAAAAAATAGAAATATTATATCTCATTTTCGATTGTTGTTTTAATATTATTTATTGATGTATTATTGGCTTTTTTATATAGTAACCATGAGATACTTTTAAGGAATCTATTCTTGATTTTATATTAAAATATAATGTATATGTAAAATATATCAATTTATATCATATATTTGTAATAAAAATTAAAATAAACAAGAATTAAAAAACTGTACAATTTCTTGGCATTAAAAAAAGATGGTCTTAAATAATATTTACTAAGGCTGTAAACCTCAAGAATATGTGCGTGAAAATGCAAAGGTAGGGACCTCTATAGGTCTTAACCACAAGCTTATGCTTTGGAAGAAAAGAGCGGAACTTAAATTAAAAATCAGAATTTTAATAACTAGTTCATCCTTTTTTTAAAAAAACTGAAGTTCATCTAATTTTATTGTGTTCTTTATGAAGTTTTCTTTAAATAATGTAATTATATTAAACATAACTTATTCCAAAATTATGTTTGTATACTTGTATTTTCTAGAGGCAATGATTTTAATGAACAAACCCACTTATAGTGATATATTATTGACTTAACATTATTTAGTTTCAGAAATTAAAAAAAAAAATCACGGTATAATTTTTTTAATAATTTTACTGAAATTAGTTTATAAATATTCCCTATTCCCTTTATAATTATTACTGTAAAAGAGTGCCAGATTCTAGAACTCAAAATCCATGAATTGTGCTTCAGATTTCACTTCCAGTCTCCAAACTTCATATAAACTTTTGATCAACAAACTCTGCTATTATTTACTTTATATATAGAAAAATTTAGATTTATTACTTTACTAAATATTTCGATGAATAAATCATTTTAATAGATATTGACTTACTTTTACACATTGCCAACCTATGTAAATAATATAATTCATGATTATTATATAAAATGTATACCCATATATTCAGTTATTTATTAACAATAAAAGTATCAATTATCTTATTTAAAAAAAATAGTCAGGTGCTCTAGAAATCATATGAAGTTCAAACATCAAAGTAACAGGCTAAACATAACATTTCTATTTACTTGGTCATATTCAGAATTTTTTTTTATTAAGAATTTATCCAGTAACTTTTAACTTTTGAGTTTGTTTCTCTTATCATGTGCTAAAATGCATAGGCAAAGACTTTTAAAATATAGTCCCAGATATAATAATTAGTAAATTTAATAATGGTAAATAATAGTTGTAATATTTGAAACTCTAATGAAACATGTAAAATATTAAATCTAATAAATAAATTAAATAGGAGATCATGTGTTATTTTAATATTAGACTGAAAGATCGAACAGAATAATTCTATTTAATTGATTGAACTAAAATGTTTATTTTACTTCAAATGGAATATATCCAAAAACCTCCAGTTTTTGAGTATATCCCTATAACTAATAAATACAATTGTCTGATTATCAAAACCAATTGATGATTCTGAAAAAGCTTGATATTTAGCAGAGATGCTTATTAATTTAAATAAAATTACTTTCTATAACAGTTAGGCTAGTAATGTAAATAAACAACTATAATATTAAAGAGACATCTTAGAAAAATTGAATACATTCAAAGCAGAACTATAAATAAAAAAATTATTTTGATATTATTTAAAATGACAGGCATACTACTTTCTGACTTAGATAAACATTGCTTAATATGTAATCTCATTTAAATTTTTCTGTAGGTTTTTTAAGATAACAATAAGCTAATCTAAGAAGCTTTCTACATTAAGCAGACCATTCAAAGATAGATATAATTACTGTATAGTGTGTTAAGTAAAACTTTTTTAAAAAAAATTATATGTCAACTTTTCAAGCAAGCATTTTAGTTCTAAGATTAATATCCAATTGCTCCTAAAATCCTTTTCAACTATTCTCATTATGTAGATCTTTTTTTTTAGATTTACATATTAAAATTCTCATTCCAAAATTTATATATACCCCCCCCCCCACATTTTTAAATATATATTTACATATAATTATTTTTTGTGTTTAGAACTTTTCTTGAATATTGAGGATTTAAAAAAACTTTATCAATTTGAAGAAGAATGCATGGTCAATTGTGTTTTTGACAGCCAGAAATCTGTGAAGGATTCTCTGCCATCTCTTCATGTAAGGTAAGCAGTAGCATTAAGTTTGTAAAAATGACTTTGTTTAAACTAATTATTATCATTAGTTTCTTCTAAATGTATTTCATTCATTATTAAAGGTAATGCTAAAATATGAAATTTTTTTTAGTTTTAATCAGAGTGGCGATTTTTTTCCATTGAGCTGATCCATGTTTCTACCAGCCATTAGCTAGTAAATAAATGTTTTAAATATAGAGTGAAATACAACTATCTTCTCAAACACTTAATACCCATCAAACAGTGAGTAAATGCCTTTTATTCACTGTTTCTCTATGAAAACTGTTAAAGACATTTTTGCCCTGCTAAAGGCCATTTGAAGTCTGTTTTACACACATATATTATAATGGAATTCCACTTGCTGGAGATTGCTCTATGTGATGCCACTTTACTCCAGGGAATTATTATTTATTCATTTGATGTTCAAATGAATCATTGTATACGAGGTGGGGTAACTATGACTTTAAAATTTAACCTATCTGATTGTAGCTACTAATGATAGTCAGACTGAAGCTCATATAAAACAGTGTTCTCAAGGAAAATCCCAGCCATATTTGCTGATCATCATTTACTCCATAATAGAGTTGTTTTAATTAACCCTTCCAGAGCACATAAATCATAACATATTCTAAATATTAAACACACACCAAATATTTGTCTGATATATGAAAGATTGATGAGAAATAATGCTTTTTGACAATAACAATTTTATTATATACCTACAAAAAAGCTTAATAAAACAAATTAACTTTTTCTAACCTCTTGTATTTACAAATGTGTATATATAAACTATTTTACAATGGATCAGTGAAAGTGTATAATGATTTAATTCATTTTACATTAATTCTTTGATCCTTCTTGACTTGACTAATTTCCTGACTCCAGGGTTAATAATATGACAAAATAAATTTTATAATACATAAAAACAATGTTTATATATATATATAAATTATCAGAATTAGATTATTATTACTAAAAAAACAATTGAGATGTTAAAATAATTTTAAAAAAAAAAGTCATTTTGAAAAATTTAATCAATTTTGCTGATTTTTGGCAAAATTAATATTTTGTTGAACTCAACATTTACACAATCCCTTCCTTTGGCATTAGGATATTTTTTGATTATTAGAAAATGTAGTAATTATTTTAAACGAATCATTTAAGTCGTCCTACCATAGTCAACCATTAAGCATGTTTGTTATTTCAATTTAATGTTAGAGAAGTCTCTATTGCTGTTGTAACTCAAGTTTATTTCTCTGTCACAACTTTACACATTCTTATAGTTTACTTAATGATAGAGAATATCAGGTAAATGTTCAATATATGTATTATTTCTTTTCACTGGTTCTCACTCTTTCTTTCTGTCCATGGACTATTACTATTCTGATCATTTTAAGCAGGCATTATAGGCAGTTAAGTATAGCAGTGACAAATAACCTTCAAAATGGTAGGTACTAAATAGGCATTTATTTTGGCAATTGTTCAGGCATCTCACTGCATCATCTAGACTACATCTTGGAAAAATGAGGTAAACACCCTGACAGAATATTTATTCAGACTATCGATAGATTTATATGAAAGCAGTTGACTGGAAATCAACCTCACAGCTGCTAATGAATGAACTATGTAAACTGTGTGGATTCAAGCAGGTTCTGGCTGATGGAAGATGATAGAAATGCTTTGTTTTGTAATTTCCTAATAACTGTCAAAATTTCAACAGCTATAATTAAAACAATGAAAAAAGAAACTTTTATACCTAACTCTCTATTATCTGAAGGATTATCTATCTGCTTTAACTTTTATTTTTAATTAACATTAAAATTTTCAAAAGTAATTAATTCTATTTTTAAATCATAGCATAAAAGGTTTACCTTAATTCCTTATTTTTTAAATAAGATATAATTATTTTTAACAAGAAATCAAGAGGAAATATTTTAATAAAAAATACTCAGCATAAGATATTTTACTCTGTTCGAGTTCATATCCCTAATGCTTTGGTTTATCTTTAATTAAACTAAAATTTTTATCTAAATGTTTTTCTATTTTAAGCACAGCAAAAGAAACAAAATTTTCATTTTTTTAAACTCATCTTCTTCCTCCTAATTAATTATTTCCTATTATGAAAGAATGATAAAAATGATATTTTTATCAAAAGTTAAATTTATTATCTTTTCTGGGGGGAGCTAAGTTTTAAATATTTAAAACTTTTAAAAATTTAAAATATACTGCAAACTTTAATTTTTTAGATTAAACTAACTAAGTTAACATTAGGATGCTCATTTTTCACAATCCAAAGATTGACTATTATAAAATACTCTCAATAAAAGACTCCATCCAGAGTAGACACTTCCCAATTATTAGACTACTCCATCCAGAGTAGACACTTCCCAATTATTAGACTATCTATTTTTTCTGACTCACACCATCTGGAGTGTTCGATGCAAGATAGTTTTCACCTCTCCACCTCCTAATCCGGACCTCACATTTATCAACCTCATCAACAAAATTAGAAATAAAGACTTAATACTTTCATCAAAATTTCTATATGATGAAACCTGGAAATTATTCCAAATACCGAAACCATCCAAAACATAATAAATTACAGATCAAATTGATTTATAAACCTCATCACCAAAATGCTCAGTACTCATAACTATTGACCTTAAATAATATGTACCTACATACCTAATACAGCATATACAATGTAATTCATTAATAAAATTGTTTTGAAACTAAAACTTAATTTTAATCTCTTAACTTTTATATTTATTTAACCCATGACAGCGAGATTACAATATATTGTAATAGTTAAAAGACATCAAATGCGATTTGGAATGAGATTGGTAGGAATACGAGATAAGATTAAAATAGGCAAAACTCTCTCCATACAATAGTGCCACTCAAAACAAGACAGAGTAATCAATGGATGCCAGAAGGCTTATGCATAAGTAACACTACTATATGGAGAGAGTTTTGCCTATTTTAACAACAGTTATGAGCAAGCATGGGAAATAATGATCATGTGATGTTTAAAGATAAAGTTAATCTATTATTTGATCAGTAGCTATTTTGTTTTGTGGATTGCTAACATTTTTTTTCAGAACCTGGAAGGTGAATGGGATTAAATCAAACCACAGTCTCATCTATATTGTATTATTTAGTTCTATCTCTAGGTTTATGCCATTTATCGCAGAAAATAATAACAATAATTTTACTTACCAAAATTATAAGAAAAATAATAAATAGTTATCTTGCTATGTTTTTTTTCTGCAGGTTCTTCTTCACTCATCTTTTTTTCATTTTCACTATAACTATTACATTCAGCATGTTATTTCCAGCATAGCTTCAGAAACTCAAAAACTTTACATTGAAAATGAAATCATTTCTAAAAAAACATACCAGAGAATATTAGTTTAACCAATGTAACAACATATTTAATATATATAAGCTATATATAATTTCATCATCAGTTAATCATTCAGTATATTACACTTTTATATTTATATACAAAAATCTATTAAATTTTCAAAATATTCCTATCAATTTACTAGCAAAGAGTTTGAGTTTGCAAGGTGTATTAATTATTCATGATCATTAATTTTAAATGAGCTTGACTTTTCATGCTATCTTTCTTATCTATTTCTTTTTTCTGATTAACTCATTTTGTAAAGTCTTCTTATTCTATATCTAATGGCATTTAAACATTCCATTGCTTAAGTGTGATCTCTCATAAATAATTAAACCAATTACTCTCTAATAAATTCATAACTATTCATTTACTATAATAATAATTGTTTTCATTATCTCTTGCATCACTGACAATATATTACAAACAAACCACATCTACTCTTTTAAATGTACATATATCTGATACATTTGCAAATTTAATGCAATGTTTGAAAATATTTTTTTTTTTCCAATCAATGTTTTATAAATTCTCTTAAAAATAAACTAATATAATTAATTTTTTAGCTTTATATTTCCTTAATCATAAAAATAAAATATTTGAAATTGATATGTATTGTTCATACTGCATGTCTAAATTGAAATATACCAAAGTTGATATACATCACATACATAATCAATTAATAAAATTACTTGGAAATAAATATGTTCATGTCAAAAATTAACATCCGTAAAATAAAACCAAAAACATAAGAAAATTTTCAATGATCTTCATTCAATACTTAACACCATTACATATAAAATAGCATCTCACAAAAGCATTTTTATGAGTATGTATAACAGAATTATATTTTCTATATATGGCAAAACATTAATAAATTGTTTTCCAAGTATTCCAATACTTCTAAGTTTATTTATCTTAAATATCTTACTATGGTTCATAATACAAGACATGCTGACAATTCATAGCAAGAATATAAATAAATTCATGGTAAGTTTTTCTTTCAGCTTACATAAACTGACATAGTGAACAATAATTATTTTTAAAACATCACACGATCACCATTTCCTATACTTATACCCTTTCTTAAAACAGCAGCAAACTCTCCATCTCCATACAATAGTGCCCTACAGTGCAAGCAATAGTAATTAATAAATGCTAGAAGGTTTGTGTATAAAATCCCTATTTAATGCCTACTCATGCAATATCCCACGATTGGTTTTTAGCCTGTGGATTTCATCATAGTGGAATCTTGGATCTGAGAGCACTGCACATAGATCTTTGGATATAATGCAAACTCTCCAGCAGTTATCTTTTACTTATTTAGTTAACTATAAAGCTATGAGGCCACAATAAAAACACAATAAAGTTTTCAATCCAACCTAACTTATGTGTATGGACAAACAGATCTGAACCCAGTTCAGTATCTGTATATTTTGGTGTCTTTAATTTTTATCCAGTAACCATAGTCACCATCATCCTATAGATAGAATTGATGTTAGATCACTAAATTCTCATGTGATCCCACTTTTCTATGCTTATACAATTTGTTAAAGCAGTGTCATCCAGAACAAGCCATACTAATCGATGGATGCTAAAAGGTTTGTGCATAAAATTTCTGGCCAGTACCTACTTATCCAATACTCCCAAAACAGTTTCTAGCTTATGTATTTCATCAGTGAGGAGTCTTGAATTTGATTTTGTAAGTGTAGGAAACGATGATCATGTGATGTTTTAGTGTTAAATTCTAATCCTGTCCCTGGGATGATGGTGACTATGGTTATTAAAAAAACCCAAATACCCTAAAATATATAGCTATTAAACTAGATTCAGATCTATATGAACTATACAAGCAAATTAGCTTGAATTTAAAACATTATTATGTTTTTGTTTTTGGGATCACAGCTTTAGGCTAACTAAATAGATAAAAGCTGACTTCTGGAGATTTGCATTAGATTCAAAGATTTAGCTGCAGTGCTCTAAGATCCCAGACAGCTCACACTGAATAAATGAAAACTGCAAATTAGAAATTAATCTGGGGATATTGGATGTGTAGGTACTAGATAGGGATTTTGTGCACAAATTTTCTCAGGATCCATTGATTAATATGACTTGTACTACATGTCAGTATTGTGTGGAGAGTTTGCTGCTGTTTTAATAAATAATCTCATTATTATCAAATAATAATTAACTTATAACAAATATTTTTAATAATATATATATATTGTAATAGTATACATATATACTGTTACATCATTTTAAAATGAAAATATAAAAAAAGATCCGTAAATAAAATTGTTATAAAAAAAATTCAAATTCAAATCATAGAGATATAAAATGCACAGATGGTCAGCCAATTAAATTATTTAAAGTTAAAGAATGTGATAAGGAAAGATAAAAATCCAAATGACAAAAGATTGGATTTTAAAATAAAAGAACAATAAAAGCTGTTAATGTATTTTAAAGTTATTTTTAGACTAACAAGATGGAAATGATTTTTCTATTAAAATGTAATAATGTAAAGCAAACAGGCCCTTGGGGGGTTGAATCAATTAAGTCAGATAAGAGATAAAAATTAAAAGATAATGGTGTTTCCTGATTTGGAGTAAACTGGCCAATGAAGTTACCAACAACCACACAGTCCAGAAAAGAAAACCATCATGACCAAAAATATCGGAGCAACATCGGGCAAGATCAGTCTGAAAATTTGATGATAAGGGATGTATAATACTATAAAAAGAATTGAAAAAAGTTATAATTGTTGATTGACGATTGATTTAATGGTAGTGACTGGTTAAATATATTTTGCAGTTGTATTGTGGACCCCATGACATAGGGATCTTAATATATTTCATTTCCTTTATTTGTGCCAGCTGAGGCAGCCTCATGAATGAATGGTGAGCAGCAGTTTCATTTCCAAGAACAATATACAAAACATGATAGGATGGACTTCAATAAAACTTCCACAATCTGGTGGATTCATCAAGATATATCATGGGAAGTATAAACTTTTGAATGCTATATGAACTTTTAAATAGCTAACTTAAATGATCTTTCAATTAGTAAACCTAAGCATAATTTCTAAATAAGCTCTTATCTGACAAGCCAAAGAACTCTTAAATTAATTATTAATATTTCTCTTTTATGTATAACATTTGCTATCAATCAATTCCATTTTTGTTAACTAAATCATTAAATTTAAAGTTTATGTGTAGATGGATGAATAGATTTGTTAAGTTTAGATTATGTGGGGTTAATTTTGGTCTATTTGTTTTGTAGTTGAATCGATGCTAGTAGAGGTATGTACAGCATTTTATATCAATGTAGTATGAACAGGTGCATTCTCTTGTGCCATGTTAGCATAGAGGGCCTAGTACCCAAATGAATGTGTGGCCCAAAAAAGGTAGCCATTGCATTTTTTTGATGATAGAGGTATTCACCACACCATTTGTTTTCTTACACTATATGTATAGGTATAAGTTGGCAAGGACTACTCTCCCTCCATATAGAGCATTTTGTTTTCTCAATATTTTTCTATATGATTCCTTCATCAGACAGTTGCACATTCCTGTCCTGGACAAGGATCATTTCTCTAATAATATCATGTTAGAGATGTGCATTCCTGTCAGCATGGTTTTATGCTAACATCTTCATATTGCATTGGTTACATTTGTATATCAGGAAGCTAGCATTGGTTTAACTTCAAATTTTTAGGCTGAGGCTAAATGATTTTAGAATATTTAAAGACATATTCAATGTAGTCTATGCACGTAATAAATGTTTGTCTTAATAGTTCTGGCAGTGACCTATTATTTTATCTTTATTAATAATACTTTGAAATATATAATAAAAAGAATAAGTTTGAAAAGATATATTATAAAACTCAGCTACTCCTTGAGGTAGTGACTAGGGCTATCGGTCAATAAAAATTGAATCTTACCCATATCTGCCTACTTTATAAATTTTCTAGGTTCTAATAGCCTAGTGGCACCCTGGTAGGGTAGATAGGGAAAGAGTCTCCACTTGACCATTATAGTGTGTATATATATATATATATATATATATATATATACACACTATATATATATATATATATGCATATATATATATATATATATATATATGCATGCATTTCACCTTTTAAATCATTCTGCTAGTAATCAATAATGTGATAATGTCAATTACATACAATATTAATAATAAAGCACAAATTACTTTTTTTTTTCAGACATTAGTTAAAAACAAATTCTTGTTACTCATCTTATCACTAGGCTGATATGAGATATAAACATGATCATAAGTAGTTTAATGCTAATATCTCTATAATTTTAAAATTTAATAACATCACATTTATCTAATATGTAATTAATAGTATAAATTTCCAAAGACATGTAGTAAATGAATCAAATTCTTCATTCCAAACTCACATGTATATTCAGGTATATATTCTCATGTACTTATGAATGCACCAATACTAAATAAATTATTTCAGTAAAAAAAAAAAAATCTATTCAATTTAAAGTCTTATCTCTTAACTGATTTATAATGTAACTCTTTTATTTTATCATTTGGCATAATATTTATTTATCATCATCATCATCATCAACCATTATCAATCCACTGCAGGATGAAGGTCTCTCCAAGTTCAATCCATCTCCTATCTTTAGCTTCTCTTCTCCACATCACCCCTGCACACTTTCTTATTTCATCCATCCATCTTACATGTGGTCTCTTTCTGGGTCTTTTACAATCTCTTGTAATCCAGTTTAAAATTTCAACTGTCTATCTATTATCATCTCTTCTAGCAATATGTCCAGCCCAATTCCACTTCAATCTTTTAATTTTTTTCAATGAGGTCAGTAACACCTGTTTGTTCTCTTACCCATACATTGCATCTTCGATCTCTTCTTGTAACTCCCAACATACATCTCTCCATACTTCTTTGAGTGGTCTGAAGTCTCTGTATTGCTCTTTTATTAAGTGTCCAAGTCTCAGATGCATAAGTAAGAACTGGTAAAACACATTTGTTAAAAACCTTCCTTTTCAAACATATAGGCATATTTCCTTTTAGTATCAAGTTATTTCTACCAAAGGCATTCCAACCGAGTTTAATTCTATGATTAATTTCCTCCATTACGTTTCAATCTGTACTAATAGTCTGTATTAATATCAAGTAAAACTATTTAATAAAGCAAGCTCTTTTCATAAAATCCTTTCAATTTCTTTAAAAGTACAGTACTGTATATCCTATTTTAAAAATGAAACTAGTGACATTTGATACAAGCCTTCAATTTGCTGCATTTTAGTTGACAATCAAGGCGATCATTTTTTTTATTGGTATCGTAAAATGACTCAGGTGTTTGCAGAAGATATTTCGGAATTGCATGAGGACCAGGGTGTATATTATCTGGCAAAGATTATAATTTTGTTAATATCTCTGAATCAGTTATTCCGTGTTCTTGCCCAACTTCATCACTCCCATTTTTGTTCTCCAGTATTTTATTGAAAAGCTATTTTAATTTATGTATATATCAGAAAAATGGAAATTAAAATAAAGCCTTAACTAGTAAATGAAGTAAAAATAATTTTGATTTTTTTTTTAAATCTATATGTTTTAATTACTATATTGTTTTAAATGTAGCCATATATTAAAGTTTAGTCTAATCAATCAATTGTGGTTGTATTTTTTTTTTTTTTTTTTGCAGTGCATTTGACAACAAAATAAATGTTAATTACGCAAAATATTTTTTATGGTAATTTTTTTCTGAAAGTTGTATGAGTAATTAATTAATCAGCGTAGTAGATTTATTAATAAATCTCGACTGTATCTAATTGGGACAATTTTTTTTTTTTTAATTTATCTTTATAGGGCAAAATGGGATTATTATTTTTACTTTTTTTTTTAACATGAAAAACAATTTGTGTGCTCTATTAATTAGCAACCAAAAAAAAAAAAAGGGGGGGGGGTCAATAAGGGTAAATAAATTTCATTAGTTGCTCTCATAAGTCTTCAGTAATAAACGGAAATTATTACCAATTATTTTATATTTCTTATTAAATAAATATTGCTTTTATTATTAATTCAATTTTAAAAAGTTTATTTTACTAGTTACAAAATTTATTGCATTTACGTATTTGATTATCTAGTTTTCGTAATTGCTAGTAGTCTGTGCGAATTTGTACCGAGGTTAGGTAAAAAAGTTAAAATAGACGTATGGCATTGTAGGAGTAGATGGTGTAAATATTTTTGCCGTTAAAGTAAAATAGTAACATTTTTCATCATAAATTTGAATTTGAACTCTTTTCTAATAGTTTCTAAATATATGCAATAAAACTAAAAACAAACACCATACTTTACGCAGCTACTAAAATATAGATATGTAATAGCTATAAATATACAGTCATTGTAAAAAAAAAAAAAAAATCCAGGACACTTATAATTATATTTTAGACCACTTCCATCATTTAAAATTAATTGTCAAATGTCTTTAGAAAAATTCAGACTTTCTTAAAACATTTTTTTTTATTTATAAATGTGACGATTTGTAATTGCACTCATGTTAGTATTGCTGTGGTTTCAAATGATAGTATTATCCACTCTTCTTTAGGTGTTGCAGGTTGACCATTAGTAATATTGGCATGTATGAATATAATATGATACCTCTGAATTCCTAAGTCCTGAATTTAAAGTGATGCTCTTAATAAACTATGCTATTCTGTAAAAGACAATACTGAATAAAAAAATTATATATTTATCTATGAGGATAATGCTTATTTTTCTATCCTTTCTCCTTTAAATCCAGGTTAACTAATGATTTCCAAACTTATCAGTTATCACATTAAGTTGACTTATGGATTTTACCATTTATTTCTTTTTCTATATTGAATATTTTTTTTTTGCTCAGTGAAACACATATTTAAACAATAGTAAGATCCTCCATATTATAGTGTCACCCAGTGCAAGCCTTGGAAATCAATGGATGCAAAAAAGTTTTTGTATAAAATCCCTATCTAATGCCTACTCATCCAATATCCTCAGATTATTAAGGCAGTACTGGGTGGCACTACTGTATGGAGTGTTTGCTGTGTAAGAAAGGCATAGAAAATATTAGGCATCTATTAATTGAATGTAAATACCTGAAAGCAGAAAGGGTACAAATAATAAAGTTGTGGAAAAATAAATATAAGCAAACTGATTATACAGAAAGTGGATTACTGATTTTTATGCTGAGTTTGGGAAAAGATAAGGGGGATTTAGATATAAAGGCCATCAAGTTGACAAAGATTATGTTGTGGAAATGGATGGAGCAGAAAATGGGGAAACACTTTAAATGAGATGAAGTAATATTTATGGCTATGGTATCAAGTTCTTCCATTTTTATGTTTCTGTTATAATTGGATGTATATGTTAAATATTTTTCTATGTATTATATCATTGTCATAACAAATCCAAACTTTAAATGAGATGAAGTAATATTTATGGCTATGGTATCAAGTTTTTCCATTTAAATGTTGCTGATCAAAATGATGAACCATAGCTATTTTTTGATTTTTTTGGAAAAATCTATGTTATGTTTTAGTACATTATTGTTATGGAAACATTAAGAGTTTCATTATATTATTAATAGAAAGAATTATACCTGTTTGTAAGCTGTTATCTTTATTTAATCTTTTTCTTGCAGTAGACAATGTTTCATCATAGGATAAATTTGTGAATAAACTTTATCAAAACTTATCTATATGTCTTTTTCCCCCCTATTTTTATATTTTTGATTAATTCCATCTCTGACAAATGACTTTATCTTGTATGCCAAAGGAGAAAGAATTTTACAAACTAATAAATTTTGACATGATGAATCTTTAGAACTAAATATATTTTAATAAAACCTGGTCCTTATAGACTTTAAGCAGACCATAAAGATGTGGAATTTTGTTGAAATAATTTTTTTTTCTGAATTAGTGAAGTCCCTGTAATTTTTGTAACCAGTATTTGTTTTTCTACTATCATTTTGTATTAGTCACTCTATAGTATATTTTCATTTTGTTATCATAGCTAATAGTAATTATTACAACTGTAGTATTGCTCTTATCAGCAGGAAGGATGATGATAGATTTGTCTAATTTGAGAGCTCAATTATTTTTTTTTATTCTTGAGCATAATTCATCTGCATCTTTTAAAGATAACTTTTGAATGACTTCCTCAATTGTTGCCATTATATCTAATAAAGGGGTATTAAAATGTGATGGCAAAATTTAATTATTTTTTTAGAATTTCAGTATCTGAATGAAGATTTTTAATTAATGAAGCTACTAATTGTTTGGCATTTCATGTTATTTACAGTGTGATTTTATTACTGATTGAAAATGTTTCCAAAGTCTTCATCAGTAAGTTTGTTTTTAATATACATTTTATATTACTAATGTTTAATATTTCAAAACACTTTGAGCACTTATTTTTAACTTAACTCCAGTTTTTCTGTGAGTGATTTTCTTAGCTCTCCAGGAGAAAATTGGAGGTTTAAGTTATAAGGCTTAGAGACAACCTCTTCACATTTACATTTATATAAGAACATTCAATGCATTTCCTTCTGATTATGATAAAATAAAAATTCTTCTCACAATAAACCAATGTAAAAAATAGCAAAAACGCTATACCAGCTATAAAAACAAAGCTACAAGCTTTATTCAGAAAGCATTACAGATATACTTCATTGATTCATAAAAAAGAAAATTAACAACATATTTAAGCTAACTTCTCATATTTACAATCTACCTAATAATCCATGCATGCCACATGACTAAGAACATGTAATAGTTTCAAATGGTGCTCCATGGCTAGAGAATAATAGTTTACACGTGTTAATAATACAAACATAGAAATCACTAATCTAGATAGTTTAAATGTAAAAGTAGTTTTATATGGCATTTCTTAAAAAACATTTCAATAAATCTATGCAGATGTTAAGTTGAACTTTAACTATTGATTGTCAAGATTCTTTCTTATGAATTTCAAAAATTGGATTTTGACAATAATCTAAGTCAACCAATAATTTTCACCCAAAGAAGATAATGATAGATTGTAAAAATATGACAAACGGATTATAAGAAAAAAAACATTATTGAGGCTAGCCTCTCCAAATGAAAAAAAAATACACACCTAGAAGATGAAATAGGAAAGTAAATATTGTTCCTTCATAATTATGATAAAGATTGTTATAAACTGCCATTAAGATGCAATGTTTTTCTCAATGTTGCTGAAGTCAAAGTGAATATTATAAAAATCTTATGAAGCAGTAGTTAAAACTAAGTTTTCTAACCATTCAATAGTGGCCAGTAAATAGATATATAGCTATCTATAGAGTAAAAGTTTCAGATTAATATGGCCTGCCTTAATGAGTATTGATGCATTGACCATAAAAACAAAAGAACATTATAATATGTGGCCTTTCATATGAGGGCTGTTATATTTCTATGGTCACTGAGTTTATTGATATCCTAATCTTTAATGTCAATACAAATACTAATTTAAACATCTTTAAAATGCCTTTATTAATGACGAAAATTGGACATAGGCTTTGATGTAAAGGTGTGAAAATTTTAATGCATTACTTTAAGCAATGTTATACAAATTAAATTTGTGATTATAATGTAATAATATTATACAATAATACAAGGTTTTTTTTTGCACAGAGAAAAATTGTCAAAAATATTTATTAATCAAACTTTAAAATGCATTTTCAGTACCAATCATATATTAGACATTATGTAATACATGAAGTAAGTTTAAATTTTAATTTATTTGGATATGTATTAAGCCTACACTTTTTATAAACTACACCACTTTTTTTAGTGATTTTTTTTTCATTTTCTATCCTATTCACTGCAAAACTATGTGTGTGTTCTAATGCTCCAAAACATGGATGATTATTGTATGATTTATTATTTGATTCTGTTACACCAATACATGAGCTGCTTTATTCTCTTATTTTTAATAATAATATAAATTCTTCGTATTTAATTATTTATACAATTTGGGATTCTTTCAGATTAAATTCTTCCTGTAAACCAGAAATGCATTTATGGATTTAAGTAATTAATATTTTTGCAATTTTTACTTCTTGCTTGAAGCATTTATATTAATGCATAAAATTCGTACTATTGTTTTATTATAGAAATTAATCTGTTTAAATTAGAAATGAACTAATAAAATTTAACCATACTAATAATAACTATCATGATTCAACTTTTGTTCTGTTTATTCTTAAAAGTAAAGAGTAATTCAACGTAGAAGTCAATCTGGATGGAAATGAAATTTTTTCGTAGTTGATTTTTTTTAGGTAGCCTAAACATAATCAAATTAATTGACCATACAAAATGTGTTCTCATCTGGAGGTAAAGGTTGAATGATAATTTTGTTGGCCAAGTGAATTGCTTATCATAAAGCTAACATATAATCGTAATATAATATACTCTTATACTATTATAATATTTGAAATACAGGCATTCTTCATATAACTGGAGCTTAATTGTGAATATATGGGATTTTAACACAGACTTTCAAGCACTCTTCAACTATCCACACTATCTTATACCACTGATTTACATGACCACACATATGTAGAAAAGATAAATAATCACCAATATACGTATTTCGTTCTGAACCAGCACTCATCAGTTGGTCCAGATCATCATCTCCCCACACATTTATAATCAGTGCTCAGTTTATGGTAAGATAGCAAATCTTCATACTTTAATTGACAGGCTTTCATTAAAGTATGAATATTTGCTATCTTAGTATAAAATGAGCATTGATTATATATGTGTGGGAGATGATAATCTGGACCAACTGATGAGTGCTGGTTCAGCACGAAAAACGTATATTGGTGATTATTTATCTTTTTTATATGTGTATGGTCATGTGTATCAGTGGTATAAGATAGTATAGACAGTTGAAGGTTGCTTGAAAGTCTGTGTTCAAATCCCGTATCTTTATTATTATGAATTTTAAATCTATGCTTTTCTTTATAAACATTTAAATAGTAAAATTACATATTTTTATTCTTAAATAAATGTAAGTTTATATATATTTCAGAATAGAAAATATTATGACCCAATTATCTGAACAGAAACGGAGGAAGTTTGAGATCTGGCAATCTAAGAAGGCGATGGAGTTTCGTTTGTCCAAGCTGCAGGAAGAAATCACTCAACAACAGACCCAACTTTTGGATGTTAGTCAAGCAATTATGGAGAGAATAGTTTTGAAACATAAAAATTTTAATAGTGAAACACATATGCAATTAATTGAAAAAAATAATTTGTT
Organism: Epiperipatus broadwayi; assembly: GCA_028023455.1. Classification (NCBI taxonomy): domain Eukaryota; kingdom Metazoa; phylum Onychophora; class Udeonychophora; order Euonychophora; family Peripatidae; genus Epiperipatus; species Epiperipatus broadwayi. Next base: position 53,533 of record JAQFVV010000469.1, read on the forward strand.
AAATATGAACTTAAAACTACGAAAATCTGATTGTTTATTGAAAAATGAACTAAAAGAATATTTTATTGATAATTTAGATAATAGCAAGCAGGGTAAAAAAGATAAATGAAAACTTTTAAAGTCATACTTTTTTTTTTTTTTTGCGTGTATTGTTTATTGTGAAGCAGACATTAAATATATAATGTAATATTATTTTTGGATTTATTCCCTTTTGTTTCTTTTATTAAAACCTCTGAAATAACATAAACAAATAAATGTAGATACAAAAATATTAATACATTAAAAATACCACTGGAAGCAGAAGCAAAACAATAATAGTTTGCAACTAATGTGAAAGGAATGCTGGTGAGCAAAGTTCGGGTGGGCAGTTGAATTATTACTATAAATAGTAATCATTAAGAATTCAGATCAGTAACAAATCAGGAGTGAGCAAGATGTTGGTTATGGTCTACTAATGGACCAACAGTTTCTCAAAATGAACGTGTCGATAAGAACAATTTGCTCCTCTCAAAGGAAAACTTTTAAGACTAGTTATATGACGTTTTTTTGAAGAAAGCGGGATGTTGTGCTTCATGATAAATTGTCTGAATGCAATGTGATTAATATTTATCTGTCTCTTGAGTCATAATAAAATGGTCACTAATAGTATTTTGTTCAACTCAATCTTATATGGAATTGATCTCCGATAAAATATTTTACTGGTAGTTTCAATTCATTATTGGTATTGTTGCTACAAACGAGATAATTATAACAAAATGTCTATACTTAACTAATTTGAGCTTCTTTTTTTTTCCCCATATGTCATAGCATCGGCCGGGACGCGAACCCACACCCGTCTGCAACCAACTACTTGCTTGCAAGGCGGGTGCGATAATCTCTCGGCTAACAACGCTTGACTAATTTAAGCTTTAATATCTTTTTTATTTGGAAGAGGCAGTAGGCAGAAATTAAATCAAATTTTCACAAACAGTCATAAAGTAATAGATTTACTAAAGTACTATTAATAATGGTATAATGAAAGCATCAATGAATGGCATAATTTTGTTTAATATCGCAGAATGTGTGGAGACAGAATTATTTTTAACACTAATATAATGCAAAACCAACAGAAAAAAATCTGCACATCCTTTCACAGGAATGTACTATTTAATGATTTTGATCTATAAAAATAAGAAATCTGACATACAAAATTGAATTATTACCTATATATATATATATATGGCTGCAGAAAGGAGTTTGCTATTAACTGAAAGGAGACCCTTTGATTCCTCTTGGAGGCCTTAAAGGAACCGAGCAGGGCAAATTCCTAATGTCCACTCCATACGTTCTTGTCGTTGCAGATGTTATTACTATATGTTTATTCATATAGTATATGAACATGGATGGGCTGCTCACCAACACACATTAGCCAGCGTGGTGAGTTTATTGGCTTTTTACCTCTGAGTTTAAAATCAAGAAACACCATGGTCTTTCTTCTCAGTGCCTGATAAGGCAGAATGAATGTTTGTGTAAATGATAAAGATTTTTCCCAATTATACAATTATGACAGACAAAAATAAAGCATGGCCCTTAATCCCAGGAGGCTGTAAAGTCACCAACCAAGGCAGCGGTTGGTGGCCGAAGGCGGAGGGTGCTAAGAATATCCTGGAGGCGGACCCAGGCTGCCATTTGATGACGACTTTTTATTTAGGTACTTACAACTGCAGATCACTTTCAAGTGAAGGAAGATTGCAAGAATTAGAAGAACTCTCTTATATTAAATGGGATATTATTGGACTTTGTGAAGTTAGAAGAAAAGGTGAAGAGACAATTGATTTAAAAAGTGGACATATGCTCTATTATAAAGGCACAAATATTGGAAATACAAGTGGAGTAGGATTCATTATAAATAAAAAGTGGAAGAACAATATTGTGGAGATTGATGGTGTATCAGACAGAGTGGCAAGAGTAGTTATACAACTTAATAGCAGATATCAAATGCAGATAGTTCAGGTTTATGCCCCAACAAGTTCTCACAGTGATGAAGTAGTAGAAGATTTTTATATGGATGTACAAAAGGCTTTTGATCAGAGTAAACAACATTTTAAAATTGTTATGGGAGATTTTAATGCTAGAATTGGTAAACAAATGAAAGATGAAAGTGTTGTAGGTAATTTTGGTTATGGTAATAGAAATGAGAGAGGACATAGACTTGTGGAGTTTGCAGAGAAGGAAAAACTTTATATTATGAATATTTTTTTTGTGAAAAATGTTAGAAGGAAATGGACATGGAAGCATCCAAATGAAGGTACAGCAGAATTGGATTATATTTTGACTAACAGGAAATACATATTTCAAGATTGTAATGTTCTTAATAAATTTAACACAGGAAGTGATCATCGATTAGTAAGGGGTAAGATACATGTTAATGTAAAACTAGAGAGACAAAAATTATTAAGAAAAACTATATTTACAGTTGATATTCCTAATCTTCAGAAACATTCTAATGAATTTAAATTAGAACTTACAAATCGGTTTCAAGTATTAGTAGATTTTGAACATGATTCAGATTTGAATGAAATTAATATGAAAATAACTGATACACTTTTAAAAACTGCAACAAAGATAGCTGGTAGAAAAAAGCAGCAATTGACTAATAAAATTTCTACTGAGACTAGAGAACTTATGAAGAAAAGAAGGAATATGAAGATATGCAAGACTGATGCATTAAAAAGAATTGAATATCTCGAATTTTGTAAAATGGTGTGGAAAAGAGTTGAAAATGATATAAGAAAGTATAACTGTGAACTAGCAAGAAAAGCTGTAGAAGAAAATAAAAGTCTTAAGAATGTAAAACAACATTTTGGTATTGGTAGGAAATTTATATCTGCAATAAGGAAAGAAGATGGAATTATTACTAAAAAGAGGGATGACATTATGAAATTGGTAGAAGATTTTTATCAAGAATTATATAGTAATAAAGAACAAGTACCTACCTCCTATATCTATAACACCTTCCGAATTGCCCAGAATTTTAAATGAAGAAGTGAGAAATGCAATTAAATGTATGAAAAAAGGAAAGGCTCCAGGTAATGATGGAATTATAATTGATATATTAAAAGAAGCAGGTGAAGAAACAGAAAAAATATTAGCAAAGTTATATACCAAATGTCTAAATGATAAAGATGTACCGGATGATTGGAAGAATGCAGTAATAATATTAATATTTAAAAAAGGTGATAAAGAAGATATTAGAAATTACAGACCTATCAGCCTTTTATCAGTTTTATATAAAATTTTTACCAAGATAATTACAACTGTCTACAGAGAACCTTGGATTTTCACCAACCAAGAGAACAAGCTGGATTTAAAAGTGGTTTTAGTACAGTAGATCATATTCAAGTATTGAGAGAAGTTATAGAAAGGACAAATGAATATGAGTTGTCATTATGTTTTGGATTTGTAGATTATGAAAAGGCATTTGATTGTATAAACATTTCTTCAGTGATTAAAGCATTGGATCATCAAGGTATAGATACAGGATATTGTCATGTTTTAAAGAATATTTATAAAAATGCAACAACAACAATTAGATTACATAATGATACTGGGAAAGTCAACATTGAGAAAGGTGTAAGACAAGGTGACTCCATATCTCCAAAACTTTTTACAGCAGTGCTGCAAGAAGTATTTTGTGGATTAAAATGGGAAACTAAAGGAGTGAAAGTAAATGGAGATTATTTAAGTCATTTAGATTTCGCAGATGATGTAGTTGTTTTTGCAAATAATGCTTCCGAGCTGCAGGAAATGTTGCAGGAGTTATCAGATGAATGTAGGAAAGTAGGACTAAAGATAAATGTTAAAAAGACTAAAGTAATGTTTAATCGATTTGCTCCAAATATGAAAATAAAGATTGATTATGATGAATTAGAAGAAGTTAAGAGTTACAAATACCTTGGTCAGATTATTAATACAGATGGAAACATAATAGAGGAAATTAATCATAGAATTAAACTTGGTTGGAGTGCTTTTGGTAGAAATAACTTGATATTAAAAGGAAATATGCCTATGTATTTGAAAAGAAAGGTTTTTAACAAATGTGTTTTACCAGTTCTTACTTATGGATCTGAGACTTGGACACTTAATAGAAGATCAATACAGAGACTTCAGACCACTCAAAGAAGTATGGAGAGATGTATGTTGGGAGTAACAAGAAGAGATCGAAAACGCAATGTATGGGTAAGAGAACAAACAGGTGTTACTGACCTCATTGAAAAAATTAAAAGATTGAAGTGGAGTTGGGCTGGACATATTGCTAGAAGAGATGATAATAGATGGACAATTGAAATTTTAAACTGGATTCCAAGAGATTGTAAAAGACCCAGAAGGAGACCACATGTAAGATGGATGGATGAAATAAGAAAATGTGTAGGGGTGATGTGGAGAAGAGAAGCTAAAGATCGGAGAAGATGGATTAAACTTGGAGAGACCTTCATCCTGCAGTGGATTGATAATGGTTGATAATGATATATATATATATATATATATATATATATATATATATATATATATATATATATATATATATATATATTATATATATATATATATATATATATATAACAAACTTGGTTTTATCAGACCACAAGTAAGCTTGAAAATGAATAAAAAGCTAGTCAACCATATCAATATATAGATAAAAACAACCATTACCTTAATCATTAAAATATTACTAATGGTACTTTGTTGAACATATCACTTTATGACTGTTTGAGAAAGTTTATGGTTTAATTCCTGACAGAAGAAAAAAGTCAACATAAGCAAATGATAACTGTATTATAATAATTTTGAGAAGTGCACTTGCATAATCTGCCTAGTACTGACCTCTTTCAAATAGAAAAGACATTAAAGCTGAAATTAGTTTAGTATAAACAATTTCTTAGAATTATAATGTCAACAGAAACACTACCACAATGATGAACTAAGTTATCAGTAAAATATCCTATTAGAACTATGACTCAAGGGAAAGGATAAATATTCATTTTGTGACATTCAGATAGTTTATCATGGAGTGCATGGAGATTAATAATAGTTTCCCTCATACATCATCCTGGTAACTGTTTAATGGTTCTATTCAAGAGAAAGAAAAAAAGAGAATGAAAAAAAAATCAAAATTCTTGAGAACACATATCTATCTTGCAATATTAAAATAGGAATGCTGATTCTAATAAGAAAATAAAAAAAATATAGTAAAACTCTTGACAGTATGTATTTAAATATATATAAGTAATATCCCAGAACTGAATTCCCAAAAACTAATTATTATAAGCAATTATTAAAGAGATCCACAGGTATAAAGAAATATTCAAAACATAAGTTAATAATACTTAAATATACATAACAGTTGATTAATCAAATAAAATATGAGTGTATAAATAAATAAATAAATAATGTGTAATTCATACTAACGCCTAGAAATAACATGTCTTAGATATATTATTTATATCTAAGTGAATGTTTAATAATTTCATATAATGATAGAATATTTATATATACTCATTGGCTTTATAAAATTCAGTTTCTGACATACTATTTATGGGTATGTGTGTGTACACACACATACATATATATGTATGCATTTTTCAAGAGTTTATATTATTTTATTCTCTTGATTAACATCTCATATTTCTAATTTTAAAATTTTCATATAATAATCATTTATTTATAACAATTACCTTCATGGAATACAATACAATCCTTGGCATACAATTTGCAATATATATATATATATATATAGTAACGCTATTGAGCAGTGCTCATTAAAATTGTGTTTACAATTATTAAAAAATAAAAATTTCTCACAAAACAACATAAAGTTTAAAATTGATAATAAATAATAAAAGTATTGCAAAATCATTTGTCCGTAAATGAGTAAAAACATCTTGTTGAAAATAAATAAATGTATACAAGTCTAAAGAATTTTTATTATTATTAGTTTAAACAATGTACTTTGCCAAAAAAAAAAATCTGTAAAAGTTAGGAGTAATTGGAAGGGGGTAGAAAATATAACTTAAAAAAAACCCAAAAGCTTAAAATATAAATCTTTTACATAAAATAAAAAATATCTCTTTTCATTCAATTTAAAGAAAAAGATCTTTTCTGTTATTTGAAAGAAATAAAATATACATGCATAAATAGTGAATGATTGTAAAAATAAAGAAGTATAGTAAAATGTGTGTGTGATGATAAAATGATAGTGAGAGTTAAAAAAAGTAAAAAACAGACTCAGCAATGGCTACTGAGTTAAAAAAATCCACAAAACAACATTAGCAATGGCTACCAACTAAAAACAGGATTAAAATCTTATCAAAAAATGTAATCAAAAACGATGAATTCCAACAACAGATATAGCTGGCAAATATAAAAACTAATTAACAAAGTGATAACAGGTCATCACATAAATAGTCCAGTTTTTCATTGTTTAATCAGTTGAGTTCACATACAGATTAAGTCAGTCAGTTACAGAAATTCAATCAGTTTACAATCAGTCTTCAGAGTCAGTGTTTTTATGACAATGCAATGTTAACCGTCATTGGAAGCATATGGCCTTGCTCCAGCCTAAGTCCAATGGAATCAGCAGCCTGCCTGATAAAAATAATACCTGCCTAACAACTTTAAAACTGCCAGGGATATCTGTCTTAAAAAATAGTGTCATAAAATAGTAAGCAAAGGAACCTCCACAAAACCTTGAATCCAACCGGTTGGAAAATTTACACTTGAAGCAGCAAACAGGAGAATTTAACATCCAAAATTCTAAAGATAATGAATAACTTTTCTTATTTTATTTCTGATAATAATGTAGCCATTGCTAATCTTGAAGCCTCCCAGAGTCAGTTAATAAATGAACTGTGTAACCACATAAATAAACTATTAATGTGCATGTTTTGAATACTTATAATTGTTTTAATGCTGAATTATATTGCTATTGTATATCTTACTATAATATGTGTGTGCCTGAAGTTATTATAAATCATTGTTCATATTTAATTGGAGAAAATTTAGAAGTAGTTTAAAAGTTATAATAATAAGTACTTAATTAAAAATAAATTATCTTTAAACTTAATGCTTGTCGATCAATTCTTTTACCACTAATTAAAGTAGTAATGCATTTTAGTCCTTTTGATTGAGCTAGTTGGGATATCTTAGGCACTGAATTGATTTGCTAATCATTCAAAGTGTGTCATTTATCTTTGGGTAACTGACTGGTGCCTGGAGTTTACTCTGAAACAAAAAAGTGCTTTGAATGATAGGTGTTGAATTCTGCAGCCAAGAAGATCTGTGTCCTTCAAATGTGGTCACAGTTATATATTTTATATATAGCTCTGGCTTGGTCACAGGTACCCTCTGGACATTATTCTTCTCTGCCTAAGAGGCCATGGTAGTGCAATATTTAAATTGCATTGATGTACATCAAATGTATAAGTTATAATTGTATCATATTTTTGTATAAAAGTTTTACAATATAGTTTCACAAGTTATTTTATTAAAGAGTCAAAAGTGAATAAGAGTTTGTTTTCTTCCACAAGTGGTCTATTAAAACACCCCACCTAATTCAATATAATATTCAAATATAAGTAAATTGTCTATACTGAACTTAATGTAATTAAAAGGGACTTGAATTCAGACTTTGTGGTCATGTATATTGGTTATTTAAGATAAAGTGCATAGCTGTAGGAAACTTGAAAGTTTGAGTCCAAGTCTGTTGTAATTACATTAATTAGTATAAACAATATACTTATATTTGAATATTATATATTCAGCCTGTATCCACTTATGTGTATTTAAATGGACATATTAAAGTCTTATATGTGAGAGATCAGAGTGACTTAATGTCAACATAAATATGACAATAATATTGGTATCAACAAGGGCTTTGAGTGTTCCATCATCATGTTTTCATTGATATGGATGGCTGAAGAGTTTGAGGGTGGAGAAAGATTGAAGCTTGGCCATTAAAATTTGAAGATTTGATATCTTATATAAACTGGGCACTAATTGTATATATGTGTTGGAGATAGTGATCTGAACCAACTGATGAGGGCTGATTTATGTAATCAGTTGTACAAGATGGAGTGCATAGCTGTAGGGAGTTTGAAAGTCATTTTTCAAAAATTGTTTCTCTCTTGATTAAAATTATGCATGTCTTATTTATATATTAAATATCATCACATTAATATATGGAGAGAGGAGATTGATATTGTGACAGTCAGATGATGTATGTTGGTTTAACACAGTTCGAATACTAGGCGAAAGTACCTCGAGGCCACCCATATGTGAGATATTAAATCAAGAATACTATGACCTCTGCCCTATTCACCTATTCTCGAGGCTAACTATGAACCAATAACATTATCTGAGACACACATAAATTATTTTCTCATCTGGCCACAAAGCTTAGCATCAGAGGGAGACGTGAACAGGAACATCTACGGAGCTAAATAGTTAAATGTGCAAAAGTACTAAGAACTATGTGTTTTGCATGCCTGGATCATTGAAAAGTAAAATAAAGCATTACAATAAAATTAGAAAAACTCAAGCTTTTTAGTTAAATAAGGTATTTAATTAATGACTTTAAAGTATTAATAATGATTTAATGGCCTCCGCTCCTCCGCTATTCCCCTAAATTAATGAAAACTAATTAGACAATGAAAACAGATTAAACAATATAATATTTTTGCAGTCTAAGTCTTTTCTTCCCAATTTTAATAAAATTGTCAACTCGAATCTCCTCGATAAGGTACAATAATAAAAATCTTTCGCAAAGCATTTTCTAATTGCTTTGCGCTCAAAACAAACAGTTTAAAAATTATTTAAGATGTATATAGCTAAATCAGATATACGTAACAAGCTAATGGTGGACAAAAGAAGCATTATCGAGGAGATCAAGTTGGCAAACAAAAGGAAACTTACTCGTATTGAATTTTACAAATATATATATGAAACTTGAAAAGAGATTTAAATGAAAAATTAACCTTTGACTTACACCTCAATGGAATACGAAATATTTATAAATGTTAGTAATGAAGAATAGCGAAGGAAGAAGGGTTAAATATATAGATAGATGATCACACAATATATATCTAAGACTAGTCTAATAAAAATGGTTATATACAAATATCATTAAATAAAACAATTCAAAATATAATTCAATTAAGAAAGGTATGAACAAAAAGAGTAGCATAATAAATAGTTCATGAGGAGAGATACGATTACCATCCTGGTTCCTTGGTCATGTTAGGCATTGTCGTGGCTTGATCCGACCATCGATAGGTATTTGTCCGGACAAGGAAAGTGGAAATACATAGCATGCTTTTACGAAAAGTCCTACAGACATGGCACATAGTTCAGATTACTATTAGGTGGATACTATGGCATTTTGATGGTATTTAGGAACCTTGGCAATAGGCAAAGCTATTTGCCTAGCCGAGCATAATAGAATCCATCAAATTCATATGACTTTTAGCTTGTAGCATGTTCAAACTTCTCCGTGATTTTGAAGACGACAGTTGTATAACTTTTTGGAATAAAATCTCAACAAGCAAAATCTGAAAGAGTTCTCCAAAAAGAAATCTGAATGCCAGCAAGAAAACTCTGAATAGCCATTTCCAAAAGGAAAATCTGAATGCTTAGTCTTTTGTTCACTCTCCTATTTATAACTTTTTTGTAAGCTACCTTCTATTGTTTGTATGATCTTAGATCTTGATAAGCCCCCCACGCTCCTTTGTTTCAAGATAACATTTTCTAAAAATAACTTTTACTTTTTTACTCTAAATTTCTTTCTTTAAACTTTGAATTTTATTAATTAAAAAAGAAAGAGAAGGCCATCTTTAATTTGACTTGAATGGGCTCACTAATTAAAACATACATTCCTTTAGAAAATGTTGGTGGGCTTATCTCAAAATGAAATCATATGCCATATTTTAACAAGATTTTAACAAAAAAATATATTATTTCTTTTAATAAAATAAACATTTTATTTCAGCAGAATTTTGCATTAACTCATATATATATATATATATATATGAGTTATATCTTTTAGTCAAACATATATATATATATATATATATATATGTTTGACTAAAAGATTTTACAAGTAATTTTTATTAACAGAAATCTAATCTTAGAATGGAATTTATTTAAAACAAAATATTTAAATTCAATACAAATTTAAATAAGCATAATTAATTTTAGCTTTAATGCAAAACCCTGCTGATATTGGACTATAAACTTAATTCAGGTCTATAATACTAGTTAAGTTTATAGGATCTCATGAAGCATGGATTGAACTTCAGATCCATTGCTTCAATATATGGTAAGATCCTAGTTTTTTTATACTGTGATGATTTGGTAGATGCTTTATGCATTGACATGGTAACTAACCAAGTATTTATTTATATGCTTGTGAATTGTTTTGATGAATCAATTTTGGAATGTTTTGGCATATATTCTTAGGAGATATTATTCAGGTCTGACTTTGTGTAATCCAATCAAACTTCCGCTCATTTGCTAGTAGTTCATGATTTAACACCTTATGAGTGACATTTCTGAAATCACATAGTCCCAATTTTACCTCCAAGCTGGAATAGGACAGTGAAAAACATGAGACTCAAAGGGACAACTATTAATTTAACTAAATGAGTGGAATAGACCATCTAACACACTAATTATTTTAACAACAGCAATATATACTCAGCATATAAAATCATTAAGAAATTGGGATATGATAATGTGGATTGAATAAGATAATGTGAATTGGATTGACATAGAACCATGAGCAAGAAAGATATGAAACAACTTTGTATTTTAAACATGTTTATTAGAACAATAACAAATGACATAAAATAAAGTAACAAAATGGCAAGGATTATATAGCATTAAATATGTGTATTCAATACATGCAGGAATTTCTATAGTGAATGAGACTGTTATCAGTACAGCTGTCTCAACATAAAATAAATGTATGTGCGGTTCATAAATCATGCCTAATCATATAACATACCCATCCTATTGTTCATGGTTTGCTAATGTTCTAAGTTAATAGCCTAACAGAGATGATGAATACATACAGCTCTAAGATGTCTATTATATATATTAATAGTGTGAGCAAATAAATAAGCTCAAGATAATGCAGATTCAACCTGGTAACCAAGATTTAAGCTTCAGTCTAATGCTGAATAATTAATTAATAAGGAGGAAAAGAACTGGTTACTTTTAGATTCACATATATATGCTATGGCACTATATAAAATACTAAAGAGTAAGTTTGCAGTGCAAGTGACTAATTATTCAGGAGCTTCAGCATCAAATGCTCAATTGCCGTGAGACCGAATGGTTTGCTGCTATTTATATAAGAATAAATAAGTTCAAGAACTCGAATAGGTTTTATGAAAATGGTCTGGATTTTCATGTCCCAGTTCTAATAAAAATAGCCATACCCAAACAAAAGAATAAGGTGGCCTGTCACTGTGAACCATTTAAAAGGTGCATCTAAATGTAAACACATGTATGTGTACTGTATTAAGACACACTCGCAATGCACACCCAAAAGACCAATACATATGTATATAATTAATTAACTGTGCCTAAAACAGATAGCTTCTGATTAATGAGATGTAAGATATCTGTTAAGGCAAACCCAGCAAAAAGAAAACTTTTTAAAAAATAGCATTAAAATTTGATGTTAATTATATACTCCAATAAATTAGAACTTGCTAATCATTTTAAAATATTGACCAACTTTGAAGATGGTTAAAGCTTAAATGAGATTTATAAAAAAAAAACCCAATAATTCATTAAGAACTCCAACAAAAATAATTGGTAAAAAAATAACAATTCAACAATAAATTCTTAATTGTCATAAGACAATATATGAAGAAAAGAAGAAAAATGTAAATATTTGAAAATGATATGTTAAAAAGAATTGAATGTCTAGAATTATGTAAAATGCTAACAATAAGAGTTAATTGCCATAAAATATATAACTGAATTTTTTTATTATTAATATCATAATGAGGAGCACATAATCCCAGTAATCTCCACTGGTCACCCCCCACCAAAAAGGGTACATAGTTATCTGCAGTGTGGGAGCACATAGAAAAATATATACAGCCCTCAGCTCTAACATTTGCTAACAAGATCTCATATTGGGAGGCATACAACTTAACCAATAGAGGGATATGGCTCACCCCTGGGACACTGGAGATAATCAATAAAGGGATAAGCTCAAGGTTCAGGTATTGGAATCTAGAAGTTAAATACTTGGGACTTCATAGTCAAAATGAACTTAGAGGCACTCCCTACAAATGCTTTTCTAGTATACAAGAGAGGGTTCACTAAGGTTGACCCCATATGCCATATTTGCAAAAGGGAAGAAGAGACCATAGGGTACATACTTTACATATGTTGAGGACTGAGTACCCATAGGAAAACAATAAATGCTTATATGAAAACAAATAAACACATTATTACATCCCTCAAGGACTGCATTAAAAATGGAATATACCCACTTATAAGAAACTCAACATTCCTGACCTTCTCCATTTTCAAAATTAGATGTAAACTAATTCTTGGACAATCACAAAACATCACTAAACAACTACTAATAAACTTTATTAAGAGAATAAAAAAGAGGAACAAATCAATAGCACCAATGGAAATAATGCCACATGGGAAATATTGGATTTACCAGATGGCAATTAACCTATTTTGGAATCTCATCTCAGATTGACTGAAGATATAGATATAAGAACAAATAATATAAATGTCAGATCTTACATTGATTACAACTGAGTAAAATGTAAAACTTTAGAGTAATAAAAGTAATCTTTTAATAAAAAAAAATAAACATAACTGAATTTTCAAGAAAAGTTATTGAAAAGAATAAAAGTTGAAGTACAAATAAAATATCTTGTTATTGGGAAAAAAATGATTTCGGCAATAAAAAGAAAAAATGAATAACACCATAAATGCGTGGAAGAGTTTTGTAATGAATTATTATAGTAAAAAAATACAGGAAAATAAAGTAATCACTATAATTATTACATGATCTGAATAACTAAGCATTTTGAATGCAGAAGCAAGACATAGTTAATTCTATAAAGAAAAGCTTAAAAAAATATTAAAACATTTTTTTTAAATAATGAGTATTAATCCTTTAGCTGTGGGTGCTGCTTGATGGGGTTATTTATGTGTAAAATCACATAAAAATGCTGTTTAAGCAGCTGCAAGACAGACATGTGTTACATCTAATACACCCTATATGTTGTATTAGATATTGCAGGTCACCTTGTAGGCATTGCACATAAATATTACGACCTGCTTTGTGCTTCATGAATTCTCACACTTTGAAATGTTTTTTTTTTTTTTGGAAAATGGAAATCATGCAATTTGACTAAGATGAAATTGTCACAAAGTTAAGATCATCCTGGAGACAAATTTGAAGGTGACAAAAATAATCCAAATGGAAGAATGAACCGAATTCTGAAGAGGTCATACATAAAGTAATGTCTTGTCAAGACAAACAAAATGGCACATTTTAGCAAACAAATTGCCTGCTTGAAAGATTTGCCATTAACAGAATTAGATGCCATAGCATTTCTGCAAGTAAAGAATGTACTAATAAATGAGAAGACCTGCACTTGTGGATTGTCTATGAAAGGTTACATTAGAAATACAACCAGTCAATTTCAGATATTCATCCTGTTCATGTAATCAAAGATGTTCTGTTAAGAATTGTAGTTGTTTTGATGGCTCAAGAATACTATTATGTAAAGCGTTCCATGTTTTCTATTATTGGAGCTGTGAATAGTTGACAGTAGAAGGTGTCTGATCAGAGCTGGATTTATCCAAGAATGTCATATTGCATTGGAGCAACAGGCTGCATGAACTGTGCTATGAGAGCCTGGAAACCAGACTTTGCCATCAAATAGGCAGGCCTGGTTTAATTGTTGAGGTCAATGAGACTATTTGGAGTCATTGTAAAAACCACTAGGGCCAAGTACTTCCACAGCAGTGGATTTTTGGAGATCTATGTCATGATATCTGGGAATGTTTTTAACTGCTGTTCCTTACCAATTGGCATCCATATTTATGCAGGCCCTGAAAGACCATGTGAAGCCTGGGTCAATTATCTACTCTGACTGTTGAAGGGGGCTACAAGACTCTTGACTGCAGGATTTCAATATCTGACAGTTTGTTAATCATTACTACAACTTTGTGGACATGACCACAGGCATTCATATGCAAAATGTCAAGTGTCTTTGGATTCTGTTGAAGTGGTGAAACTGCAAACAATGTGGAACTGCCAAGATGGAACTGCCAAGAAATTTCTGGAAAACTACATGGCAGAATTTATTTGGTGTCATCTGCACAAGGAGGAAGACATTTTCCTGGTGATCCTCTCAGAGATGTCTGTAAGACACAATCCACAGTAGCTTCTTTAGAAACTTGTAAAAAGGGTTTTTCTTTTTCTTTTTTTTTCCGATTTCACTTGAAATTTGTTTCATGTTTTGATTAATAAAAAAACAAACCACTTTTCATTGCTGTTTTTGTGTTTATATATATGTGTGGGTGTGTTTGTATTATGAAAAAATAATGATTTGAAAAGGTAAAATAACCTTAAGAAAAAAAAACACTTTCTTTTATGTTTTGATTAATAAAAAAGCAAAACAGTTTTTATTGCTCTTTTTCTGTTTACATGTGTGTGCATGTCTGTATTATAAAAAAAAAAGTTTGACCAAAAATAATGGTAACAGAAAAACAATTACAAAAAATAAGAAATATATATATACACCTCCTTGAGATAAAAAACAATTAAAATACCTAATAAAATTGAAGCCGGCCGGTAATGTTACATTTTATGTGATTTTGCAAAAAAAAAACAATGCCATCAAGCATGCATAGCTAAAGGATTAATGCCAAATAATGCTTTTATAATAAATTGATAAATGTTTGACCATTTAAAAACAAAAGTCTTTCATTGGTTTAATTTTTTAATTCTAGCTTAGAGCTTTTGATATTACTAGTATCATAATCATAGCTTTATAAAATTAATTTCACTAAACTTTAATATTATATGTATTTGTTAATTTAACACCAATAAATATATGAAACATATATAGCAAAGCTTTAATGATTAGTTTGGCATAATCTGTTTAGTTAGCTTTTGACTGTTATAAGTCATAGATGTAGGTAGCAATAGTTGTAATGTGGAATGGATGTTAATATATATATATATATATATATATATATATATAGTTCTAGTTAGCTTTTGACTATTATAAGTTATAGACGTAGCTTGCATTAGTTGTAATGGGGAATGAATGTCACTATATATATTGTTCATGTTAATTTTCATATGATTTACATATAGCATTATGTAGTGTGGATAGGTCATTTCTTAGACAAAGAGATGCAGGATTCTTTCTTGTTAATGGATTATGTCTTTAGAAATGTGCCATGCTTCCATAATTTTTCATTTAGCATCATTGGGTGGATGGAACTCCACTCCCAGATCATGTATAAAATTAAGTGTATCTGTGATCATGCCTTCCTATCAGCTTACTATTGAAGCAATGGATCTGAAGTACGATCCATGCTTCACTGTTTCTTATAAATTTAGTTAGCATTGTAGGACTGAACTAAGTTTATAGCCCAATATCAGCAGGGTTTTGCATTAAAGCTAAAATTAATTATGTTATTAAAGTTGTATTTACAGTTAAATTTCGTGTTAAATAAATCCCAGTCAAAGATTAAATTTCTGTTAATAAAAATTGCTTGTAAAACCTATTGGGCAAACATATATATACGTCAAGCGTATATATATATATATGAGTTAATGCAAAATTCTGCTGAAATAAAATGCTTATTTACTATAAAAAAATAAGAATATATTTTTTTGTAAAATCTTGTTAAAATATTTAGTATGATTTATTTTGAGATAAGCCTGCCAAACATTTTCTAAAAGAATGTATGTTTTAATTCATTAGTCCATTCAAGGCTAATTAAAGATGGACTTCTCTTTCCTTCTTTTTTAATTAATAAGAATTCAAACTTTAAAGAAAGAAATTTAGAGTAAAAAAGTAAAAGTTATTTTTAGAGAATGTTATTTTGAAACAAAGGAGCATGGGGAGGCTTATCAAGATCTCAGATCATACAAACAATAGAAGGTAGCTGAGAAAAAAAGTTATAAAAGGGAGAGAACAAAAGAGGAGAGTCATATCAGATTTTGCTATTGCAAGGTTGATTCAAGATTTTGCTATTGCAAGGCATTCAGATTTTGCTATTGCAAGTTTCATTCAGATCTGCTATTGCAAGGTGCATTCAGATTTCTCTTAGGAGAACTCTGTCAGATTTTGTTTGTGATTTTATTCCAAAAAGTCTACAATTATCGTCTACAAATCATGAAGAAGTTTGAACCTGCTCAAGCTAAAAATCATATAAGTTTGATGGATTCTACTATGCTCGGCTAGGCAAATAAATAGCTTTGCCTATCGCCGAGGTTCCTAAATACCATCAAAATGCCTTAATATCCACTCCATAGTCATCTGAACTCTGCGCTGTGTCTGTAGGACTTTTCGTAAAAGCATGCTACTTATTTCCACCTTCCTTGTCCGGACAAATAGCTATCGATGGACGGATCAAGCTATGCTCATCGATGGAACATGACCAAGGAACAAGGACGGTAATCATTATCTCTCCTCCATTGAACTATTTATTTTCTACCTTTTTATTTTTTTTTTTTATATATCTTTCTTAATTGAATTATATTATGAATTGTTTATGTAACGATTATGTAATTTAATCATTGTTCTTATTAGATTAGTCTTAAATATATATGTGTGATCATCTATCTATATTTAACCCTTTTTCCTTCGCTATTCTTCATTACCAATGTATACATATTTGGTATTGCATTGCGGTTAAGTTTAATAGTTAATTGTTCATTTAAAAATCTCTTTCCAATTTTGTTTATGTTTTTAAATTCCATACGTGTAAAGTTTCCTTTGTTTGCTAACTTGAACTCCTCAATAGCGCCTCTTTTGTCTGCCATTAGCTTATAACGTATATCAGATTTAGCTATATACGTTTTAAATAATTTTTAAACTCTGTTTTTAGTGCAAAGCAATTAGAAATGCTTTGCGAAAGATTTTTACTATTGTATTTGATCGAGGAGATTCAAGTGGACTATTTTAATAAAATTGGGAATAGAAGATTTGGACCGCAAACATATTAATCTGTTTTTATTGTCTAATTAGTTTTCATTAATGTAGGGGAATAGCGGAGGCCATTATATCATAGTCATATTATTAAAGTCATTAATTAAACATATGATTTAACTATAAAAAGCTTGAGTTTCTTAATTGTATATTAAATGCTTTATTTTTACTTTTCAATGATCCAGGCATGCAAAACACACATATTTCTTAGTATTTTTACACACATTTAACTAACTATTTAGCTCCGTAGGTGTTCCCGTCCATGTCTCCCGCTGATGCTAAGCTTTGTGGCCCGGTTGAGGAATATCTATGCGTGTCTCAGATAGTGTTGTTGGTTCATGGGTTAGTCTCGAGAATAGACGAAGAGGGCAGGGGTCATAGTATTCTTGATTTAATATCTCGCGTAAGAGTGGCCCCGAGATACCTTCGCCTAGTATTCGAACTGGGTTAAGCCAACATACATCATCTGACTGTCACACTATAGGAGATCTTGGGCCAACTTATCAAAGCGCATTGCACAACACCCCTATCTCTATAATAAGGCAAAAAAATGAAACCCATTCATTCTTTTTTGAATACTTTTCCTCAACTAGACATGCCTTTATTCCATCCTCTGTCAACATCATTTGTAGTAAACACAATGATTCTAAATGAAAGATTATGGAAATGTGGCACATTTCTAAAGACAAATAAGAAAGAATCCTGTATTGTCTTAACTAAAAAATGACCTATCACATAATACAATATATTCACATCTATTCCCCATTACAACTACAGCTATGTCTATGACTTATAACAGTCAAAAACTAACTAAATAAATTGTGCCAAACTAATTATATAAGTTTTGTCCAATATGTGCTGCCTATATTTATTGGTGTTACATTACAGTTCAATCAAAGCTAATATGTCTACATTACATTGGTATTTGTGTATTGTTTATAAGATTTGCGTAAAATTGATTTTTGTTTTCTTTATATGCAAATCTATGCAAAAATATTAGAGAAGCCATTTTTGGATAGAGAGATGCTAGTTTTTTGTTTAAGGTGTGTTTGTCTTTAGTTACAGTCCATGCCTCTTTCATTTTTCTTGTTCTGCTGTCTCTCTCAGTGCATATAATATCTGCTTTAGAGAAATCAAATTTATGGCCTGATTGGAGTTCATGCTCCAAATCATTGATGAGTATTCACTACTTCTTTTTGCCTTGATATATAAATAATTTTGTTGAGCTAGTCTTGTTGACAGGTTAGCCCTAGTTTCCCTGTAGTTTGCCTTTGAGCAATTCATATTTTTTCACATTATTTTATATATTACTTGGTATGCAACCTCCCTAGTTAACTTGTCTTTAGAGTTGTTTAACAACTTATTTAAAGACTGCAACCAAAAACATCCACACATATATTTCTTAATTTCTGTTGGATTCTTGACATATAAGTGAGACTAGTCCATTTTTTGTCTTTGGGGTGGAGTTCTGTCAGATTCTTAACATTTTGGAGAATTTTTTTAATGTAGCATTATTTTTTTAAAAGTTATACCCTATTTATTAGATTTTTCATGTGTGTTTTTGTATTGTTTCTCTGATCTGCTTTGAATTTGCTTAACTTTAAGTTTCTGTGGAGAAAACCTTTCAGTCCTGCATATTTATGGGACATGGGGGTTAATGATCTAGGGTGTATAATTCTTTTCACCTTTATAGGCTTAAATTCCATCTTGTAGTCCAAGGTATTGTTCTGCCTTTGAATATTTAAATCCAAAAATTATCTTTTAAGCAAACTAGATTTTTCTTATGGATATAATTCCGAATGTTTCATATCCAGCGGTTATTGTTTGATTTTAGGAGATATCTCAATGTATTAGACATTTGTTCTATAACTCTTTCTTTTCCTAGGACATTTTAATATTTTGACTCTACATTTGCCACAATCTCCATCTCTGACTTTTGCCATTCCCCCTCATAAATCTATAACCACAATTTAATGTTTTTTCTACTGATTCTAAAATCTCCCAATTAAATCAGTTTACCTTTTTTTTTTCACCCTCCATTATGTTTAACTCATGGTTCTGTTTTTTTTTGGATAGTAATTTCAATTTTTTTGAATAATTGATTTTTGACTTGAATGCAATCTGGCTGCAATTTCTGCCAATACTTTCAAGTGCCTCAATTCCAAAGCCATGCAATGTCTCCTTTTATTGGCTTTAATAGCTCTATTAAAGCTTTTAATTACTGACTTCAATAAAACCTCTTTAAGCTTTTCAATTATCTTTTCTCATTGGTAAATGTATGTGAAAGATGCTAGAGAGGCCATTTTTGGGATAGAGGGATTCTAGCCACTTTTTTATTTAATGCATGCTTGTCTTTTACTATAGTCCATGTCTCTTTAACCTTTTCTTTCTTTTATCTCTCTCAGTGCATATAGTGTCTTCTTTAGAGATATTGAAATTTGTGGTCTGACTGCAGCTGTGTTCCAAAAATATCAACAAATATTCACTGCTTCTTTTTACCTTGTTGTATAAGTAATTGTGTTGAGCCAGTCTTTTGGATAGGTTAGCCCTAGTTTCCTCCTAGTATGCATTTGAGCAATTTGTATTTTTGCACACTATTTTATATACTACTTGGTGTAATCTTCTTAATTAACTTGGCTTTAGAGTTGTTTGACAACTTATTTAAAGAACGAGGCAACAGGAAACTTATGTTATATTTATTAGTTCATATATTTTTTAATTTCTGCTTGGTTCTTGACACATAAGTAAGACTAGATCATTTTTATTCCCCAGAGCAGAGGTTCTTAACTTTTCTGAAGAATTTTTCGATTGTAGCATTATTTTTTTTAAAGTTATACCCCAAATTTATTAGTTCTTTCATGAATATTTTTATATTGTTTCTCTGGTCGGCTTCAATTTTACTTCACTTTAAGTTTCTTTGGAGAAAACCTTTTAGTTCTGCATATTTATGGGATGTGGGGATTAATGAATTAGTGTGTATGAATCCTTATAGGTTTCAATTGTATCTTGTAGTCCAAGATATTTTTCTGCCTTTGAATATTTAAATCTAAAAATTTAATATTTTGATTTTTGGCTTCTTTCTCAACTGTCCAAATTAAGGAAAACATCTTTGCAAATTTTTGTTGAATTTGATCTGTAATTTCTTTATCAGCAAAAAGTAGAGTATTGTCCACATATTTTAAATATAATTTTCTTTTTTTTTTTTTTGGCAGTACCTTGAATTTTGGAATAATTAATTTTTCAAGTTTAGATAGATACAAGCTGCAGATGACCCCACCAAAAGATAGCCCCATCGACCATCCATGATTTATTTTATACAGTTTATTATTAATCGTTGCAACTACCTCTTCATTAAAATTTAAGTGACTTTTATAAAAGCTTCCTATAAGTATTGTAGTTAGTTTGTTGCAACATTTCATCTATCACTTCTATAGATTCAGCATGAGGAACTGACACATACAATCTTTCATGTATAGAGAGGCAATTTTGTTGCTGTTATCTATTTTAAAGTTTCTAATTTTCTCAACAAATTTGTGAGTCAATTTTATTGTATATGGTCCAAAACTCAGGTCTATAAATAAGCCACGACACAATTATTTTTGCTGTATTACAAAAATAAGAGTTTCCAAAGTCAATTATAAGGCTAAGAGGGAATTTCTCTTTATGAAGCTTTATATTGATGAAGATTCTAGAACAATGGCTGCTGGTGGATAGATTTTTCTTTAGCCCGAGTTTGTGAATGCTTTACCTCACTGTTTTCTCAGTATCGACTAAATAAATATACTTTTTATATTTCAAATTGTAGCTATTTGTTTCTATAAATTTCAAACTACAGATTTACTGGCTAATTTTTTTGTTTAACCATTTCCTTTTTAATATTGCAAGCTAGTTAGTTACCTTTGTCCTCTTTTAAGCAAACTAGATTTTTCTTATGAATATAATTCCTATTGCTATTTATGTTTAGTAACCAGTGGTTATTGTTTGATTTTGGTAGATATCTCAATGTATTAGACGTTTGTTCTATAACTCTTTCTTTCTCCAGATCATTTTCATATTTTGACTCCATATCTGCCACAATATCTACCTCCGACTTTCATCATTTTCTCCCTGAAAATTTAAA
Source organism: Epiperipatus broadwayi (assembly GCA_028023455.1). Classification (NCBI taxonomy): domain Eukaryota; kingdom Metazoa; phylum Onychophora; class Udeonychophora; order Euonychophora; family Peripatidae; genus Epiperipatus; species Epiperipatus broadwayi. Next base: position 74,908 of record JAQFVV010000469.1, read on the forward strand.
ACCGGAATTTAATATTTTTCCTACCGCTTTTTAAATCTCATAATTTGATAAGTTTGCCCATTTTTTTTCATTTTCCATAGTATTGACAGAAAATGCAGCCAGATTACATTCAAGTTAAAAAGGAAACATTAAAAAAAACCGAACACCGTGGTAAAGATAATGGAGAGTGAAAAAAACTAGGTAAACTTATTTAATTGCAAGATTCCGGAAGTGCTAGGAAAAATATGGGAAGAGAGAATAGCAAAAGCCAGAGATGAAGTTTGTGGTAGATGTAGAGTCAAAATATGAAAATGATTTGGAGAAGAAAAAAGTTATAGAACAAACATGTAATACGTTGAGATATCTCCCAAAATGATACAATAACCACTGGATAAGAAACATAAATAGCAATCGGAATTATATTCATAAGAAAAATATAGTTTGCTTAAAAGAAGACAAAGGCAATCAGCTTGCAATATTAAAAAGGAAATAGTTAAATGAAAAAATTAGCCAGAAAATCTGTAGCTTGAAATTTATCGAAACAAATAGTTACAATAAGAAATATATATAAAAAAAAATTATTTCGTCGATACTGAGGAAATACTGAGGTAAAACATTCACAAACTCATAATATAGCAAAATTTAACCATCAGCTTCCATTGTTCCTAGAATCTTCACCAATATAAAGCTTCGCAAAGAGAAATTACCTCTTGGGTTTAAAATTGATTACTGGGGCTCTTGTTTTTATAATGATGCAAAAATCATTACATCCTGGCTTATAGAAGATCTGGGTTTTGGACTGTATATAATAAAATCGACTTATGAATTTGTTGAGGAAATTAGAAACATTAAAATAGATAATAGCAACAAAATTGCCTCTCTAGATGTGAAAGAATAAAATGGTCAGTTCCTTGTACTGAGTTGATAGAAGTGATAGACGAAATGTTGCAACAAGCGAACTTAAAATATTCATTAAAATGCTTTTTTTAATAGAGCCACTAAAATGGATTAGTGAAGAGATAGTTGCAATAATTAATAAGAAACTGTATAAAATGAATCATAGATGGCTGATGGGGCTATCTTTCTGTAGGATTGTCTGCAGCTTGTATCTACCTAAAATTGAAAAAAAAATTATTTCAAAATTTGTGCATTACCAAAAAAATTTATATTCAAGATATGTCGATGATACTCTGCTCTGTGCTGATGAATAAATTATATATCAAATCCAACAAGAATTAGCAAAAATGTCTTCTTTAATTTGAACTATTGAAAAAGATGAAAATCAAAATATTAAATTTTTAGATTCAAATATTCATAGGCAGAACAATATCTTGGACTACAATATGGATTTGAAACCTATAAACATGAGAAAAATCACACATCCTAGTTCATTAATCCTCATGTCCCATAAATATGCAAGACTGAAAAGTTTTCTCACAGAAACTTAAAATTATGCAAATACGAAGCTGACTGGAGAAACAATATACAAACATATATGAAAGATCTAATAAAATGTGAGGTATAACTTTAAAAAAATTAATGCTTCAAAAGAAAAAATTTACAGAAAGTTAAGAACCTGGTAACAACTCTGCTTTGATGAGAAAAAATGACCTAAGGTGTCAAGAATCCTGCAAAAATTAAGAAATGTAGGTGCTAATAAATATAACATAAGCTTTCAGTCATCTTCTTTAAATGAGTTGTCAATCAATTCTAAACACAAGCTAACTAGGGAGTTTGTGCACCAAATAGTATATAAAATAACATGCAAAAATATGAATTGCTCAAATGCATGCTATGAGGAAATTATGACTAACTGACTGGCCCAACACAATTACTTATACAACAGGGCAAAAAGAAGCAGTGAATACTCATTAATCTTTTTGAAGCATGAGCTGACTAGGCCACAAATTTTCTCTCTTAAAGCAAACACTATATGCAGTGAGAGAAACAACAGAAAGAAAAAGATTAAAGAGGTATGGACTATAGCCAAAGACAAGCATGCATTAAATAAAAAAGTAGCTAGCATCCCTCTATTCAAAAAATTGTCTCTCTAACATCTTTTATATAGATTTGAATATAAATGAAATAACAAATTCAATTTTATGCAAATCTTGTAATCAATAAAGAAATACATGTAATATTAAATTTTAGCATAATTATGTTATAAAACTATAATTATAGTACTAGTAGTATCAAAAGTACTAAGTTAGAATAGATATTTAAACCAACAAAAGCTTTTTTTGTTTTTAAATGATCAAACATTTAATTTATTACAATTAATGCAGAAAAAGATATAAAAGTATTTATACAATTACAGAATGCTTTTATAAATTTACTTAAACGCACTATGCAAGTAATATTTACTAAGACTATAAACCTCAATAGTGTGCACGTGAAAATGTGAAGTTAGGAACTTCTACAGGTCTTAACCACAAGCTTATGCTTTGGAAGAAAAGAGGAGAACCCAAGGAGTACCCTTCTTTACTTCAACCTACTTTCTATATAAATAGGTGAAGCTGAAGCAGTTAGATCTGAGAGTGTAAAGCTATTCAATATTTCACTGATTAAGTCCACAATTCCTATTACACATTAGTACTCATGAAATCTTTCGATTTACAATGAGTCAATGGAAAGATCTTATAGTTAGAAATCTATTACGATAATTTAAAGTTGTAGAGGTCCCTACCTTAGCATTTTCACATACACACTCTAGAGGTTTATAGCCTTAGTAAATATAATGCTTTTATGTAAACAGCCAACTAAATAATAAAAAAATATTGTAATCAGACTTAAAAATGTGTAATTTCATTAAAACATTTGAGACTTTTTTGATTTGATTTTTTTGTACCTTTTAGACAGTTGTTTCCATAAAAGCATTATTTTAAAAAAGAAAAAATTAAATATTATTTTATTTTGTTACTTTTATTATAAATAAAACATAGAATTTCAATTTAAATAAAATAATTTTCTTCATCAGTCTCTTTTAATCATCTTTTTATTATGTTTTTTGGTCTTATCACAAGAGAATACACACTGCCAATGATTGTAAATAAACTTTATTTTATATAGCATGATGTTTATAAACTGTAATATTAATAATCAGCATTAAGCTATTGCACATGCGCTTTGTAGATTTTTAACAATAAATGAATACTCCCACTTCAAACACAAGACTTATCCTGTGTTTGAAGTGGGAGTATTTATTTATTATTAATAATCTACAAAGTGCACGTGCAATAGCTTAATGCTGATTATTAATATTACTGTCAATGATTTTAACAGTTGTACTTTTTCATTTTGATTTTGAAAGTGAAAAAAAATCATATACTTTTTTAAATTTTTTTTACACATTTATTATTTTTTTCACAAAATATTTATGAAATATTAACTATTTCAAAAAAATAATTCAGATTTTAGTAGAAAATATTTACTTTTAATTAAGTAAGTAAATCAATATTACCAAAATTTTACTCTACACATATAATATTTTCATTGGCTTGGTTGTTAAGGATCTTTCCTGGGAAAAAGTTCATTTTAATTGAGAACAGATTTTTTTCATTATTAAATATTAAAAATGTGGACATCCTGAAAGAACCACAGACAAAAATGTGGGCATTTTGACAGAAACACATACAGTGCAAATTAATATAAAAGCATTTAATGATAGAAAAGAAAAAAAAATTGTTGACAGAACTATATATTAAATATCTAAATGATAAAAATTATCAGGTGATTGCAAAAATGCAATAGTAATATTGATATTTAAGAAAAGTTATAAAGAATTTATTAAAAATTATGAATCAAATATCTACCAAAGTAATTACAGCTCCTCTACAGCAAACTATTAATTCAAAATAACCAAAAGAGTAAGTTGAATTTAAAAATGATTTCTAAAACAGCAAATCATATCCAAGCATTAAAAATAATTTAAAGAACCAATTAATATCAATTGCCATTATGTTTAAGATTTTCATAGTGATTAATTCCTGATTCATCAAAATATAGATACAATTATAAAATTTTCTTAAAAGTTCCAATGTAACTAATAAGTTAAAATAAACTCTTTTTATAAAAAAAAAATATTCTGAAGAATGTTTATAAAAATGTAACGGTGATTATATTACATAATGATACTAAGAAGACTAATCTTGATAAAGATTAAATAAAGAATGATTCTATATCTCCAAAACATTTTATAACACTTTTATAAAAAGTGTTAAGACACTAAGTGAATAAAAATATATGAATATTATTTAAATCAGCTTAATTTTGAAAATGATGAGATCATTCTTGCAAATAATACTTCAGAGTTTAAGGGAATGTTACAAGAGTTATAAGATAAAAGTAAGAAAGTAGGACTAAAGATAAATACTAAAAAGACTAATGATTAAATGTTTCTTTCAGAAGATGAAAATAAAGATTAATAATCCTGAATTTAAAAAAATAGTATAATTAACTTAATCAGATTATTAATACAGACGGAAGCACAATGAATAAAATTCAATATAGAATTAACCTTAGATGGGGTTATTTTGATAGAACTGTGTGTTTGAAAAGGAAAGGTTATAATAAATGTGTTTACTAGTTCTTAGTTATAAATCTGAAACTGAAATATTTAATAAAAGTAATTTCAAAGATTTTGCACCATTCTGTGAGATATAAAGAGATATATGCTAGAAAAATCAAGGGAATTAAGAGCAAAATTCTTCAATGAGAAATAAACAAATATAATTGACATCATTGAAAAAAAATGGAGAAACTACAATAAAATAGGTTGGATATATGGATTAAAAAGTCATAATAAATGGGTAGTTTAAGTCTTAGATGAAATCTCAAGACATTATAATTAACTTAGAAAGACATCACATGTGATCTGGATGGATGAAATAAGGAAATTTATTAATGTGTTGTGAAGAAGAGAGGTATCAAAGAAATTGAATTAAATTTGGAGAGATCTTCATCTTGGAATTAATTAATGATGATTGAAAATGATGGTGATGATATCTAAGGAGCTACAAACAATAAAATTTAATTTAACACTTATTTTACTGCTCTTAAGTACCTGCTTAGAACAATCTTGGCTAAAACATCATATTTGGATACCTTCATTAGTAGAATGATTGATTAAAATCTCTCTTTTTATTGTTTATATTTTGGTTTATAAATGTAAATTGCTTCTTATCTATTGTACTTAGACTATAGGAAGAGTACACATCTTATAATTTGAAATATCTATAAACATTATTCATTATTTTTTTTAAATCAAAATCATTTTTACATGTTGAACCTAAAATCCGAATGTTTAAATAAATAAAAGATTGATAAAAATAAAAAAAGATAAATAATATAACAGTCAGGAAGATTAGACACTTGCCATATGGTGCTGTACAGGACACTATTAGGTTATTGGAACCTAGAAAATTTATAATGTAGGCAGATACATTGGGAAAAAATCCATTTTTATTTTATTATTGACCATTAGCCCGTAATAAATAACAGATTAAATATCTTTCAGTATTAAAAAATAAATAAATAAAATAAGCCACTGCCAGTAATAACACACAAAAACATTTATTGTTGCACATATATAAATTTAAATTTGAGGAATAAATTTATCTCACTTTAATATGTTATTATTATTTTTACTTTAGTTAACATCCACACAGAAGGACAGTTTATATAATATTTTTATTTTAGAATGTTGAGTATAGATAGGCTACATAGACTACACAATTAAAAACTTTTCAAAAAAACTAACATTCAACCTCAGGCTAAAAGTTCGTAGCCAAACCAATGCTTGCCTCCTGATATACAGATGCAACCAATGCAACATGAAGATGTTAGCACAAAACCATGCTGACAAGAATGTTATCTGCAGTGTTATATTATTTAAAAGACATGATTCTCATCCAGCACAGGAATGTGTGTCTGTCTGGTGAAGGAATTATGTATATAAATTATCAAAGATAAGTGCTACATAGGGAGGTAGAGCAGACCTTTGCCGACTTATAGTCTCTATCCATTGAACTAAAAGAAATCAATGTTGCAGAAAATATGTCTGCATACATTGCAATGCAATGTCTATCTACACCTTTGGGTCATGCATTCGAATGGGCAAGTTTGCCCTGTATGCTAAACATGCTTCACATTACATTTAGATAAACACCAATATATCCCCCCACCAACATTGACTCAACTACAAAATGAAACAAATAGTCTGAAATCAAACCCCTTTAAACTAACATAAATGATTCTATGTATAATGTTACTAATTGAACTGCTTAGGAGAAATTTCCAATAAAGTAAATTTTTTTGACACTTATCATAAACTGCCACATTGACAACAATAACTTAAAAGCTATATGGGTAAATATGTTTAGACACTCAGCATGAGGTGTCATATTTACTGATATATATCAAGTGGCTGTGCATATACAGGCATATATATTTTATGTATATAAAAATCTTAAGGAATAACTAACATAAACATTAATGAATCTATGCAACCATCTACACCCAACTTAAATTTAATATATTTTAATAATTTAGTTAATAAATACAAAAAACAAAAAATGGAAATGATTAGGAAACATATGCATAAAAATATTAATAATTGATTTAAAATTATTTAAGTCAGATAAGAGTTCTTATTTTCAGTTACTAATTGCAAGTTTGTAAAAGTTCATATTAGATAAACAAAAGAATTTATACTTTCCAGATTCTGGCAGATTTAGAGGTCCATCTTAGTGATCACTTTCATAGATTGTCCATCCTTCTTGGAAAGAAGCTACTACTTGCCAATACTTGGGTCAGGAACTGTCATTGGGAGGCCTCAGCTGATGCAGGAAATTAAATCTATTGCAAAACTCCTACATTATGGAGTTTGCAATACCGCTACAGTTCATAGAAAATCAATAGTCAGAATTTTGCAACAACAATAACTTAATTCTATTATTTTGGCTTTTATTAGTTTCTTATCAGCATTTTTATGGATCCATGGATCCCTCAAACATGATGTCCTGATCCTAGGTTCCAGATGTTTTCCATTCTGGCTCACATGTAGCCTAGTGCTTCCATTGGCCAATCTTTAATTTCATTCTTTTATCTGATCTTTATTGTTTAAGGGCCCCAAGGGCTAGTTTGGTTTATATTTAATTAATAAAACAATCATTTCCATTTTCTGAGATTAAACATGATTCTTAAAATAGAAATTCATTAATATTTATTTCTATTTTCTTTTATATAACTTAAAATAAAAATATTAATCTATCTTTAGATCTTTATTTTCTTTTACAAAAAAGTGTTGGTGGTCAAGATGTCAGTGACGGCTGATTTATAAGCAGTTGTCCTGGGTTAGCGGGTTCGCTTCCCGGCTGATGCTATGACACAAGAGAAAAAAAAGGTACTTTTAAATACTTTTTTTAAGTTTTCCATTTGTGCGATATATATATGTTAAACGTAACTCTTTTAATTTTCTCTTAGTTTTTAATAAATCAATTTTATTTAAGATTTATTCCCCCCTTTATTTTAATTTTTAAAAAATGTAACAGCATATGTATACCGTTACAATAGAAACATATCGAGTCTGGAATCTCAACTAATGTGAAATCTTTTTTTTTTTAATTAAATCATAACATTTTATTTAGAATAGTCTTAAAGTTCTAAAGTAAAATCATTTGAAAATTCATGTTTTAAATATTAATTACAAAAAAGAATTTCTAAAAAGAAAATAATATCATAGTGTATTTTTTTCATATTGTTGACTAGTCCGTTATTAGATAGCATTATACATGTTTTTGATTTTATTTAGACAGAACTAAAGACTTCGGCATAGTTTCATAAAGGCAAAAGTTCTAATTTTCATTTATTTAATCAAATCATCTCAACTAGCAAATACTAAATATATATCACTAAGATAATGATAAATTGGTTCTTTTAAAGAATAGCTTGGTAAGCAAAACTATTTATTAAAAAAGCAAAATAAAAAATAAATCTAGATATTTGAAATAAAACTGCATCTAGGATGAAATCTTCGCTATCTAGTGACAAGGTTTTCAAATTGAAAAGATCTTGCAGTCAGAAAGTAAAACAAAAGAGAACATTATTATTATGATCTGAAATTATTAATGATTGACATTAATAAAGTTCAGAATAATAAATAAATGTAAATAATTTTTTAATAAACACTTTATTGTGATATTTAAAATGTGTTATATAATATATATCTTCAGCAATACATTTCCTGAATTATCCAAAGAAAGAGCCCTAAACTTTAGTTTTACTCATCCAAGATAATATTATTTGGAAAATATAGTATTGTCATCATCTTTCATAGATTTTGCAAAATGGTATGGGCCATAACAATTTTATTTCAAGAATTTTGTTGTATTTCATTGTATATGTACTTTTTGATGAATTAGAAAAAATGTATAATGTTGGTCTAAAGATTTATGGTGATGACATTTTAGTAGTAACTATTTGTTAGACTGTTTACATCATTTAATATTAAATATTAAATGACTTTGGAAAATTTTTAAACTTTATTTAATCTTTCCAAATACATTAAACTATTAGTGATAGCGCAGTCGAATGTATATGGAAAGTTTAAAATAAAGACATTCAATATTTAATATTAGATGATGTAATAGTCCAATAAATAATTAATATATACTGTTACTTGGCTGTCAGATCCGGAATCCAAAAATGAAATCATATATTTTTTTAATTAATTTTTGTGATACTCAGTTATTATAAAATAAAAATAATATATAGTAGTCTCAGCTGCATTAAAAAATTCAATTCCAAGCTGCACTATGAATTCTAAAATTCATGGATAATAATTATTGTAATATGCAATTATGACACATACTAGTGTGTATAAATATTCTATATTCATTTTGATACATTGTACAGGTTTAAACCTGCATTTATATATGTAATATATGCGGGATTCAAACTCAGACTTTCACATGACCCACTACTCTCAGTGCCATCTCATGTTGCTGACCCACCTGATCACACACATGTTGAAAAGATAAATAATCACCAATATACATATTTCATGCTAAACCAGCAATCATCAGTTGGTCCAGCTTACTATCCTCACACATATATACAATCAGTGCTCAGCTTTATATTAAGATAGCCAATCTTCATACTTTAATGGACAGGCTTCAAACAATTCCAACTCACAACTCTTCAGCCTTCCATTTCATTGAAAATCTGATGATGGAATGCTCAAAGCCCTTTTTAGTGCCAAGGTTGTCATCCTACCCATGTTGACATATTAGTCATTCTGACCCCTCATGTACAGGAGAATAATCCATTTATACATACATATGTGAGGGATGGGCAGACCTTTTACACACTATTTATATAAATTAATACATTGTACAGGCTTAAACCTGCATTTATATATGTAATATATGCGGGATTCGAACACAGACTTTCACACGACCCACTACTCTCAGTGCCATCTCATGTTGCTGACCCACCTGATCACACACATGTTGAAAAGATAAATAATCACCAATATACATATTTCATGCTAAACCAGCAATCATCAGTTGGTCCAGATTACTATTCTCACACATATATACAATCATTGCTCAGCTTTATATTAAGATAGCCAATCTTCATACTTTAATGGACAGGCTTCAAACTATTCCAACTCGCAACTCTTCAGCCTTCCATTTCATTGAAAATCTGATGATGGAATGCTCAAAGCCCTTGTTAGTGCCAACATGTATAATCCTCTCACATATTAGTTTAACTAAGTTTTATTTAATACTTTTTTGAACTAAGAGGAACTATTAACATTAAATAAAAGTTTTTCTATGAATAAAATTTGTATCTTTGGGGAAAAACTTTTTATAAAACATGCAAAGTAAACTTTATCAGGCTGAAATATATTTAGCTCTGCTGAGAAGTAAGTCTAATGTAGAACAACATCAAATCTGTCAAGTTATATAAGCGATATGGTCGATCCACAGCAAATGTGTGTTCATTCTTAAGTATTATTTTTATTCCTTTATTTCCAGTGATGTTTTCAATAAATGTTTTTTGTCTTTCTACAGTAAGTCAAAAGAGATTTCAATGCTAGTAACTTTATTTTGAAAATAAAATAGGTTACCATAGCAAAACTTCTCTCATTTAATGTATGACATGGAATGGTTGGATAGAATGATTTGGAGGGAACCCGGAAATCCACACAACAGCTTGCTATTTTTCTTGCAAATATAAAAGAAATGTCAAAAATAAAAAAGTTACTAAAATACTATAATTTTTTATATGAATAATTCTACTATATTATTCAATTTCTAGTTCCAATTCTTTCTGAGCATGCTTTGTAGAATGTGGAACTGAAATGAAGTCAAGTGAAGCATCACAAAAAACACACGAAAAAATTTCTGAACTAATATTTCACGTCACCTACTTTTCTAATAAGCCATCTTCTTGTGATCTGAGTTTAAACCACATGTTTATCTTTTTAATCACATTTTCATACCATTCAAAAAAAAATTTTAAAGAAAATTTTATTTGAATTTAGCACCCACACATACAAAAATATTATAAGGAACAACTATTTTTATTCTTGTGATATCATCATCATAATTTCTATTGGATACCAATGTGCAATTTTGATGATTAGTGATCCACTGAATGACATTGTGCATGATTTGGAATTATTTAAGAAATAGATTGTACCATTAGAGATTAAACATTTGGAATTTATTGATGCATGATAGTAAAGGTTGTCTTTTCTGAAACCTCCTTAATGAATTCAAAAATACTTGTCCAAGATGATTTGTGTTTCGTAAAATTTTATATTAAAGATGATCTCTTAGTTATGATTGAAATTTAGATATATGACATTTATTGAATTCCAAAAAATCAGCATGAAAACTTTATTAAATTTTCTTCTATATCAATTACACATGTTGAATATATATGAGGCATACAGGAGCATAAAATTGCTTTTAAAATTCAATTGAATTATCTATGAAGATATAAAGTCATTGTGCTTTTGATGGATTTGGATGGTACACAGTTTATTACATTAAGTACTACTCTTTTTGGTCAATGGAATAGTCGAGATATATAAACAAGATATTCAGAAGTATTAGCTAATATGTATATCACTTACTCCATGCCAAAAAATGCTATGAGCAGCCCCCTTGATGATTCTTGATAAACTATAATGTTATAACTTTGATGAAAGTGATGTTTAAAAAATAAATTGAATTAAAGAAAGTATTTATATAGATCTCTTAGTATAGATTTAAAAAAAAGTTGAATGCAACTAGTTTAGAAAATTTCACAAGAGAGAAAACTATTTCAAAACAGGTAAATGGGTGCAATAAATCACGAAATGTTCATTTTTTTTCACTTTTTATTTAGACTTTTTCTACAAGCTTGAGTGCAGTGAATGATGAATATAGTGGACATTTTTCTTAGAACAATGCCAACAAAAAGTCTTAGTCTGACTGATGGAATCTCAATATAATGGCTGACAATTACTGGACTAAGCTTAAGAGAAATATTTTAGACATAGATTACAGCAGAAAATGAAACACAATTACTTTTTAATCTGCAGATTTGTTCTTTATAGTTAGATTTGCATGCCTTTTCAAAAGTCTTACTTAATGTAAAAATATTTATTTAGATTTAGAACACACAGTGTTATAGGAATCAGGTATTTTCAGTTTTGAAATATAACTTTTTTGTGTGTGTTCAAGATTATGCAAAATTTATTGAGTGAGTTTTAATAACATTTAAATATGCAAGACATTGCAAGAGCTGGTACAGAATTCATACTACCCAGTTTTCGTATTGGAAGGACTTAAATTAAATTAATCTGTTGTTGTTATTATTATTATTAATTATTAATCTTGTAGTATACTAGAGATATAACTTATCATTTATGCAATATAAAATCACATTATGTGTATTGTACAAAGAATAAAGTCAATTCAGAGTAGATTTACATATGGTGATAGCTGATAGATTGTGATAGATGGGGAGGAATTTTTGCAGTTTGATGGTGGATGGAGTTGAATGCAGTTAGTGAAGTTGAGTTTTGTTGAGAGTAATGGCTGATATCATTGAATGCTATTCAATGTGGTTATTGTTAGATTATGACCTATTATACATTGGATGGTTGTTTTAATAGTAACCAGGTGGCAGCAAAAATAGCTGAGGATGCAGTATTGTTGTCCCAGGCCTTGATTTGTTGGAGCTTATTGATAATGTATCTGAGTGCCTTCTGGTATTGTTACTAATGGAGAAGATGCCACAAGTGCACCAGAAGGCATATAGGATAAAAGTTGTTCCACATGCTGTGGGAGGATGTATCTTCTGTTAGGATTGAATTAACTGGTGTAGATGAAACTCATCATCTGTATATATTTAGCATGATAATGCTGATTTGGTTGGGGGTTTGACACAGCTGAAAGATATGTTATTGGTTTTTTTTTATCACATTACATAAGGTTCAGAATAGATTTTTATTTTTACATAAACAGCGATACCAGAGAAAATACGATGTTAGCAATGCATGTAGGTTAAGATGAATTAGGAAATTGTAAAAATTTAGGCTCCAGGGACCATCTTTTGAAAGAGTGGAATAGCTGGCAGTTATTGATATCAAGCATGGGAGAAGGGTAATGTTTGTTGGCCTCCAGATATAGTATAACACAGGGATGGGCAACTTTTTTCATCAGTGGGCCAAATAAAATTTTTGTATGATAACATGAGCCAGAATAAATTGAAAGATTTAACAAAAAAAAATATTTAATATAATATTTAATGACATAAATAGAAATCGGTTATAGATAGATACAGATAAGAACTTCTATTTGGAACATTTTTATTTTTTTGCTTATGCAAATCACACTTTAATTTTTCTGTTTCAATTTTCATTTGTTCTGGTGAAAATTGCTTTCTATTTTACGAAATGTTTTGTTGAAAAATGCCTTAATAGATTATATTCTTTTAAAATGGAAATTTCTTTCGTTATAAAGCAAACAAACAACTTTATCATTTATATTTGCAAATAATTATCTAATTGTCTTTGAAAATGCGGCATTCGGCATCAGTTTTTCTTTTTTTTAATTGGCTCATTGTATAGGCTATAAATTATATTACATTAAAAATTGTAATAATTAGAAAAGGCATAAACTTACTTATAAAACATAATGTATCAATATTTTTTTTTTCAATAAGAAGTTAAAACCAAAGGAACTTCATTCAGTTGATAATTGGAAAATAATACTCTGATGCTGTGTAGAATATACAGTATTCTTTAAAAACAGAAATTAACATTATTGCAACAAGACGTGCTTTCTCACATATTTTTATATTTTGTAATATAAAATTGGTATTTTAGAAGTTATGATTAAATTTAGGCAAGTTATGATAAAAATTTTAATTTTAATAATTAGTATTTTATATTTTTCATGGTATTAAGATAAGGTTAACATTGTATGAATATATGAGTGATAGGCTTAGAGATTGTGATTTACAGTGTAGACAGGTATAGATTTTCTATATTAAGCATTTATGGGATAGGCCAGATTCAACATCATCACGGGCTGGATGTGGCCCATGGGCCAGCTATTCCCCACCCCTGGTATAGCTTATGATTTTCGATATGTGTATTTATTAGTCACGGTGAATGTTGATTAATTGGATGCTGATAAAATTGATTGATAAAGGGTGGTGAGAAATAAGCTGATATAGGGGGAGGTCTATCAGTATGAAGTACTTGTAACAGCAATAATAGTGCTGGAAACTTCTGAACAATTGATGTAATTGAATTTATGGCTTGAACAATTTGTGCTCATTGTGACAAATTATGGAAGACAGGAAAGGATTAGACAAAAAATTTATGTTACATGCATTAGGAACTATTGTTTTGATACTCAGTGATATATATAGATATGTTGGATAACTCTGTTTCTAAAATATCTTCACTTAATAGTATTAAAATAAATAACTGGGGTCTGTAGCAGAGGTATCTGTCGATAATATCAATTTAAGGGAAATGTGTGGAATTTGAAAAGATTCTACTTATGAAAATCAACAATATATTGAATGTAATGGTATTTGTGGTAAGCGCATGTGCATTAGCTTATTAGTATTACAGTTTATAAAAAACATCGAGCTATATAAAATAAATGTCTTGATTAATGTGTTAACTTAAAAAATGATTTGCAGTTATTAACAGGAAATGGAAAATATTATTATAAATGTTTAAATTTTCTTGCAATGATTTAATAACACAGCAAATTTTAGAATTTTATCTATTGATTCTACAAATTTATTTACTGATTTATCTATTGATATAGAAACAAAGCAAATGGAAGTTGAATTATGAAAGATAATGAACATTTTGATATAAGTTGTTTTGATAATAAAAATGTTCTAAAGGAAATGCTAACCAAGTTAATAATTCGTTATTGCAAATTAAAGCTGAAAATTTTTTTTTAAAAATCATTTCTTTTGAAGCATTTTGATAAAGTGGAATTTAAGACTGGTGTTGTCCCACTTGATAGTGATCAGGTTTCCTTGGGAATGAAGGAATATATTTTATGTACAGGAAATAATCATGAGGTAGTAAAGAAGGATATTTACAATCAACACAAGAAAGACAATGATTACTCTATAATTAGAAAAGCTTTAAGCCTCCTTATAAAAATATTTTGGTTAAAAAATAAAAGAAAGGGATAATAAAGAGTCTATAACAATAAAGAAGAAAGTTGAATAGAATGTTACTAATGATATGTAAATGAGGGATTAAATAATTGTGAAGAATTTATTACTATAGATTATAAAAATAAAAAACTACTTGGTAAGGAGAAAAGAAAAGCCAGTGATTGATATTAATTCTGGTCACATATTAAAAACAGTTAAACCTAGAGTACAATTTTAAAAATATTTTCTGACTAGTTTTTTCCCAATGATTTCAGCAGAAGAGATTAAAAGTTATTTAGAAACTGCATTAAATGTTTCATGTAATAAATTGTTTTTCTCTTCACCAGTAAAAATTGTAATTATAAATATGCTACTTATTTCGCATATGTTAGTGAAGTTATAATTATACTAAAATGTGTACTATGTCTGCTTAGCGCTTTCGAGATTTGCACATAGAAGAGTGATGCCAAAAAAAAAGTCAAAGAAGCTTTTTGCATAGCAAATGATCTCAGTATCATTAATAGAAGAGAGGCATGCTTTGCTCTCTCCAAACAATGGACTAACTAATTAAAAACTCAAACTCATTTGCATATGTGTACAATAAATCACAACAGTCTTCATTTGTAAAGCTATGAGTATGAGATTTGAACATTAAATCTCGAAAGCGCTAAGCAGACATATTACACATTATAGTATAATTATAGCTTCACTAACGTATTCGAAAAAAGTCGCATATTTATAATTAAATGTTTCAGTAGTGTGTCACAAAAATTTTAACTATTAATTTAAAATATGCTTCATTTTATGTTTCTATTTTGAAATCTTATAGTAGTAAAATGAAAGATGACAATTTATGGCTGGAACATGTGGTTATATTCCCTTCTTTAGGAAAATAAAGATATAACTGATAATAAAATTAAATTAAATAATAGTGTTTTAAATGCTAATACATCTATAACTCAAACATAATGAATAAAAGTAATATATTCAATTGTTTTTATCAAAATTCAAGGGTTTTGAGAATGAAACATTAGGAATTTTATGAAGCAATTTTATTAACAGATTATGATATAATTTTCATTGCAGAAATATGGCTTAGTGAAGATATTTTTGACAGTCAGTTATTTGATAATCGATATAAAGCTTTTAGGTATGATCAAAATATGAATTAGCTTAATAGAGGAGATGGTGCTCTTATTGCTGTTAAATCTGATTTTGAATGCATGATATTAGATTTACATACAGAAGTTGAATGCATTTGGATTTCTATTAATTTAGAATTTGATTATTAGTAATGTTTATTTACAGCCAAAAATGAATATGTTGCAGATTAATGATTATTTCAATATGGTTAAAGAATTACTTGTGACATTTATAGAATAAATTATGGTGGTAGGTTACTTTAATGTTCCCATGTTTATAAATAATAAACATACTCATCTTGATTCTAAGTCATTAGGGTTACTATTTGCTGTTAATATGCTTAATCTTACACAAAGTAATGATATCTGTAATAATTATGGGATTATGCTAGATTTAGTTTTTAATAATTTTCCATCTAACTTAAAATGCACTAAGTGTAATCATTGTTAAGGAAAATGCTTTTTATCCATCTTTAGATGTTGATTGCATATTTCAATATAGGTATGTAAAAAAACATTTATAATTTTAAAAGGCATTATTAGAAAAGAAATTATTTAGATTTTTACAAAGCATTACAGCATGATAGTTGGGCATGTGTGTATAATTGCAATAATGTGGCAGATGCTGCTGTTAGTTTTCAGAACAGGCTTACAAAACATATAAATAAATTTATATCTAGTTCGAAAGTTCATAATAAATATCCAGTTTGGTTTTCTATGGCTTTTATTAAAGGAATTAAATACAAACAAAAATTTTATAAAGATTTTAAAATTGCTGATTCTTTATTTGACTGACATAATTTTGATATATATGTCATTTACAAAAACTATTAAAAAGAAGGATTTTCAGGATTATTTAAAGAGAACTGAAAGTAATTTGGTAAGGAATCCAAAAGATTTTTGTGGATGTATTAAATCTCTTATACCAAAAAGAAATACAGACAAAACTCTCCATAAAAAAAAAAAACCTTACAAAATAAAAATATAGGAATAGTAGCAAATGACTTTTCATCTTTATTCAAATTAAATGTGGAAGATGGTACTTATAGTAGTATCAGTGGTAATTTTAGTTATGAGACATTAATTAACATCAATAATGAAACTTTAAATTTTAATGAGATACCCATAGAAACAATTAATTCCCCTATTGCACAACTTAAAAACAAAAGAAGTGTAGGAATAGATAATGTACCCTCATTTATTTATAAGAGATATGGACAATTATTGGCTCCTGTATTGAAACATTTATTTGATTTGTCTCTGAAGTCTAATACATATCATTCTTTATGGAAAGAAACAAAATTGGTACCAATACTCAAGAAAGGATCTAAAAGGAAGATTGAAAATTATAGACCTATATCACTTCCTTGTATTACAGCTAAAATCTTTGATAAATGTCTCCTTAAGCATTTATTTAATAATCTTTCCAAATGGCTTCTTAATTATCAGCATTGATTTATACCAGGAAAGTCAATAAATACAAATTTTATTACAGTAAGTGATATAATAGCACAAAATTTTGATCAGCAGAAAAAAATAGATGTTATTTATGTGGATTTAAGTAAAGCTTTTGATAGAGTGAGTCACGGAATTTGTTATTAAAGTTAGTTGCATATGGATTATTTAAACATTTGATTGAACTTTTTAAATCTTGTCTATTGAATAGGTCTCATTATATTTTCTTTAATAGTGAATGGTCAAATTGTATTTATCCTATATGTGGAGTGCCACAAGGTAGTGTATTAAGTCCTATTTATTGCAATAGTTACTTCAGATTTATATTTTTTTTTAAATAGTAAGAATATTCTTTGCTATGCTGATGATATAAAAATATTTAAAACAATCTATAGTTCATCTGATCATTTAGATTTGCAAGATATGTTAGAATATCTACATAGTGTATTAAAAATGATATAATTATAAATGTTAGCAAGTGTAAAATTGTAACTTTTACTAGAAAATCTAGTAAAAGTTTATATAATTATGCATTAAATAAGCAGATTTCCTGAGATATTAGTCATAAGGACTTGGGAATAACTTTCTCTGCTAATGGATCATTTACAGAACATGTTTCATAAAGTGTGACAAAAGTGCATAAAGTATTAGGTCCCATTTTGAGGATAAGTAATAATTTTGATTTAAATACTATATTGATGTTATTTACAAAGTTAGTGGTTCCAGTACTTCATTATGGATCTATTATATGGAATGCAGATACAATTTTGCATATTAATATTATTTAAAATGTTCAACATAAATTTCAAAAATTAATAATGCTTAAAAAAAATCAGAAAACTTAGGTAATTAGTTGTTTAATCAGAAACTGTTTAGTAACCTGTTAATACTGCAAAAGACAGATATTTCTGAGTTAGAGATATAGATACATCCCAAACTTAAAGGTAAAAATACAGAAGTATTTTATATACCTCATTTACATTCTGAGTGTTTGAAAAGATCAGATTGACAGATTTTTATAATAAATATTTCAAGAACATTGATATTTTTCATTTATCAACTAATAGCTTTAAAAAGGCAATTTAACAGTTATTGAGCTGTAATAATAATCAAATGTAAACTTTTTTTGGCCTTTGTTTTACTGTATGTTTACATGTTAATAAACATTGAATTATTATTAGTATTATCTCCATCATTATCATCATCATCATCATCATCATTATTATTATTATTATTATTATTATTATTATTATTATTATTATTATTATTATTATTATTATTATTATTATTATTATTATTATTATTATTATTATTATTATTATTATTATTATTATTATTATTATTATTATTATTATTATTATTATTATTATTATTATTATTATTATTATTATTATTATTATTATTATATGTTGTCTATTACTGATGTTCATATGAATAACAATCCTTCTCAATGACATTTATTATTATGATGTCTGGTCATCTAATAGCTGGTCATCTTTTTTTTTATATATATTTAATCTATCCTATGATATTTTAGAGCTTCATAAAATGTTGCAAGAGTTATCAGATGAAAGTAAGAATATAGGATTAAAAGTAAATGTTAAAAAGACTAAAGTAACGTTCAATGTATTTTCTCAAAAGATAAAAATAAAGATTGATTATGACAATGTAGAAGTTAACCTTGGTCAGATTATTACTACAGACTGAAATATAATGGGTAAAATTAATCATAGAATTAAACTTGTTTGGAGTGCTTTTGGTAGAAATAATTTACTATTAAAAAGAAATATGCTTATATGTTTGAAAAGAAAGTTTTTAATAAATGTGTTTTACCAGTTCTTACTTATGGATCTGAGACTTGGACACTTAAGAAAAGAGCAATGCAAAGATTTCACACTACTCAAAGAAATATTGAGAAATACATGTTAGAAGTAACAAGAAAAGCGATAATGAAATACATGAGTAAGATAACTAACAAACAAGTGTTACTGACATCATTGAAAGAATTAAGATACTGAAATGGAGATGGGCTGAACATATTGCTAGAAGAGATGATAATATATGTACAGTTGAAATCATAAACTGGATTCCAAGACAATTATAAAAAATCCAGGGATCGATCACATGTGAGATGGATGGAGGAAATAAGGAAGTGTGCAGGGTAATGTGGAGAAGAGAGGCCGAACTCGGAGAGTCCTTCTCCTGCATTGGATTAATATTGGTTGACAATGATGATGGTAGGTTATGAAAAGGAATAAACTGTAAACCACCAAAAGCCTCAGCTAAAACTAGGAATTAATCTATCACTACTAAAGATATCTTCTGATTTTGCATTATTGTTTTATGGACATGTTACTGGGTAGCTTGATAATGAGATTATATATATATATATGTGTGTGTGTGTGTACGGACAAAATTATAAAAAGGTACGTTTAAAAATAATGGAAAAAAAAGTGTATATAATGTTTATTATGATCTATCTATTTAGTTTTTTCTCTTTCTTCTTATAAAATAAAGGGATAAATGTATTTTACAACTTTTTTTCTCATGTGTCATAGCATCAGCCGGGAAGCGAACCCGTTAACCCGGGACAACTGCTTGTAAAGCAGCCGTCGCTGACCTTTCGATCACCAATGCTTGACTACAACTTTTTTTCTTCGCATCTTATCACCATAAATGAAGAAAAGTGTATATGATGAGACCCTTTAAAACAAACTAATTTCTTATGAAGCAACGAGAAATAAGTATGTTGTTAATCTGGTACCTGATGTGAAAGTTGTAAATCGTGTTTAGACTATTGACAAATTTTATATTAGAAGTGGGATTAATAATTGTACTGATGTAGTAAAATAAATGTAGTTTTAAATAAGAGCAAGCAAGTTATTTTATTTAGACAAGCCATCTTTTTATTTTAATGTTTGAGAAGAGCAAAATATTTTCTTTCTTAAGAAAGGAATACATAATATAATACATACATATATGTTTGAAACTGTTTGTTAGCAAACTTTGTTAAATAACTTGTAACGGTCATGTAACAATAATATACTCTTAGGGGTTGCACATTGTAAGTTAGGGAGTCATTTATGGTTCCAAAGCCATAATTTGTCCATCATAAATTTTAAACAGGGGGGGAAAAAACGAACTTTAATACAGTATTAATAAAGAACGTTTGTAAGAATAATTTGTATAGTAAATCAAAAATTTTTCAATTACATTAGCATTTAGCTCACGATTCCTTTATTAAACTACGCTTTAATCATTATAATTTTCTCAATTACAGTTATTTTTCTATTTCTAGTTTGTTTGTTTTTTTAAAAAATTAGCTGAGTGTCTTGTAGTGCAATAAACAGAAGAAGAAAAAAAAGGCTAAAAATATGTTATTAATTTGTACATAAATTAATGAAGAAAAAGCCCGTTTAAAATTTAATTCGTCTATAAAGAAAATAAATTTAAAACAATTAGGTCTAACTCTTCGATACCACGCTTGAGTGCCCCGCATATTAAATCCTATCATACTGCAGAATTTCTTTCGTGATCAAGATGGTTCAAAGCATTTTTAACAACTAAGAAATAAAAGAAGTCATATATAGTTATCTCATTTATACAACTTTCACATGGAATAATCTGCAACAAACTTCGGAATAAATGCGAAATCAACAAAGCTGGTAAGTTTTGAAATGCTGCTCTATTTTTTTTAAACAAGTAATTCAGTTACATAAGTACTTATTAAACATATATCAGTATGCAGATAAAGTTTGATCAGGCTTTAAATATTACCCACTGCGAAGGAAAGGTCTTTCTAGTACCACTATCGAGAAACAATAAATCAATCGCTATTTTTTTTTCTTATTTTATTGTCTAGCTAAAAGTTTATAGAAATTTATATTAAAAACAATGAGATTGTATAAATATATATTAGAATGTAATACATATGTATGTATCACACGCATGCAGAAATATATGTGCATTTAAATTCTCTGCTGAGCATACCATATAACATAACCAAACAAACAGTTCCATTAATTTGCTAGTCATTCTATCTCGATCTCTCTCTTTCTCTTTATTTCTATATTTTTTTATTATTTTGAAATAGATTCATAAATTTTTTAATCATCAGCAAGCTACTTTTATAAGTGAATTTACTGTTCGTTACGTGTTTAAGCAAATGGACACAATAACACATAGTACTATGTAATTTTAAACCGATACCAATATCACAATTTATTTTGGCTTTTCAGTATCTTAGCTTTAATTAACAACTCGGATATTTAGAGCTATGTTATAAAAATAAACCTTTTCAATATTCATTAAAATGCGTAAGTATACATGGACTAATTAATTAAAACAGTATAAATTGATTAAAACCACAATGCTAAATGTTAATAAAGAAATTTAAAACAATGATGTTAAAAAGACTACTTAAATTTTAGACCAAAACTTAAATATTAGCTTAAGATTGGATAAATAAATTATTTTTGATAAATCGATTTTAACATATGCGCGCATTAATAATCAAATATTAAAATGTTTGAAATATATAATGGCACACAGACTTGAAAAATATATCTACTTATCAAAAGATTGACACAAATTAAAATTTTTATTATTTCCTGCAATAAAATGTCTAAATTGCTTTTAAATAAAAATAATTGAAATACAGTATTTAAATATGTTCAATATGAATTTAAAACAATTTCTCTTCTTTACCAATTTTTTTTTTTTTTTTAAAAAAAAAAAATACTGCATTTATTTATTTACTAAATAAAATTGATATTACAAATTGTCAGATTAATAAAAGAATTAAATACATTTATTTCTTCATGAATGAAAGAATACATGGTCTCTGACCGAAATCTGATTGGCTTAAAAAATCAATAGGATATCATAACTGAATAATAATACTTTATCATCTTTGGTGATAATTGACTTTTTTATATTACATCCTTAACTTATTTTGCATCTTAAATTTAGAACAACGAACATGCTTCCATTAATATTAATAATTATCATAAAGAATTTCGTGTATAAAAAAATACGTAAAACTAATTTTTCAATCAATACTTGCTAGAAAACAAATACAGTCTTATTTTTAAAATCTGTGTAACTATTTCTTTTTTCTAAAGTTTTTGTGTAAGAATAACGCGAGCATGCCAGAAACTATTAAGTATCAAATTTTAATAAAGATACAATCTAAATAAATATAAATAGAATTAAAATTAATGTGGCTGTTTACAATTATAATTTTTTATAACAACTGTTTTATTCAAATATAATTATATTATTATATATACTTTTAAGCTACATGTAATTATAGGGATTTGAACCTAGACTTTCAAGTTTTCTTTTGTCATCCACTCTATCTTCATACAACCAATACACACGACAATATACATGCATAAAAGGTAAATAATCTCTAATACATTTATTTCGTGCTAAACCAGGACTCATCAGTTGGTCCAGATCATCATCTCCCCCTCCCCCCACATATATATAATCAATGCTCGGTTTATATTAAGATAGCAAATCTTCAAACTTTAATGGATGGGCTTCAATCTTCTCCACTCACCAACCTTCAGTCATCCATATTATTGAAAATCTGATGATGCCATGTTTAAAGCCCTTGTTTGCCATTTTGTTGTCAAAATGATTTATGGTCAACATGGGTATGACAACAAAATTGGCAAACAAGCTCATCAGATTTTTTAATGATATGAATGGCTAAAGTGTTGGAGGGTGGAGAAGATTGAAGCCTTAAAGTTTGTAGATTAGCTATCTTAATATAAACTGAGCATTGATTATATATGCGTGGGAGCTGGTTCAGCATGAAATATGCATGTTGGAGAATAATGTGGCCATGTATAACTGTTGTATGACAAAATGGAGCTTGAAGGTATGGGTTCAAATCCCATATAACAACTGTTTTAATTACTAGTTTAACTGATGACGTTGAACACTAGATTGTTATATTGAGTCATCTGAAAAGGGTAGATTGAGATAATTACATTTAAAGTATTATGTCAAAATAGGGTATTTGAATATATACTTACATTCGTTTAATTGGTCATATTAAGATTTATTGGGTGAATGCAAGGAAGTTGGCATATATACCTACACATAATGAAAAACATATGCAACTAAAAATAAACAGTTTTTAAATACCAATGCCAGAAAAGACCTTTGAACAGATTCTCTTAACAGGTCAGTGAATAAGTCAATATTTACTAAACATGCAAACTGTTGAGTTGAGAAAGTTTAAATGTTTTTCAATACTGTTTTACTTTCTATAAAACGCATATAAAAGTATATATATTTTTCCAACAGTGATTTACTTTCTAATCAAAAATAAATAGTTATTCATTACTGAGTAATATTGGCTATAGGTGATCTAATTAAAAAAAAAAAATACTAAAACGTTTAAATTTTTTTTAACTCTACTTGGTGATCATGGCAGCATTATTATTATAGCACAAGGTCATAGCATTAAATATAAACATGCACACACAAGTACATGTTTTTGTTGGTACAGCTATATTTTTCGACTATCCATTTTCAGTTACTTTACATTCTCTGCAATATATATATATATATTGTAAATATCGATAAATCGACCTATATTTTAAAAATATCATTTGTTGTTATTAAAAAAAATCTCTTTGGTTTGATGTTTATATATGGAGTATTATATATATGGAGTAATATTATTGTTTATGGTCATTAGTTATAGTTGTTTTGGATTTATTATTTTATTTATGTATTGATGGTACATCTCTGTGAATATTGAATTATTAAAGATAAATAAAGACATATAAATTGTTGATTATAAAAAAGATTATTTTATTTGTAGTGATTATTAAAAAAATGCAATATTATTATTTATGTATATATATTTTTTTAAAGCTGTTAAATAAATTTTCAATTTAATATTTTTTTTCATATATGATTGATATTTTTATTTATTGAATGTTAATTGTTTAAAAAAAAACATATGTAACAATGGTTTTAAAAATGGCATTTGCTAGCTCACATGGAACAACAGCAACAACAAAAGGAGCCATTATTATTAGGATAGTTACTAAAAAAAACTGAAGGATAAAATTTAGTTGTACTTTGTTTATTTGAAATTGCCATTCTTAAGAATAATTGAATAAGATAAATTTCTATAGTAAACACATAAACCATGACTGGCTAATATATATATATCGCAGCCAGGGACTGCACCATTTCTTTTTGTTTATTCCAAAGCAGTTTAAAAAGAAAAACTAAGCAAATTTCAAAACATGAATTTCACCTGTCTGAAGCCAAAATTTGATATAGTTATCTGGAATCTATAATGGTCAATCTAATAATAATCTGGAAGTAACTAAAATTAGTTAGTATATTGGATTCAACATGTTAATTTTTTTTTTTTCAAGGAGAGAAATTTAAATATACATATATATGTGCATTTGGAAACCGATAATTTTTCTAACGTGGTATTTCTTCAATTTTAACTTTAGATAGAATGCATTCTAATTTTAAACAAATATAAAGGAATAAAACAATGGAACAAGTTGATTTTTGAAAAGAAAAATAAACAAATTGAACTTTGAAAGGTAGTAAATAATTTTATTAATATAAATGATATATATATATTTGAGATCGATATTTTTTGACTTTTATTTTTAATTATAAAAATAAAACATTTTTATAAATATCATTCTATTCAATTTAAGTGTCTTGTTTTCTAAAAACAATAAACGTTTAACAGGTGTCAAAATTAGCTCTTAAGTAATTTAAAATCTTAAAGTATAGCTTATAAGTTTGGGTTGCATATGGGTTGTTATATGTATATTTTAATAAGTAAAATTTATAGACGCAAATTTTATTATAAAAAAATTTTTTATTATTATTTATTTATCAATTTTCTTTTTTTTTAAACCTTCATATAATAATTCTTATGCAGACCTAAACAATAATTTATATATTTGCTGTATATAATATGCTTTATTTTTTTATTTTTTTTTGTAATGTTGAATATTTGAAAAATATAAATATGGATTTGTGTTTATATTAATGCATACTTGTTGAGCACAAATATGTCTTTATCTATTTAGTATATATACTTATTGCAAGTATATATGTATATATTTTTTTTTGTATTTGGGTTTGTATTTAAAAACTATTTAATATACTGATACTACACAAAATTAAACCATAATATAGAAATAAAGGATGTACTATTTGTTTTATAAGTAATGCCTTTATAATTTATTTGGAAGAGTATTAATATTTTATTCTTATTTTTCTTTTAGTGCCAGAGTCATTATGAAATTAATTGAATTCACAATTTAATGAAGAATAATTTAGTATTTCATTTATTGTTTAGTCTTTAAGTCACTTACACATATTATTGTTCATTGATATGTTTAGATATACATAAGCTTACTTATTGGATGTGTATATTAGTTTCAATAGAATTCTCTTTATTTCTAATATATATTTTGTTAGTTAGTCATATCAATCTTGAGAATAAATTATAATAATAGATCTCATTGCTCTGTATGATTTTAGATTTATTTCATGTATAATCTAGTTGGAAGGGCATATAAACAATTTATTTAAATATAATTGGGATAATTTTATCTTTCTTCATTTAAATTATACAATCTATTATATTTGGCTTTCTCAACAATTGGATTTATTTAGATTGTTAAGATCATTCTTTATGTGTAAGATGTGCTATGTTTCTATTATTTAAATTGGATGATAAATATGTTCTACTACATTTGGCACCATCAACATGCCAACATGATTAATTAAGGACTGTTGCTAGTCGTTTCATTATATTTGATGCCTAAAATGTGAGATTTGATTCATTGTGATTTGTTTATGAGGATATAGCAATCGTGATTCTACTACATTTGGCTTTCCCAATGATTGGGCCATTTCAGTTGTGGATAGGCATTCCATTACATTGTGGAACCAACATTTGAGGTCTTTTTTTCTTCATATGTGTATTTTTGTTTGAGATCATTTAGATTACACATATTTCATTACATTTGTCATCCAAGATTTGGAGCATTATTTTCTTTTCATATATTGATGTTCCATTACATTTAATGCCACAACGTGGTCAACATAATATGTTTATATATATATTGTCCATTACATTTGGCATCACAAACTGTGGGACCCAATTAACTGAGGGTTGGTATAATGGAGTAAAAGTAATTGTCCATTACAATATATATATATATTGTACCAGTCAAAAAGAAGTCAACACATCAACAAACCTAAACTCAAAGTCGGATTCAAACTCAGGCGGTTCAAACTGAATTCAAACCCAACTCACGAGCTCAGATCAAATCAATGGATGACATATATTGATGGTACATGACTATGTGCCAAGGAACTAGCTCAATGGATGATGATGATTAATGAGACCTCTGATTTAACTCTAATGAAGTATAATAAAATAACTAAGAATCTTTATAAGTCAACTCATATATATATGTTCAGGTTGCCAATACAGACACTGAGCATTAATATTAAAATAATTTGAATAAAAAGAAAGTAGAAAAAACCAAATGGGTTAATAAAATGTTTAATAATAATTATAATTTTGTTCAACTTTTAGATTGTGATTATATAGATTACCTCTAGTCTTTAAACGGAATTTATATTTACAACAAGAATGGCAGTCTTTATTATATGCCAATACTATTACACAATATTATATGATAAATATATGTCTATGCCCCTGACAAGAAAATAAAGGTAGATAAAGGTATTTGGCTATGACTGAAATTATTATTCTGATTCTAGAGGAAAGAATGTGATATTTATTTTCACATTCGTAAATCAATTCACAAAGAGCAAGATATGTATTTAGGGCATAACTTTAATATTTAATAGAAAACTTACTTAATTATAAATAAATATGAATTTGTTCGACTTTAATAAAATCAATTCATCACGATTTAAGAGCATTAGAGCGGGCTTTACTCAAACTGAGAAATAAACGGTACTGACGACTTATGAGCTATAAAAATGAACACGATAAATATGATGGCTGGTCGGTGATTTAAGTATGAGGGGAAACCAGGCTGGGTCGTAGCCATGAGCCTTTGGTGTTCCAATATAATAAAAAAAATGAGCAAGTGGAGGAAGTGCTTTCTTTCTAGATAATTAAACTAATAGAAATATTACCGAGGACAAGCCTATGAAACAGGAGATGGCTCGCATCAGCAACGTTTGGAAAATGATG
Source organism: Epiperipatus broadwayi (assembly GCA_028023455.1). Classification (NCBI taxonomy): domain Eukaryota; kingdom Metazoa; phylum Onychophora; class Udeonychophora; order Euonychophora; family Peripatidae; genus Epiperipatus; species Epiperipatus broadwayi. Next base: position 102,424 of record JAQFVV010000469.1, read on the forward strand.
ACTTGGTAATCATTGTATTTAAATAATAAAACCCAATTTATATAAAGAGTGCTCTACGTGATGACCTGATCAAGTTAAATTAAAGTCAAACGTGCTTTAATCAAAAAGTATTTAATGCAATTAGAAATTATATTAATTATGCCCTAAATCCCATGCCCTTCCTGAATATTACTAGAAAGTATAAAATTTGAATTAGAATATATTCATTTAACTCCTTTATCGACCTTTTTGTGAAACAATATATTAATGTGAATAAATAGATATTATAAACTCAGTAAAGTGGCCGGGAGCATAGGTTAGAAATTGAGCTAATAATTTGTTGTTATTAGCCATTAATAAAATAGCAAAAATTGTATAAATCCTTCAACTTGATAATTAATAGAACTGTATCAAATTAGTTCTAGTGGGTAAGAATTACTATAAAAATAAATATATTATTATTTAACATGGCAAATGCAACGAAGGAAATTATTATCCAGTTGAAGTTATTATTGGCATATAATAAAAAATAAATTATATTAATAATCATCTAGCAAATATATAATAGGGTTAAATAAATGAACCACCATCGTAAGAAAGGAAAGTTAACAGATATTAAATTTAAAAACTAGAGATAGATAGAGAATTACAACATAATTTAAAATAACATTAATAAAAAGACAATTTTACAGTAGATAGCGTAAAGATGTTTTAACTTAAAGTTCAGAACTGGCCAGGTTCAAAAGGAAAGATATTACCATTTCTTCATGGTTGGCTTCTGAGTTTCCACAGGGCAGAGTCCAGTTGGATGAAACGTATGCGTGCATTTTGAAAATTATGTGAATAGCATTTTGATGGATTTCTCTAAGGTTTTGGCAGCTTACGATTGGTATATGAATTTTTATATTGCAGCCACATTGAAGATTTTCAGGGGACTTAAGGAACCGTAGACAGACTCTTGAAGTTAAGCCCCCCCACCATGGTAGAAACACTATTTTACTTCATAATTTAACTGGGCGGCTTCTTCTCTAATGAAATATATATGGCTTCTCTTAATGCTTGAAAACTTTTTCTGGGCTATTTATCTGTCCTCTGATGCCTTCAGGCAAGCTCTTCTTTCATTATCAATTTATTAGTTGTTTTTAGATACATTCCTTCGATAAGGCTTTCAAACTCATTAACTTGAATTCATTTTCTAATTAGAAAATGAATTTTTAAAATCAGAAAAATGATTTTAATTAGCGACCATCCTTACATTTTAAATACTTATCTTTTTTTTTAATTAATAAAAACTTTACCCATTGTTTTTGGAAAGGGACAATCTGAAAGCTTATCGAAAGAATGTAGCTTTTAATCACTAAAAATTTGAACAAACTATTTAAAGTAAAATAAAACATTCCCGATGCAATGAAACTTTAGAACGAATATGTACATTTAAATATTTATAAATATATATGCACAATCCACGCAGTTATAATATATATAAATTCAGGAATAATTCTATTATGAATTTATTAGTAAAAATGATTAATTTAAATCTCAAACGAGTTAATTTTAACACACATTTATGATAGTTTTTCTTTAAGGAAACTAGCATGGATTGAACGAATAAAGCCCCATTGCATCGGAAATTCAAGGTTAGTACAAGGGGTTGAAATTGGCTACATGTGAAAGATCATGAAGCTAGGATCGAACTTAGATCCGACTGCTTCAATATATATATATCTTTGAACTCATACTTTCATGCTCATATACACATGACCACATACATGTGAACAAAATAACTGATCTCCAATTTACGTATTTTATGCTGGACCAGCACTCATCAGTTGGTCCACATCACCATATCTCACACATATATACTAACAGTGCTCACTTTATATTAATATAGAAAATCTTCAACTTTAATGGACAAGCTTCAATCTTCTCCACCCTCCAACTCTTCAGCCATCCATGTCTCTTCTAATTTCATTAAGCTTAGTATAGACAATATACTTATATTTGAACATTACATATCCAGCTTGTATTCTGTCCATTCCTCTTCACTGTATTTAAATGGACATATTAAGGCCTTATATGTGAGGAGTCAGAGTGGTTTAAAATCAACATGGATATGACAATAATATTGGCATCAACAAGAGCTTTGAGTGGTCTATCATTAGATTTTCATTGATGGATGGCTGAAGATTTAGAGGGTGAACAAGACTGAAGCTTGTCCATTGTTTGAAGAATTGCTATCTTAATATAAACTGAGCACTGATTTTATATGTGTGTGAGAGATGGTGATCTGGATCAATTTATGAGTGCTGGTTCTGCAGAAAATACATATTTGGAAATCATTTACCTTTTTCACATGTATGTGGTCATGTGTGTCAATTGTATAAGATAGAGTGCATAGCTGTAGAAAGCTTGAAAGTCTGAATTCAAGTACCTTCTAATTACATTAAGCTAGTGTATACAGTATACTTACATTTCAATGTTAAGTTCTTTATAGAATAACAATTTAAACATGATTTGCAATTCTTTTTACTAAGCTATATAATTTTTGTCATATTACTTCACTGTATGGCCTTTTAAATGTTTAATAATTGAAAATTAGATTCTTTTTAAGATAAATTAGATGTATATTAATTTTAAGAGCTTTCAGGGCTATAATCAAATATCTAAAAAAAAACCACCCAGACTTAAGATTTAAATCCCAAAATGCTGAGTGTATTTTTCACAGTTATTTTCATAAGCGACTCTTGTTTTTGTTTGTTTTTGAGACAATAAATTAGAAAAGCCCTCTGATTAATATGAAAATCATGGTGAGCATAAATTACTACCTGCCAATAATGACAGTTACCAAATTATTCAGCTTACAAATTCAGAGGCTCTGTGGTCAGCTCTTATGGAGAGGATGGACCACTGCAATTAGCATCCGCAGACTTCAGTTTCACAGGAGACAGAATGGTATGGGTTTCCATTCAATACAGACAATCAATTTCCAAAAAGGGCAATCACTTTTAGTAAACCTGGGGAAAAATACTCTCTATCAGATATTATAGAGACTGTAATACCTACTGACAGACCTCCCCCCAGTAAAGACACATGGCTTGACACCCTTATTAAGCAACAATTTTTATACATTGGACATTCAACAGCAGAATTTAATAATAAAATCAGCATCTGGCAGGCACATCACCTGCTGAATCCTGAAAATACAGCTATTTATATTCACCTAGGGTGCAGCAATCATAAAATTACCACAATATTTAAATATTTGCTACTGGAGCCCAAACTTTTGGATTATCTGATCAAGGTGAATATGGGATCCATGCCAACTAATTCATTCTTACACTACAAGAGGTTTCTAAATAAAATAGACCCAATTTGTCATGCCTGCTCTAGAGGAGAGGAGACTTTTAATCATCTGTTAAATATATGTCCAGGCTATAATGGTATTAGAAGTGCCATCTCTCAACACTGCATTATAGCAGTGAATAAAATCCTAGACATCAGGGGTTGTCTCTCCTCTGGAGACTTTACAATTATCAGGTTATCTATCTTCCTGACATATGCTTTTTGGTACACAAGATGCAGGACAAAGTTCACACAACCAACACCGGACCCCAATGCTATATTTTGTGATAAGCTCAAAGCTCTTAAAACAAGGATAAGATATTATCCTCTAGATTTTTATTTATTAATACATGGAGCCTTCTAGTATGGCCCACAGACTCTACATGAATATTGGACCTGATATATCCACATTGTAGGGTATCATAAATGAAGTAGTCTATGATGCAACATGCTGGATTCTACTAGGCATTGATTTTACACTACATGTATCCCAGCTGATAAGTTAGCATTATTGGGCCAACCTTAAAAGGGGTGGTCAATACCAACAAAATGGAATTATGTACTCATTTATCAACCTGCTAGTGCAGAGAATGGCTCTGGCATACATCTACCAGACCAATGCCAGCAATGGATGAGCCAACATTAACAAAGTGCATTTATTATTCATCTGTACAATTTTATTATGTCAATAAATATATTTTTAAAAAATTTAAATTAGAAAAGCCATGTTTTACACTAAAAAGTGGGGGAAAATAAGTTCTAAATTCTTTGGGTTTTTTTTTTCATTCATTCATTTTAACTGTCCAAATTTATAACATTTTTTTAAGTTTTAATGAATTCTGATTACATCATAGACTTTCAGATTTCCACAGACTGCAATTAAGAATCATTGATCAAAATCTAACAAAGTGCTTTCATTTAATTATTTAAATTAATCTAATATATATATATATATATATTATACCGCACACTCACATCCATATACATGTAAATGGAAAAATATGGGTGATTTATTTATTTTGTAAATTATGTAAGGAAGGAATAGAAAATATTAGGCATTTGTTAATTGAATGTAAATACTTGAAAACAGAAAGTGTACATATAATGAAATTATGGAAGAATAAATATGAAAAAAGTGATTATACAGGAAGTCAATTATTGGTTTTTATGCTGGGTTTGGGAAAAGATAAGGGGAGTTTAGATATAAAGGGTATAGAGTTGACAAAGATTATGTTGTGGAAATAGGATGGAGCAGAATTTGGGGAAACTTAGAGTGGGGAATGGTAAATTAAGTGGCTAATAGGTTTATCTGGGTATAATTGCTGAGATATTCTTGACTTCGTTTAAGGAGAAGCCACAATACATCACATCACATGGACTTCAATGCTTAATGGAGAGTTTGGTGACTGACTTCAATCTCAGCTGTTTTCTATCTTTTTTATGCAATTAATCATCTGAAATCATAGGTTTAAATACTTTAATTGCGGTATGAAAGAGAGGAGTAAATTGTGATCAAGAGAGAGAGATTTTTTTGAATTTGGAAAGATCAAAATTTTTTTTTTTTTTAAAAAAAGTATTTCAATCGCCATTTTAAAAATATAACAGTTTAAAAAAAATCTTTTTGTTGAATGTGTGTTAATGTAAGGATTTCTATAACTAAATTGTACATAAGATTATTGGTTTAAATTTGCTATTAAAGTTTTTTAAATTTTAATTTAAAAACAGTTATTTTGAGGTAAAAGATAACGTTTTAGAGGCCTAAGGTGCGCGTGGTTATTGATCTATCATTTTTGAAAGTAAAAGTTTTTATCTTTCTGTGCAAAACAGTTTGAAGAGTAGGAGAGAAAATATAAAGTCAAATATCAAATAGGTGGCTTGGAAAATAAGTAATATGGATGGCATTTGTATTTTACAATGCATATATAATCATCAGAAAGGAATTAGGCGTGCTGTGGTAGAGTGTAGTGTATGGGATGAGGGTTTCCACTTGAAATGCTTAAATAAGACTAGAAAGGATATAACAAATTTATGGTTATGTAGACAGTGTGGGTGGGTAATAAAAGAGGTGAAAAAGTGGTTTCAAAGTGTAGATAGTGTAAAGAGAAAGTCAGGATAAATAAAACAAAATGTAGTTGAGGAAGTCAGGAAGTCAGCAGAAATAGAACAAAACATAGTTGAGGAAGACAGGATAGAGTGTGTTTGTAGTGGAGTGACAAGAGATATGGATAGAAAAATAGGTAGTGCATTGGAAATTGTTGGCCAAAGAATAAGTAAGATAGGGGAAGAGGTAAAGGATGTAGAAGCAAAATTAAAATAGTTAGAGACATAGTGTGAGCAGATAAAGGAATTATTCAATAGGAATGATAAGGAAGTAGATAAGAAAGTCCAGAAGATGGTAGAGAAGGTTGTGAATGAAGCAGAAAAAGTAGACTATGAGACAGTATTGATATGGGGTTCATTAAGAGAATGTGGAGATATAATTGCAAGGGAAAATATAAACAGGTATGTAAGAGTATGTTTGCCGGGAGCTAGAATTGGGGATGTTACAAATAAAGTAAAGAAGCAAGAAAATAGAGATGTACAGGTTATGGTAGGGACTAATAATTTATCAGAGTCATCAGAGAAAGTAATGGGTGAGTACATAGAATTGATTAGAAATTTGAGTATGGTTAAAGGAAGAGTACGAATAGTTGGATTATTACCAAGATTTGATAAAAGGTATATGTTAGATAGGGCATGTTCTATAAATGAGAGATTGAAAGAATTGTGGGAGAGAAATAATGTTACATTTGTGGATGTGTAGGATTTTTTATTGGGAAGAGGGAGTTATATAGTAAAGATGGGTTGCATTTAGGGAAACAGAAGTGAAGTTTTAGGGAGTCTGATTTATAAAGAATGTAGTTTGGAAAACTTGTAAAGGGTGGTGGGATTTTAAATTGTAGTGTTATTAGAAAGAAGAAGAATGGATGGGATGTAAGGAATAAACAAAGGGCAGTTGATTTAGATATAAATGTAGATGTGGAGAAGGAATGGTCTGTAAAATTAATAGTAAGCAAGTTATTTATAAACATAATGGATATGAAAGAATCAAAAATATTTAAAAAAAGAGTAGGTAGGAAAGAAAAAAATTGTTCAAATTGGATATTTGAATATGCAAGGTGGTAGGAGACCAGAAAAGTGGCAGGAATTAAACAAAGCAATTGAAAATGAAAAGCTTGAGTTATTAGCAGTAAAGGAAACATGTCTAAGAGAAGAAAAACCTGTTTTGGAAGATTTGATATTGCAGGATATAAATAGAAAAGAGAAAGAAAAAAAGAGTGGTGGTATAGGTGCTATATCAAAAAATATTTAAATACTGTTAAATTCCAAGAACATTTGTGGTTTGAAATAAGGTTGGGAAAACAAGAATGGATGGTGACTATAGTTTATATAGCTTCTGGAGATAGTCAAACTATAATAGAGTGGAACAATAGCATATATGAGTACCTAGTTAAGGATATACAGAGTTTTAAAGAAAAGGGGAAGAGAATAATGGTTATAGAAAATATGAATGGGCATATTGAAGAAATTGATGATGTAGACAATAAGAATAGACAGCTTTTAAAGAAATTTTGTCAGAGAGTACATTTGAGCTATGGAAACTTATCAAATATTTATGAGGGACAATACACATGGTCTAGAAATAATATATCCCACACAATAGATTATGTATTGGTAGAAAAAGAGGGAATAAATAAGTACAGAAAATTAAGGTGTTTGATAATGAAGAGAGAGTATGTAATAGTGATCATAATTTCTTTGTAATTGAAATGGTTAGTAATGTGATGGAAAATAGAAATAAAAGTAGAAACAATAGTGAAAGATGTGGATGGAGAGTGAATGATAAGAATAAGTTGGAAGAGTATAAAATACAAGTTGAAGAAACCATGGAAGAGTTGGTGGAAATGAGTATGAGGACTGGTGTGATGAAATAGAAAAAGTGGCAAATAGGATTTTAGGTGAGAATATTCAGAAGAATAAAAATAATAGAAAAATGAGAGTTAGTAAAAGTGTAAAAGAGAGGAAAAAAGCATGCAGAGAATATAAGTGTGCTATTAAGAACAAAGAAAGTGAAAAAGATATTAATGCTAAATGGGAAAAGTACTTAGAAAAAAAGACATTAGCTGAAATAGATAATTATAGAGAGAGAATGAAACTAAATAGTAAATTATTGGATGATATTAATAAAAGTGGAAGAGATGAGAGTAAAAAATTTTGGAATTATATTAAAAGGAGAAATTTAGGGGGGAGAGAGAGAGATAGTATTACTGATGAGGAGGGAATAAAGTGTAGCTCTAGAGGAGAATTAGACAGAATATTGAATTGTTATGTAATGGATATAAAAAAGATGTTAGATGTGAAGGATAGAGGGGTAGAAAATATGAAAGCATATAGTAATGGGAATATTAGGTTTACAGAAAATGAACTGAATGTGGCAGGCAAGAAATTGAGAAGTGGTAAGGCAAGAGGTTTAGATGGATATGCAGCAGAGATGATAATGAATTTAGAGTTTAGGGAAAAAGAAAAGTTACTATCATGTTTTAATAAGATGGTACAGAAGAGAGTATTTCTGGGTAATTGGAGTAGTATGAGAATAAGATTATTATTTAAAGGAAAAGGTAAGGATCATAGAAAGTTAAATAATTATAGACCGATAGCAGTAACATCAGTTTTATATAAAGTGTTTTCATATATGGTGGCTGGAAGAGTTGCAAAATGTATGGAAGAAAATAATATAGTGGGGAAAATGCAAGGCAGTTTTAGGTCAAATAGGTCTATATGGAGAGTTTTTACCTGTATAGAAGATAATTTATTTGTAGTTACACAACTTATGGATATGAGTAGGAATTCAGGTAGACAGTTATATATGAGTTTTATAGATATAGAGAAGGCATATGATAGAGTATATAGAAATAGATTATGGATAAGTTTAGCAAATCTGGGAATGGATGAAGCTTTAGTGGATGTTATTAAGAAATTATATGAAAATAATTACTATACATATCAATTAGGGAATATAGAATCAGTTAAAAATGGGGTGGGACTGAGGCAAGAATGCCCTATGTCACCTATTTTGCTTGTGTTGTATTTGAGTGAAATGGAGAGAGCCATAGAAAGACTAAGAACAGAGATAGAAATACCGTTATTAGGTGGCAAGAGAGTATATATATTGTCGGGTCTTTTTTTTTGTGGATGATGTCTTTTCATGTGTAGAAAGAAGAGAAGATATAGAAGTTATGCTGAGGACATATGCAAGGGTGGGTAAAGATATGGGGATTAAATTTAGTGAAGAAAAATCAAATATAATGATGGTGAATACTGGAGAAAGAGAAGACAAAGATTTCTTATTGGGGGATATAAAGTTAAGTGTGGTGAATAGATATAGTTATTTGGGAATCATCTTGAGTAATAAGAAAAATTGCTTGGATGAATGAGAGAAAAAATTGATAAATGAAGCAAAGAAAAGAAAGGTATTGATAAAGAAATTAACAGTGTTTTCATATAATAAATATAATGTAGCTAGAATTGTATGAAAGGGAGTTGCAGTAGCAGGGTTAACATATGACAATGATGTGTTATGTGTTAGTAAAGGGGTATTAGATTACTTAGAAAAAGTACAAAGAGAAGTAGGAAGATATGCATTAGATGCAGAGGTATGGACAGCAAAGGAGGCAATTGAAGGAGAAATGGGATGGTCAAGTTTTTATATGAGGTATGCAAGAAGCAAATTGAAAATGTTCGGTAGATTTCAGTTTATGGATAATAAAAGAATAGCCAAAATAGTATTTAATTGGGTTACAAGTAAAGATCAGGCAACAAGATGGGTGAGAAAGATAATGAAGTATGCAGAAGATTTGGATAAAGAATTTATGTCAGTATACTTGTACAAAAGGTAGAATGATTGTATTAGGAGGATTGTTGAGTGCTATAGTAGTAAGGAGTGGAATAGAAGAATAGATGCCTTAATAAAGAATAGGGAATTGGAGAGATGGAAAACTAGTATGGAGAGTAAAACGAGTTTAAATATATATAGAAGTAAATAGAACATTGGGTGTGTGTTAATTTATGATAATAGTAAGGAAAGTAGTTTATTGTTTAAGGCTCGAATGGGATCTTTAGCAACAAGGGAATATACATGTAAATGGAAAGATATATTGGTGATTTAGTCTGCAAGTTGTTTAAGGAAGGCATAAAAAATATTAGGCATCTGTTACTTCAATGTAAATGCTTGGAAGCAGAAAGGGTACAAATAATGAAGTTATGGAAGATTAAATATGAAGAAAGTGATTATACAGAAAGTGAGTTATTAGTTTTTATGCTATGTTTGGGAAAAGATAAGGGGGATTTAGATGTGAAGGTCATGAAGTTGACAAAGATTATGTTGTGGAAATGGGATGGAGCAGATTATGGGAAGACTTAGAGTGGAGAATAGAAAGAGAAGGTAAAGTGGCTAACAGGTTTCTCTAGGCATAGCTGCTGAGAGATTCCTGACTTCATATATGGAAAAGTCACAGTGCATTACATCACATCACATGAAAAATTTATTTACTGTAATCAAAATGGATGAGGATGATGGTTTGTGCTGACTAAATTCAGGGGAAAAAAAGAAATCTTAAATATTGTTTAGACAATTGAGAAATAAAAGCACTAAGACAAACATCAGCCAAATTAAGTTTAAACAAATTTTAAAATTTTATTACAAGAAATATAAATTATAAGAAAAAGTTTATAATATAACAAATAGGGTTATATCAGGTGTGTACCAGAAATAATAAAATTCAATGCTCTGGCAAACAGACTAATTTTCTAATAGAATTAGAAAGAGAGGGAACAAATTTCTTTCAGCAGAAAATCCACCACAACACTGCATCGGGACCAAGAATGTCATTTGCCAGTAGAAGCTGCATCTTATACTACATTCAAAGCAAAGATGATTGATTTATCTCAAGAACAAATGAAAAATATGATTTAGGATGAAAGGAAAACAGAATTTAAAACTGGTAAATCCCCAACCAAACGATTGGCCAAAACTAATAATAATTAAAGGACTCAATAGGAGACAAGTAAATCATTAGAAAACCAGTTATATCTGCCCAAGCATTTCAAGAAAATGAATTACAAATAACTTATAAACCAAGTTCTAAGTATGCACTCTGATAAAATTTAAAGCCATATATAAAGACAAAATGAATTTAGGAAGCAAATATAAAACGCTCACCTATATTTTTTATAAGTTAGTTTATAAGAGAGTGCATATGAGTAGAAAATATTAAAACATTAAATGCTTTAGTAGAAAGATTTCTTTCGCTATAATTTATAAAAGGGAATAAATATTATCTTCCTGTTGGCGATTTATAAAATTATCAAGAACAACAATTCCAGTTTCCCATTTCAGAGACATAAGAAAAGAAGAAATGAAATCTCCAAATATGGAAACTAGAACAATAAACATGATAAATTGCCAGCCAAAAGATTTTTCGGTCTGCATAAGCGCAAACACAGTATTTTAAATCAATTAGTGGATAATAAAATAAATACAGGTGAGCTAATTTAAAATTACACAAGACTTCTAAAGCATTTATAAAAAGTTAGGCATATAATCAGAAATATATTAAACATATAAAAATATACTCACTAGACACTCTCTGATAAATAAAATTGAAAGCAAACTTGCAATCTTAAAAGTAAGATTCCAAGACACATGGAAAAGTACAATAAAAAAAAGCAAATTCAGCTAATAAATATGAGGTTAAATATTGATTAAAAATACAGATTTATGTTTAGGATTGAGCAGAGATTTAACTAAAAGAATTCACCCTGGAAAAAATAAAAGAAAAATATTTACCTTATGGTAAACCAAAGTTCACATAGAGTGTGCATGTTTATTTCAGTTCATATTTCAGGTGTTTTGACAATGGCAAGAGATCCAGTTTCTTTTAGATGTTCATGGCATGACTGATAGAGAGTTGGAAGTTAGGGATTCATCCTTTGGTTAAGTTAGCATGGCATATTGATGATGACAAAACATAGAGTATTATATTTTGACATCCTGTAAAGCAATGAAATATTTTAACAATTGCAAGTTTTAAAAGGAATTAAATGTCTGAACTGCTACCCAAAATGCTATGAATCTCAGCAGGCTATAATCAAAGTGTGTAAAAGAATACTGAATCACACTTTGAAGCAGTGTGTTAGCCAAGAATAAAAGTAAACTATTGTCCCAAAATTTGCTGGGTCATTTATACCACTCTTCATTTCCCCAAAAACCTTTTCTGTTGTCAAATTCTGCAGCTTAGGGTGGAAAAAATCTCAATCTCCCACTCAATCTAATGAAGAATTCTAACCAGGGATTATTTTAAACAAAAACAACAACAAAAATTAAATCTCTGCTTTTAGAATGAACTTAAAATGATTAAAATAAAAGAGACAGGAATATAATTAACAAGCCTGCTTGTTTTTAATCAAATTGATTAAAAACAAGCGGTGAAAGAAAACTATTTTAAAATCAATTCTATCAAAATTAAAATGAACTATTTTAAATATAAATGAGCATGTGTTTTAATACATGCACACTTTTTAAATAATTTAAAATTCTTTTAACATTAGAAATTTAACAAAAATTAAGTTTTTTTTTTAAGATAATAAAACCATTAAATTGGATATGGTAAATAAATATAAATATACAGTCTTTGAATCTGAAGAAGTGCTTTCAGTTAATTCCTTAACCCTCCTCAACTGCCATTAAATTCAAAACACATAACGGAAGCAAACATCATCAACTGAAATCCCAGAATCCTTAATTTTACATTTGCAGGTTGTCTATTAATTATGTTCATTTTTATTTCTATTTATTAAACTTGCCTTCTTAGTTTTTCTTTTATTATGGTTTCTCTCTTCATGATGAATCTTAACATTTTCAAGATCAAACTTAAATTTATATTCACATCTTTCATGGTCCTAGAATATTGAAGCAGGCTTTAAATCATTATTACTTTTTATGTGCTTATATAACAATTCATGTTTATTTAATCTTTTCTCTATACTGCACTTTGATTCACTTATATATTATAACATATATCCATAAAAAATTTGATACACAATACTTTTTTGCTTGACAAGTATGACACTGTTAGAATTATTCACTAAATTATTAATGTTATTTGAAACAATTTGGTTAGTGAATAATTCTAAAAGTGCCATACCTGTCAAGCAAAAAAGTATTGTTGTGTATGAAATTTTTTGTAGATGTATGTTATTATATATAGATGAATCAAAGTGCTGTATAGACAAAAGATTAAAGAAGTGTGAATTGTTATGTAAAGACATGAAAAGTAAAATGATTTAATGACTGCTTCAGTATTCTTGGATCATGAAAGGAGATGTAAATATAAATTTAAGTTTGATCTTCAGAATGTTAAGATTATTCATGAAGAAAGAAACCATAATACAAGAAAAATTAAGAAGTCAATTTGAATAAATAGAAATAAAATGAATATAATTAATAGACAAGCTGCTAATGTTAAAATTCATGATTCATGGGATTTGAGTAGATGATGTTTGCTTACATTATGTTACTTGAATTTAATGAAAGTTGAGGAGGATTAAGAAATTAACTGAAAGTATTTCTGTAGATTGAAAGACTATATTTATATTTAATTACTGTTATATTTATTATTTATTGTACCGCTATTGAACAGTGGTACATGTCTGTAATTTTTATTAAAAAATTAAGATAAAAAATAAATTATAAATGGCTTAATTTGCAGATTTTTTTTAAACAAAAAATTAAAAAAATACTGTGTGTCATATTTTTTATTTTAGAATAAAACTTCTTAGCAGGAGGGGAGAGAAATTTATAATAGATTTAAAGAACAGTTAAAACTTTTCTCTCTCTCTTTTTAAAGAAAATAACTTTTTTAAAGTAAAAGCTAAATAAATATGTAAAATTTAAAATAGAATTAGTCTGTTAAAATTTGTTTGTAAAAGAAAACTTTGAAAATATATGTAGTTAGTTTATAAGATTTCAGATTGATAACAAAATTAAAACTAATAGTTGAATTAATTAAAAACTGTAAAGTGTCTTATCGAGATTGCTTAGATGAATCTGAGAAAAGGATTAAGATAACCAGAAATAGAAAATTAATTAAAAGGCATTTCAAGTTAAGATTAAAATTAAAAAATAACAATAAGAAATTACAACTATAGGAACAAAAAAAAGTATATTAAGTCACTCTCTTTATTGTTCTTCAGTTGGGGCTGCAATTTGCTAGATTGTTCATCTGTTTGGATTATTATTATTCAGTTCGCACAAAATACAGAATCCAAACAACCCAAGATCCAGATATTTGGAACTGTAAATGCAGTAAGTAATAAGTCAATCAATTACTGCTGCAGAGAATCTTATTGCACAAGATGCAAAACTAGCAATATGTGTGCTAGACATTCAGATGTATTAAATTGGGCTTTCAGCCCCCAAAAAACTCTGCAAGTTAACTATCCCACTTGGAACAAATGCTGGAAACTGATGCCATAATCATAAAATAAATGCTACCAATATTCTCTCTCTCTCATTTCTGAGTCACAGAATGGAAATCAGCTATGAAGCCATCAATGGAGAAATAGAAAACCAAACTGGGGGAAAATAGAAATGAAAATCTAGGTAAAGATACTTTATCACTGTCTATAGACACTTTATGTTTAAATGAATAAACTTTAATTAACAAAGGACTATCATAATTTAGTCTGAGTAATCACTTATATGATTTTCTATGTAAATTTCAATAGTATTGTGTTATATTAGATATGTGAGTGTTTAATTAAATATTAATGTTTACCTTAATTGTTATTTTGTCTATTTTCTTTTTCTCTCTTGTCACTGCCTCATCAGTAAATTACAGTAAAGTTACTTTATCTATTAAGTAAATATGCTGGACCCTGAGATAGAGTGAGCTAGTCATGTGTTTTTTCAAGCACTGGATTATGGGCCTACCATCCAGGCATGTTAGTTACTTTATGTAATTAGCTGGTACATGAGGTTTACTTCTAAACAAATAAAATGCTTTGGATGGTAGAGGTTTGAATCTAACAGTTGAGGTGGGCCATGGTCTGGAAATGTGATCGGGTTATGCTTTGCATAGCTCAGTCTGACCATAGGTATCATTGATAGCTCTGCTATCGATAGTATTCTCCCCTCTGTTTGAAGGGCTGGTCAGTTCATGTAATATGTATAATATAAAAATATAAAATTTATATGTTATGTAAGGTTTGGACACTATAATCAATGTCTACTCAAGCAGACCCGGTTCATTATATTGTTATTAAAACAGGCAAAACTCTCTATATACATATTGCCATTCAATGAAAGCTAGAGTAATCAATGGTTGCCAGAAGGCTTGTGCATAAAATCCCCATCTAGTGCCTACTCATCCAATATACCCAGACTAGTTTCTGGCTGTGGCCTTTGTTAGTGATGAGCCTTAGAACTGAGAGCACTGCACCTAGATCTTAGAATCTAATGCAACCCTCCAGCAGCCACCTTTTATCTCTACTTAACTACAAGCCAGAAACTAGTCTGGGTATATTGGATGAGTAGGCACTAGATGGGGATTTTATGCACAAGCCTTCTGGCATTCATTGATTACTCTAGCTTGCACTGAGTAGCAATATGTATATAGAGTGTTTCACCTGTTTTAATAACAGTTATAAGCAAGCATAAGAAATGGTGATCATGTGATGTTTATTTATATTGTTATTACAATACTTTTTAATTAGAGAACATTATATATATATATTGTAATGGACGGAAGATTTCTAGATTCGCATATACTGACCACAAGGGCGCTACTAGTCTGAAAATCAAAACTAGACATTTATTTTAAGGGTGGACAAGATATGCAAACCAAAATGTGCGGAACTAAACTCAGGGAGAAACAAGAGATCTTATGGATTGTTTAGACAATTGAAAAATAAAAGTACCAAGACAAATGTCAGCCAAATAAATGTAAATAATTTGATAATTTTATTAAAAGTTGGACAATAGAGTAAAGAAATCTAGCCACGAATACAAAAGTGACTTATATTAACATACGCATATTTATCAGAGAGTGCACATGAGTACGGCAAATACGAAAACATTAAACATTTTGGCAGCAAAATTCTCTCACCTAAAAATATAAGAAATGGGTAGGATAATATCTTCCTGCTGGCAATTTATAAAATTACAAAAGAAACAACAACTCAAGCTTCCTGATTCAGAGATATTAAAACAGTTATGGTCTTGTAGGAAATCAACGAACCAGTGTGGACGATCGATCAGTAGCATTCTAACTACTAACATTATAACCCCACAGGACTGCTGTGCGTAATACTACTTTTAAAGCAAACATGGTTAATTTCACATACAAGACAGCAAAAAGATATTTGATCATGATCTTATGTAACCTATAAAAAAATCACTACTTTCAGAAAAACTGAAGGGAGAAGCTGATAAATAGCCAGCAAAAAGATTTTGTTGTTTGCAAAAAGTGCAAACCAAACGTATTAAAAATTCATTATTCTATAATAACCACTAAGGGCCAGTGAGTAAATAAAAATTAAGAAAACTGCCAAAGCATTTAGCAATAGATAGTGAAATAATTAGGCATATATTAAACTTATAAAATACAATCTCACAATGCACCCTCTGATAAACAAAAATTGAAAACAAACTTGGAATCTTAAACTAAGATCCCAAGACACACTTTAAATATTTGAAAAAGTAAATACAGATAATAAATAATTAAAATAATTAATACAACTTTATAACATACTTATCATTAGATTGAGTGGAGATTTAATTAAACACAATTTATTTACCCTGTCTAGAATAAGAAAAATTTTATCTTATTGTAAGGCAGAGTTCTAGTAATTTTCTGATGAGTGCGCACTTGTAATAATAGTTCATCTTTCCAGCAACTTCTCTTTATGACAAAGGCAAGTGTTGAGGCAAATTGAGAATCCAGCTATGTCAGAGTTTTATGGCATCATGAAACAACAGCTTAGAGCCTGAGGCTCGTCTTTATTTGAATTAGCAATGCATCTTATGGTTTCCAATACGTATAGCAGCGTTTGTTGATATCATGAAGGCAACTTTCAAAAATCTCTTAAATGTTCAAACTGCGATTAATATGAAGTTCCACAGATTCATCAGAATGCCTTTTAGAAACAAAAACAGAAGCTGAACCAAGTGCTTTTACAGCCTGTTAGTCTAGAATAAGAGCAACCACCTTTCTTTCTTGGCAGGCTATTTTTTCCTTGCTACATTTCCCACAAAAAACTTTTCTTAGTGTCCAATTCTATGCCTCAGACAGGGCAAAAATTAATTTCCCACTCAATCCAATTTAAGAATTCCAACCAGGGATTATTGTAGCCAAAATAACAACACGACCAAATCTCCGTTTTTAGAATTAACTTTAAAAATGATTAAAATAAAAGCAACCGGAAGGTAATTAGCAAGCTTCCCTGTTTTTAATCAAATTGATTAAAAAAACAAGCGGTGAAAGTAAACTATTTTAAAATAAATCAATTCTATAAACAAAAATTAAAATGCCCTATTTAAATATAACCGAGTATATGTTTTGATATTAGACATTTAATGAAAATCAAGGTGTTTTTCCCTTTTTTTAAATTTTAGTAATAAAACCATTGAATCGGATTGATGGATATCAATCCAGTTCAATATATATATATTATAATGAAACATACAATTGCTCCAATGGTTGGGAGCTAATTGTAATGGACTTCTCTTCCATTATAATATCTCAGGTCTTGGCTTATTTTATCAAAGTATAGTATAACAGAAAATAAACTAGCCCAATCACTGAATTTCAATTGTAATGGACTAGATTATGATGCTAAACCTTTATTTAATGATCCTACATATTTGGGTAGCAACTAGATAAATATTACATATGAGTAAATATGGTTTAACCATTGATTAACAATTACAATATTGCTTATCTGTAAAATATATCTGGATACCAAAGAACAATATCACAGAGATATTAAATAATTTATTCTCAGGGTTAACATGATCAGTGATTTAATTATTCACCAAAATATAACTTGGAAACAAAGGTAATTTTATTGAATCTAACCTATATTTACAGATGAAGATTATATGTAAAACAATATAACTGGTTATGAAATTTAATATTAACAAAAAACAAAATTATCACTGGAGTGATTATAAGTATCAAGCATTACCTACTGACCTCTGCACTGAAAAGAGGAAATAAAAGATATCAATAAATTTCAAATAAATCACAAAGTCATTACATTTTATCAAATGATATATGCTTTATTTTAACTGTGGTTTAAATTTCTTTTAAAATAACAATAATTATAATAAACATCTACAATATTTTGTTTACCTTTCAAGTTTCCATTTTAATTCAGTATAATTTAAATTACCAATATATAATAATAATAATAATAATAATAATAGGTATGAAGTGATGTTTGTGCTTGCTTAAGAATCATTTATTATTTAACACACAAAAGATGTAATAAAGAAAAAAGAATGAAATCACAATAGCTTCTTATATTAATAATTTAGAATCATTGATGTGTTTCTCAAGATTAGATCACTTAACCAAAAAAATATATAAGACTACTTTCTTAACTGTGTTGGATATTTATTTGTTCATTTTCAATTACAAACTATACTTCTCTTTTGTATTACAAGTACAAATTCTTTGTATTTATTATTATAATGGGGCTTCTATCATGGTCCATAAACTCAATATCTTCCTTTACACTTTTATTACTTCTGGGATTTCAATAAATCTTTATCACAGACTATATATTCCCTAGTGTATGAAACCTTTATAGATAAAAATTGTATATATAGAAACAACACCTATCTCATATGTGAGGAAAGATGCATCTACAACATCAAACATCTACAGCATGATCTACCTTTTGAAACACATCTAATGATGAGATTATGGATTAAATTCTGAAAAAAAAAATTAAAAGATAATAAATTTGTAAACACAATATAATACATTATGCCTATATTTATAAATGATTCCCATGCAAACAAATGACAATCAATGTAATTTCCAACCTACATTATGTACAACAGATGCATAAAATTCATATATAATGCATTTAAATTAAATGAAAATAATATCTATTATATATGATCATTTGTTAATAAGTTGACCCTGAGAATTAAAAGACAACGAAACATTTTTTAATGATAAGTGACTTCTATCGTTTTTATTATTGATATGATTAAATTCAAAACTTAATAACAATTTACTTATGAATGACTATATATATATATATATATATATTGCATATGAATTACAATAAATAGAAAATTTTAATACTCCATTAAAATTAACATGTTTTTTTTTTTTTTAAAAAAAAATCATAACAACTGATTAAATTATATAATAAAAAATGATCAAATTTCTTTACTATTTTTTCATTTCACAGTTCACTAATTATTTAAGGCATTTTTGTTTTATCCATTTTAGAGTGGGATGAAATAACTTGAAAAACACTTTAAATTGGCAGATGCATGAATTCATAAATTTTCTATTTTAAATGATTAATTCGTAGCATTTTCCTTTTTATTATCTGGATTAAATTATGATGAATCAATTAAAATGATAGACTAATTTGACCATTTAGTTTATGATTATTTTGGATCCTGTATCTGAATATCTATTCATTCCATTGTTATTATACTCCCAAATACTTGCTTGTCAATAAATTGCATAATTTCAAATAGATGTTATAAAAAAATAGGACATGGCAAAAGGGTTTGAACCCTAAATCATAAAATTATTTTTTCAGCTTGCCATTCTAATGATGTTTGAAATCCAATAAATATATTTATGCAAAGAAGATTGCAGAAAAAAAGACAACAGCAACATTTATTCTTTTCTTTAATGGCAATTATCAATTCTTGTGGCTATAGTATCTTTTTATATTGTTTTAGATCAGTCTTTCACTACACTAAATATAATCTCCCTTTATATATTAGCCATTATTGCACAAATCTAGCTCATAAGAACACAAACTCTATTATGTATGTGACCAAGAGAGGATAGAAACAGATATTCTAAAAATATTTAAAACCACTGGAATAATTTTTATAATTGAACTTAAGTTTATTAACAATAAAAAATGATATTAAGGTCAAAAATAAGGCTATGCATATCAATTAAGCCTTCTGATTTTGATTAACATATAATAATAACAAATTATCATATTGTGATTTACATATATGTGATTTACAAAATTCAAGTTATATGTTCCAATAGGTTAGTGTAAAATGAATATGTTTGAATCTATCAAAATAGTAACCCTGATGGTTACAATATTTATAATATTTTAAATGCTCATAGCTATATTTTTCAACCTCACTCATTTAAAGAAAGAAAATCTGATTTTGAAGCCCATATAAAAGCAATTGAATGGGCTGCAAAATTTCAAGCTTTTTTTCCTTTAAAGGGAAAGTGTGGCTAAAAGAATATAGTTATCAGGATTTAAAATATTTTAGCTAGCATTGTGCAGTCTCTCTCTCTCTCTCTCTCTCTCTCATATATATATATATATATATATATATATATATATATATATATATATATATATATATATATATATATATATATATATATATATATATATATATATATATATATATATATATATACAAAATCAAAACTACCCCAAATCTAAAATTAAACCTTACCAGCATAAAAATAATATTAAAACACAACCTAAAGTTTCACTGCTACAAGCAGACTTCTCAAGTGTAAAGAACTACAAAAAACTACACAATATATATACTATTAAAAACTACCCACAAATCCATTCGCTTCCCACCCTTAATATTAAAAGAACTCTTAAATAAGTTAATTGCTTCAGAATAATAAATTTTCAATAATAAAGTCTCTTTAATTTTTCTTTTGATTTCATTTCTCTCAAAGAAGACAACCTTAGCTTCATCAAAATCAATAGTGTGGCCTGTATCTTTTTCATGGACATACAAAGCAGAACTAAGATATCTATTTTTAACTCTACTTTTATGAACCTTTATAAAAGTAGAGTTAAAAATAGATATCTTACTTCTGCTTTGTATGAACAGGCCACACTATTGATTTTGATGAAGCTAAGGTTGTCTTCTTTGAGAGAAATGAAATCAAAAGAAGAACTAAAGAGTCTTTATTATTGAAAATTTATTATTCTGAAGCAATTAACTTATTTAAGAGTTCTTTTATATTAAGGGTGGATGGGAAGTAAATGGATTTGTGGGTAGTTTTTAATAGTATATATATTGTGTAGTTTTTTGTAGTTCTTTACACTTGAGAAGTCTGCTTGTAGCAGTGAAACCTTAGGTTGTGTTTTAATATTATTTTTATGCTGGTCTGGTTTAATTTTAGATTTGGGGTAGTTTTGATTTTATATTGACTAGTTTAGCTTTATGCTTGTAATGTTTATATATATATATATGTGTGTGTGTGTGTGTGTGTGTGTGTGCGTGTGCATACACACACACACACACAAAGTTTGATTCTCTGCATTGGTAAAATCCACAACTCTACTGTTTCAGTTATAAGTATTCAAAAATTATTAGATAAAAGAATTCTTAATATATAAAAAAATCTCTATATTTTATTTTATTTTCCTTACAATGCATTTACTGTACATGCACACATATTAGTATGTGCCTATTATATACGTTTTTAATGTAAATATATATGTATATGTGTGTGTTTGTATTAAGAATAATGTTATAATAGATTTAGTTATTTTTCATAAAATGTGAAATTTGTAATATAATCTGAAACAAATATGTGGATACAGGGAAACTACTGTATAAGACAATATAAAAAGTAAACAAATGTAAAATGTAAATTTATTGAAAAACATGTATTATAAATCCCTATTATATTATAATAAAATACTTCTTTGATAAAATAAAATTTTTAAAATGTTTATTAATTGAATCCTTAAATGCAATTTTGAGGCGGAACATTTTTTTGATATATTCTAATATCTGCTTTTAAAGAGATTTTCTGATAAGGATTTATTTAAAAAGAAGTTTTAAAATATTCTACTCCAGTAGAAGAAGTATTTATATTAATGCATAAAATTCGAAAAACATTTAATAGTACTAAAGCAATAAAATATTGAATTTAGGATTTCTCAATACCTGAATCATGCTTCGTTTTAAAAATATTTAGAAATGATATTTATTTTTTGAAGAATGTTATGTTATTGTTTTTATGCAAATTTGTGTGTGCCAATTTAGATTTTTTTGTTATAATTATATATGTATAAAATTATATATGTATAAAAGGTTCTTATGGATAATTCAACCGATGACGTATTACCCTGAAGGTATATCAGTCTGATGTTGCGATTTTTAAGATAACGTCTCCAAGTGATCTGCGGACACATATAATCGCTAAAATGTGTCCGCAGTTCATGTGAACACGGTACATTAAAAATCTCAAGATTAGACTGATATGCCTTCAGGGTAATACATCATCAGTTGAATAATCATAAAGACGCAGGTCACATGATAAAAAACATAAAAAATAAAAGTCACATGATAAAAACCTTAAAAAATAAAAATCACGTGATAAAAAAATATATAAAAGTCACATGATAAAAAACATAAAAAATAAAAAAAAATGTGACGCAGGTCACATGATAAAATACAAAAATTAAAAAAAAATGTACATATTAAAGGAAAAAAACATGGTAATACGGTCACGTGATTTTTTAGATGGCTTCTTGGAATGGTGGGCAGATAACGAACACCACCATGTTTCTTGGTCCTGAAAAAAAAATACAAAAATAAAAAAAAGTAGTAAATAGTACATACAAAATAAAAAAAAATACAAAAAAACAAAAAATTACATGCATGAAATAATATATACATACAAAATAAGGTCAATAAAAAATATAAAAAAATGTGCAAATAAAATTTTTTTTGTAAATTGAAAATAAACAATAAATAAAAAACAAGCGATTTAATGCAAATCTGGCTTAGTACTTTTACATGCATTTGGTAATTTTAAAAACGTACTTATTTATTAACAAAAATTTTTTGTAAATTTAAAACTAAACAATAAAAAACACTTTACCCGAATTAATGCGAATCTGGCATTAATTTTAAAAACATACTGTGCATTGCAAATTTGATTTAAAAAGTACATGCTGTACTTTTACATGCATTTGATAATTTTAAAAATGTACTGTACATTGCAAATTTGATTAAAAAAATTATTGAAAATTATTTACAAATTAAACGTAATTAAGTGGAAGTTTGATAAGTGTAGAAATATTAACAATTTTTTTTTGTAAATTTAAAATAAATAGATAAATAAAAAACACTTTACCCGAATTAATGTGAATCTGGCATTAATGGTGATCTTGGAGAAAACGTGTTATCACATGCCGTACTTTTACATGTATTTGGTAATTTTAAAAAGGTACTGTATATTGCAAATTTGATTTAAAAAATTATTGAAAATTATTTACAAATTAAACATAATTAGGTGTAAGTTTGATCATTGTAGAAATATTACCAAAAAATTTTTGTACATTTAAAATAAAGATTTAATGCGAATATGGCATTAATGGTGACCTTACTTTTACATGCATTTGGATTACTTATTGTCTATATTCAATAATATAATTAATTATAAAATTATAATTATTAGAAAAAAATTTAAAATTACTTACAAATAGCGTTCACTGCAGAGGACTGAATTGGGATATATGTTCCAAAATCGCAGTGAAAGGATCAGCTTTATACGACCGCCTCCACATAAACTTGCTCAAATATGAGTCCAGGTGCTGACATGCTATCCCTCTGTGTTTTTTATTGTGGCATTTGACCAAACCCCACAACCTTTCAATATTTTGTGTATGTACACCAGTTGTGGAGTCTACGAAGATGTATGTGTGATTAACACAATGGTGTTTGTATCCAGCCTCAGCTAATTCTTCGCTCTTATATCCCTTCCAGCAATTGCTGTAGATAGTCAAGCCTTCGTGTACATTTTGCAAAATTTCTTGCATGAGAGTAGCACTTCTATCTCGAATGGCTACAATAAAACATTCGTCAGTCTCTCTGCATATGCCACCAAATAGCCATAGCTGTGGTAGGACTCTTCCAGCATTGTTCTTCCATTTTGTGAAGAGGCTTTCATCAATATCCACAATTGTGTTGGGACCTCCGATTTTCTGCCTTTCATTTCTTAACAATCTCCAGGTACAAACTTTGTGGAGATAGTTGTTCCAATCAATAACAGTTTTGTCTGAAATATTCAATTCCTCCACACAAAATGTTATGGATGTTAATTGTTTGGATCAACTGTAGATAAAACATATAGCAGTCATGGAAGTAATTTTGGAGCCATCGAATCATGTGCCTTTTCTCATTGTGATTTGGGATAGACAATCTTTCAAGTTGCATCGCCATTGTTTCACCGAATTGGGTCCCGAATTGTGAACATATTTCTTCATTTCATGACCATTTTGACACAATTTCCTTTTGGGGAGAAGTCCACGGTCTTGTAAGAACATGATTGCTTCTTCCTCCATTCTCAGTAAATTAAATAATGTTGTTGTAGCTTCAGCCATCATAAATGCAAATAATGCAATATCTCAAAGTAGAAGAGCTCAAAAAAGTAACTGTGATGTCATGGATAGCAAAATCACAATAGACAGAAAAATCAAAAAATTTCCCAAACCTCTCTCTGAATTTTAAAATCTCGCAGGTAAAAAAAAATTGACTTTCTGATGGATTAATCACGCCAGTCACTTGGTTGCCATGACAACATTGTCATGCAAAAATCGACAATGTCTACTGGAAGGGAAATCGGTAGTGTAATACGTCATCGGTTGAATAATCCATGACTACTGTATAAAAAATTGCAAGAACAGACTAAAATTTTTAAATACAGATACATACATATCAATACTGTGATCAAATGTTTTTTTAATCCGCAGAAGTCTGCTATTATTTCCACTTATTTTTTAAAAAAAAAACATCTATTATTCAAAGTCATTGTAAAATAATACAAGTAATACTGTAACATCTGTATGGATACAACAAGTGTTTATCTATAATAATTGAAACTATTATTTTAAGATGATGTGCATTTGCTTAGCAACGACAATGCTTTAAATATATATTACTTAAGTGACGACTACTTTCATGTATTTACATTTATAGAGTTATCTAGCCTAAGCGTTATTAGCTTTATTATCTAAGTAATACAAACAGTGTTTTCCTAAATTTTTGCATTTCTTTAGTTTTCTTTGAAGTAATCTTTATCTCAAAATCATGCTAAACTTCAATATAAAATATATTTCTTTTATAAAATCTTTTACCATTTATTCTTTTCACATGCTCAATCAAATGTTGGCTAACTTTATAATAGTAGAGTATATAATATTCCATTTGGAAAACTGAAGAACATAATATTGATTGAAATTATAAAATTGCCATCATATTGTTAGGACATTATTGGAACATTATTAAACAAAATTTTTCTAATGTCTTCATGTTACACATCATCCAACTTCCATTTCCATACAGTAAATTAAATTGCCTAATTATATCATTATGATTAAAGTTTGTTGTACCTCTACTTAAATAGCTACCGAGATTTTTTTTTTTGTATTTTCAAATAGCTCTAAAAGTTGAAGATTTCTTGCTCCTTAATATTTATTTGATAAAGAATTTAAGTTTTTTTGATCATTTAATAACGTTTAAATTAATCATTTGTACTTAACTTTATTGTTTAGATTATATCCCGAATCATCAAACCATTTTTTGTATTAGTAGATTTTCTAAACTTCACATGATCACCATTTCTTATGCTTGCGCATAACTGTTATTACTCTGGGTTGCACTAAGTGGCACTACTGTATGGAGAGTTTTATGTCTGTTTTAGATTTTTTACTTATATTGAATCAATGTAACTTTATAATCCTTGTATAATTTTTTTTTTTTTAAATTATTTTTAATTAAATTATTTGATTTGTTTATTAATTTGTTAATTTAACGTCAAGTACCTAGTGCCAGCACTGATCAATTCTTGTTTTTCACTTTGACTTATTTTAACATTTCCATTACTTAGTGGAACCTGAATCATTACCTCAAGATCAAAGAATATATTTAAAAGTATAACTTTCAATATTCTAAATACATTTTTATAATTTTATTCAGGCTGAGTTATAATTATATCAGTAGTCGATCTCCAACAATATAAACGATTGTGTGATTTTTAGGATTTCTCATTCTAGTTAACAATAATCCTGATTAAACCACTAAACATCACATGATCACCATCTCTTATGCTAGCACATAACTGTTATTATTGTTTAAACAGGCAAAACTTTCCATACAGTAGTGCCACCCTGTGCCAACCAGAGTAATCAATGGATGCCAGAAGGCTTTGCATAAAATCGCCATCTAATGCTTACTCATCCAATATCCCCAAACTAGTTTCTGGCTTGTGGCCTTCATGAGTAAGGAACCTTGGACCTGAAAGCACTGCATCTAGATCTTAGGATCTAATGCAACCCTCCAGCAGCCAACTTTTATCTCTACTATGAGAATAAAATTGAAAACACAATATTTTCAATCTACCTCAATAGCTTATATATTCACATGGGTCTGAACTTAGTTCAGCACCCATACATTTTGGTGTCCTTGGCTCTTTAACAACCATAGCCACCATTATCCTATTAGGCAGGATTGGTGCTAAGCCACTAAACATTACATGATCACCATCTCTTATGCTAGCATATAACTGTTATTAAACAGGCAAAACAGTAGTGCCATCCTGTGCCAACCAGAATAATCAATGGCTGCCAGAAGGCTTGTGCATAAAATCCCCACTTAGTGCCTACTCATCCAATATCTGCAGACTAGTTTCTGGCCTGAGGATATTGGATGAGTAGGCACTAGATGGGGATTTTATATCTTCTGGCATCCATTGCTTACTCTGGTTGGCACAGGGTGGTACCACTATATGGAAAGTTTTGCATGTTTAATAACCCTGATTATAAAAATATAAGGATTTCAAACATAGACGTTTGAAAACATCTGAAGAATAATTTTCATTATGAATAAACGTTAAAAAAATTTTTAAAAAAAAAAATTAAACTGGTAAATGAGACCATAATGGAGAGAAAGTAAAAAAAAGAAACAAAACTTAAAATTTACCTTAAATGTTTTCTTAATAAAAATTGCAAATACAATGATAATATCTCTAAAATTTATTCTCTGATTGAGAAAAAAATCAAATCTTTAATTAATTTAATGAACTAGAAAAAAGCAGTCAACAAATAAACCAATCATAATGAAAAACCTTATAAGTGATTGTTACATAGAGGCCTGTCATAGGTAAATCTCTGAATAATAATTATCCTATCATGTGCAATCAAATGCATATATTCAAGCAATAAAATAACACAGCAACTAAAACAGATAGTGACCAAGCATCCAACAAACTACCAAGTTGAGTTTTTCGGTTACTATTTTCATACTTGGCTAAACTCAGGATAAACTTGACAAGTTAAAACTAACAAACTTGATGTTCAAGTTTTAGAAAACTAACAAACCAAAACTATTTTGTATATAAATTTTATTAGTGATTATCAAATTATTGTAAATACACTTACTACAGCTATGTAACTATCCCTAGAAACAATAATACTTTTATTATAACTTAACCAAATAGAAAAAATAAAAATCTTAGTTCCTAAAACACGAAAGGAGCGAAAAGCTACTTTAAAATGTTCATTTACCACCTCAGCTTCTCTTGATTTTTTTGGTCATAGAGTAAGGAACCTTTCTGTCACTATTCTAGTACTATTTATTGTAAATTTGAATGATCAAATACCAGATAGTAAAAATCAAAAGAATTTTCAGCGTACAGATTAGATTGCATTATCATCAGACAAATTACTGATTAATCAAGTTTCTAATAGATGGCACTAGAGTAGTAGCGAAAAAAGGCTCTTGGTTTAAATAATCTATTTACTGTTTTAATTTTTTATAATAATGGAGAACAAATATTATCACTTTTAAGTAGAATATTAAATCATTCTATCAAAATAAATTATTAAAGAGAAATTCATCATATCTTTGTAATAATAAATATTGATGATGAAAATTAAAATGCTTTATTATTTTTGCAGTCATAAAATTTATTTTTATTTGTATTTTTATATTGGACTATTTCCATATCAGAGTGTTGAATGTCTTTAGAAAAATTTCAACTTTATTTAAATATTCCAAATAGATTCAACTGTTAGTAATAGCACATCAAACAGGTTAGTATATGCCCAATGTTTTGAGAAGTATTATTCTTCCCTCTTCTTCAGGTGTTGCTGCCTGACCAGTGACAGTACTAGCATGGGATTTGATCCTGGACTCTTAGATTCTTGAGTATTGAATCTTAAAGTAATGCTCTAATTAACTGAGCCATCCTGCCAAAGGCAACAGTTAGTAGAAATTTCATATACTTATCTATGAGGATCCTCCTGATTTCTTCACTTTTTCCTAAGAGCAAAGTTAATTAGTAGCTTCCATACATTATTTATAGTCACACTAGGTTGGTTTATGGGATTTTTTGCCATTGTCATGTGAACAACTTCTTTAAATTTTCTTCTTTGTACTTTTTTTTCTCTATCTAATATTTTTGTATTTTCCCAATTGAACATATGTTCATTGGTACATCTGTTTTAATTATAAAAGATTCTTTTTTTGTAAATCTGAGGGGAGTAATTTCTGAACATCCTATTAATATGAATTCATTATTAATTTGAGAATACAAATTTTAAATTAAGAATGTTGTAAAAATACACATATTCTTAAGCACACGACTTTTGGAAGTGGTATTATATTATTAATATTGAAAATATTAAATAGTAATTTTTTTTAAAGCTCATATATTTAAAGCACTAAAACATAATGGCAGAGAAAAACAACAAGATAACTAAAACTTCAGATGTTAGAGACAGAGGCAAACGTCATTTTGAAAAGCCTAACAATTGCCAAGAATCATTTAAAGACTATTTTTTTAAAAAATATTAAAATAAATTTTTTATATAAAGTATAAAAAACAAGTATAGAAAAAGGCATCAAAACATATAAAAAGATCACCATAATTACATAAAAATTATAAAAAATAGAAGAAGTGAAAAGGTGTTGATGACAAATAAAAAAATTATATAATGTCATGATGAGTTAATGAAGAAAACAATGAAATGGTAAAATAATTGGATGCATTGACAGTGAAATGAATTAAATTCCTTTTAGATCTAGACAAAAAAAAATTACCCCGAAAGACAATTATGTTTAAAGATAAATGAAGTATTATTAATACAGGAAAAAAAGATAAGTTGCCAAAAAATAATTTGTAATGTCAAGAGGAATGCAAAGCAGACAGGAAGACATAATCATGAAACTATTACCTATCAAGAAATATCTGTTAAATATAACTATTACCATATATAGGTACAATCAATTTAATATAAAATAAGAATTAAAGACAAAAACAATAATAAAAACAATTGTTAGTACAAAGTTTTTATTCTGTATCTAAAAAATAAAACATACATAGACTTGATTTTCTCCCAGAAAATGCTAAGGGTATAAAATTTATGAGAAGGGACAATTGTGAAACCCACCTATTTGACATTTTTTTTAAAAAAAAACAACAACAAATAAAATTAATCAAAAATATATGACAACTTTGTAAAAAAGGAAATCATCATTAATTTAGATAGTAATGATAAACAAAAATAATTTATTTCAGGGTCCCAATAATTATAACATAAGAGATTAGAAATTCTTTCCATTAAGATAAAAAAAATAAAATTTGAAAGAATTGATGTTAATTGCAGCATTAACCTATTTCAGTTATGGAAATATTACATTATAAACTCTTAGTAACATGAAATATTAAAAATACTTTAGATAGTATTTTGTTATCTGAAAAAGACTATAATAAATACTTGATAGATTGCATTTGCTCATGATAGTCACAGTAGAAGATGGAGAAATATATATTTTAGAAAAACACACAATAAAACAACTAGAATATGAATATAAAAGAATGAGTAAAAAAAAAATAAAACAAGAATAGGTACATAGTTAACGAATCCCATAGAAGAAAATTTAGAATAAAAAAATGGTGGCATACATCACAATATCGTAATGTTTAGAAAATAAGTATTACCACTAAGAATAACTTAACATTGATTTCCCGAAGAAAGAGAGAAATAATAAGTGACATATTACATTTTTTATATTTGGAAATAATTTTTTTTTTTCATTATTTTTGGGTAAAGGGATAAATTACGTGAAGCATTTTGAGCATATCGGGACTAACAAGAAGAGATCAAAAACGAAATATCTTTGTGAGGGAAGGAACAAGTGTCATTAAAGTTAAAGAAAGAATTAGAAAACTGAAATGGAGTTGAACTGGACACTTTTCTAGAAAAGATGATAACAGATGGTCAATTAAAATCTAAATTTATAAAGAGACTACATTTGAGATGGATGAAATAAAAAAAATTTTCTAGTGTGATGTAGAAGAAAGAGGCTAGAAATGATAGAAAGTGGATTAAACTTGAAGATAATGCATCATTGCCCTTCCCTAATTGGGATATACAATACAGTCATTAATCTACATTCTTTTCATCAACGACATAATTTATATTCAGATTTTAAAATATATTCTTCTACTCTTATAATGACAAAATTATAATTAATAATTTGAATAACTTTAAATTATTATTATTATTTTGTGTCATCATTGTGAGGTTAAAATATTTTAAGTGCACTTGGAAAAAAACTTTTATTAAATTTATTATGTAAAACAAACATGCGCGCACATATATACATATATAATATATTTTTACCTTACAAAAACAAACTACTAAACATTTATGTTATATGCATTTTTAAGATTTGTAATTAGCTTTTAGAAATAGAAGTGGTATATATTTTCAATAAAGTATTACAAAACTAATCATACAATCTAAAGTGAAATAAAAGATAATGTGACAAATTTATATTACCAACTAAATTTCTGAGAACCCAAATTGCTCAAGTTTTAGAGTAATATTTTTATCAAAGGTCCCACCGACAATATTATCAATAACAAATCTAAAGCAAACGGCAATCCCACAAATAAGGCAGATATTGGATACTCTATTTCAATGTCGGAGAAATATAATCACCTGAATTATTAAATACATTTAGTAAGTTTGTTCCTTTTTTAAGATTTGATTTTCTATTAAAATTTATATGCTTTGATATACCATATAATACTAGTTGCATAATCCTTTTTTATTCCGAAGACATTTATTTAGAAAATAAATTTTTTTAAACAGTCTGACTTTTAATAAATATCATAAAAATAAACGAGATTCCAATTAGAAGATAAATAAACTAATGGCTTAATTAGGTCCTTCATTTCTGCCTTAGTCATCATCAATTGTGTTCAAAACTAAACTACATATGTCAGATGCTCTTAAATTTCACTTCTGAAATAGATAAATTCAAAAACCATGTTTTTAAAACTCACAATTTCTAGGAAAATCCAAATTCAATTGTTTTTAAAATTGGATTTGGAACAAAAATTACAAGACATTTTTTTTTTCTACCATCATTTTTGATTTGTTTGATGAAATTCTTGTTTAAGCATCCAGGAAAATAACCTGGATTTGAAGTGAATCAGATTATGAAACCTCAATTCAGTAATATATCTAATCTAAATAATAGTTTTTTTTTTGTACATTTTCTGTGAGATGACATGTCTGATGGAGGATATATGAAAAAACAAGAAGCCATTTCAAGGAAACAGATTTGGATGCATATCCAGAAGATTAGTGTGGAGTTTTTTTAAATAGCATAATTAATAGAATAGACTAGTATTAAGTAAGATATAGAATAATTGCATCACAATCCCAAGTTTGGCTAAACAACTTTCCAAGAATATTATTTAATCTTAAAGATTATTTTAGATCTTAACCCTTTGATAGATAAAAAAAAGTGTATGTTCCAAGATTAGAATTGAATAGAAATTATTTTCAATATATTGTTTTAGAAGATTATATGCAGAATAAAAAAATGCTGAAGCATAATCTATAGAGCACAATAAAAAATATGTTAAAGTTATAAAATTAATTTATAATTATAAAAAGAAAAGCATTTCATAATTTGTATATTTAATTTATTGACAATTTGAAATAAAGTATGCACTATGTGCTTTGTATATGGGATTGTAGTTTGATTTAGATTTTAAGTTGGTAATGTTGAAGGAATAACAGTTGACAAGAAGATTGACACTACAGGACAATGTGCCTTGGATTCATAGTTTATTTTTAATAAGAAAACTAGTTATATAAATTTAAGATTTTATTTTCTATTTCACATGATGGCATTATATTTGTGTATTTGTTTATCAATTATAATATATATAAGAGATCCAAGCTATTCTTGTTTTCTATTGGTTTTCTTTCTCATGGTGTGTCCTAAAGATTGTTTCAGTGCCTTATAAAAATACTAAGGAAAAAATGAAATAAGGTTTTAGATTATACTTATAATTTATGGGGATATGTGAGAGAAAATATTGAACACTTATTTTGGAATGTAAAATATTGAAAGAGGGTCAAGATAAACAATATAGAGATTAAGAAAAATTTAAAGATAAAGAGAATGAAAGAAATAGAGATTTTTATGATTTTTATTTAAGTCTATATAAGAAAATTTGGAAATATTAGAACAGAAACACTTTATATTAAAATATAATACAGGAAATAATGAACGTAGACCGTAAAAATAAATGAATAATAAAAAAGAAGCAAATGAATTTATTGTGTTACATAATGGTTTTGAAGATAGGAAATGTTTATCTTGATTAAGTAATTTGGTGGCATATAGTCTATTCACACAAATATCTGGTTTCATTTTATAAGCCATGTTATATAATAATAAATTACTTAAAGCTATTAAAAATTATTATTTGTCATATTGACTACTTTTTCTTCATATAATTGTGGATAATAATTAAACTGTTTGTTATGCTGGAGTTTATAAGTAGTCCAAACACGAGAAGTAACAAAATGACTGTGGGTCCTGCGCTCGTGTCTGTCATTCTATCGTGGCATTAAACCAAATAGGGAATGATAAAAATAAGGCTGTTTAACACCGTACACACAGAAATGCAATAAGAAAAATATTTCACATGCTTCTATTTTTTAATATTGCATTACTAAATTAAAGTCCTTTTTTGTTGTTGTTCTTTGTTTTTTTTAAACCAATTATACTTTACATAGAATATGGTTATTTAAAAATGCAGAGTTTAATATTATTAAACATGTAATATTTAAAATGATTTGGCTATTATTATTTTATAAAGCTGAACGGAAATAAGACTAAGCGGTAATTATTAATTTTTATCGTGTAATTCGATTGGTTTCATAAGGGAAAATTGAATAGTTTTAAACTAAATGGTTAATTTTATTTAATATTCAGAAGGTTTAGTGAAATGTATACTTTTTATGCTGGGAAAAGAATTGAAATCTAAATCAATTCAAGATAAGGAACTTCTTAAAATATATACTTCCTTTTTTTTTTTTTTTTTTTTTAAGGTAAATACTTTTAATTAAAATAATTTCTTATTTCCTAATTATCAGTAACTTTAAAAATTAATAAAAGAGGATTTTAGTAAAAGTATGCAACTGTTCTATTAACATGATCTATTATTAATGTAGCATATCTATTATCCTATACAACAAGGCATGGATTTATATTGCTCGGGAGTTCATAAAGTTCGAGCCCTAGACTACCCAATCCCAAGTCGAACGCTCTATGTACTCACAAACTGTATAGGATGCACGACAAAAGAAATTTGTTGTCCATATTTCCTGAAGTAATAAGTACAAATATTATAGCAAGAAATATCTCATATGTATTCATATTCTTGCACTATGTGAAATGAAAGTTCTAAATGTTTTTTGCAAAATAAATAAATAATTGAACAGGTTTGTTGTTCTGGATGTCATAAGAAGTTTAAGTGCTGGAAATGTCGGAAATGGAATCAATCTGAAGAGTTACACTCTAGGTCTGACATTTTCTCATTGCTCTGTTTCATCTTAGTCATAATTTTTTTTTCTTTGAAAATCTCCTGTTTTTATTACAGTGATTTTTTTCTCTACTTAAAATGTTATTGCTTTATAAAATTGAGCATTTTATTTAATTAAATAATTTGACTTAGAAATTATGTTATGGAAGAGACCTGAAAATACATCTGAGGTGTCAAGCATTGTTACCTAGAGGTCAGCGCAGATGCCTTGCAAGCAAGCAGTTGGTTGCAGACGATTGTTGCGGGTTCGTCTCCCGGCCGATGCTATGACATATGGAAAAAAATACAACTGAGGTGTGTATGTGAAATATACATAATAGTGATGATTGTTTTTGATAATTATATAATTCAATTGTAATTTATTTTTTTAATATAACTTCTATTGTATTTACTAATGCTGTTAAATTAATATACTATCAAATTATTAATGTAGAAAAATCCTGATTTAAAATTAAAACTTAGTACATTAAATTCCGAATCATAATCATAAATTTATTTATGTGTGATGATTTTTTTTTATACATAATGCATATAACTTTTAATTAAGTCTAGTCTACCTTAGCGATAGTCATTAAATATTTAGTGACAATAAATGATAGAATTGTTTCTAGATATATATTGTAGGCATGTTGTTGGTTTTATTTAATGCTATTAATAAGTAGTTTAGTAGAAATAATCACTCAGTTAATTGATTGGAAAGTCATGTAATGTTCTAACACCCTGGTTGCAGATTGAGCATTTCACAGTTTAATTTAGTTAGCCTGGAGTTAGAAATTAAAAAAGTAATAATTAGCAGAGATTAGTACCCACTACACCAAAATTCTACTATTATAGCGTATAGTAATTTTTGGAATCTGTATAGCTTCTCGTTCAAGTGTTTCATACGCTTTTTAATTTGTATACTATTATACGATTAAAATTCTTATCTTCATAATTTAATAGAAACAATACGGATTGTAAAATGTTAACTTCTTTTCTTATAATTAGTTTACGAAATAAATTTTTATTAAAAATATTGATTTTCATACCTAAGAAGTCTATAGAACCGGTTTGATTTTCTTATATTAATAGTAACATGAAAGTCAACTTATATTGCTAAATTAAAAAATCTACATTTTAATACTTTATTATTATGTTAATATTAGATTTTTAAGCTATTAAATCATTATCGTCAAGTGTTTCTGGCTGAGAGTTCAGCGCAGCTGCATTGCAAGAAAGCACTTGTTTGCAGACGGTTGTTGCAGGTTCGCCTCCGGCCGATGGTATGCCATATGGGGGAAAAATCATTATTTTTGTTTGTTATTTTTGACTCTATGCATACTGGTATGGTATAATATAATTGTATCATCTGTGCTATCTTTTTGATAGTATTGAATGCAGCAAAAATGTTTCTTTGCAAAGATAAAAATATTATTTGCAATAAATTAGTTTTCTGAAAACACATTTTTATTTGAGTCAAGTGAGACTACTTTATATTATCATGTACTGATTTTAAAATTATTTATATGCTTAATAATTTATCATTATGTAGGCAGTCTGAGCTGCTTTCCTAACTTTTATAGTATACTGAGCAAATGTACACCTATTTATAATCAAGAATTGCATTTGGGATAGAATCTTTCTGGCAAATAGATTCAAATCAATATTTTTTAAATTTATGGTTTTAATATTTTTTAATATAATATACTGTGGTAAGTCAGCTTTTATAAATTGCAAGAAGATTACTACTAATAAGATTGAAAAATGTAAGTCAGTCTATAACTTATCTGCCGATGAAATTTAACTGAGAAGTTTGAAGCAAATTAAAATCTGTCCCACTAAAGTTGCGATTGAAAGAATTTTCAAAACCAATAACAGCATTTACTAGAAGTATATAAAAAGCTTAAATCAACCAATCTTGATATTAAAACAGTTCTCTCTC
The DNA here is from genome assembly GCA_028023455.1 of Epiperipatus broadwayi. Lineage (NCBI taxonomy): Eukaryota > Metazoa > Onychophora > Udeonychophora > Euonychophora > Peripatidae > Epiperipatus > Epiperipatus broadwayi. The sequence continues at coordinate 137,896 of JAQFVV010000469.1, forward strand.
TCTCTCTCTCTCTCTATATATATATAAAATCTTGATATTAAAACAGTTCTATATATATATATATGCATTATATGAGCAACTTCATATGCATTAATATTAATCATGATTAAAAATTATAATAATTACACAAAGAACAAAAACTAACCAAATAACAGCAAAAATTTTATAAAAATTTCACACACACACACACATATATATATTGTAGGAGTATATATATACTCATACATACATATAATCAATATGTATATATTATATTTGTATTCTTATTATATTTATAAAAATAAATATATAATCTAGTAAATTAATATTTTTCATTCTTTAAAATGAAAAATCATTGTTGAGAAAAAAAACAGTTGACAAGGTAATGACCTCTGGGTTTGCATACAGTTTATCAAATTAAAGGAAATGAAATTAACTTAGTAATTTAATATTGAATTGCATTGTAACAATGTAGATTGTGAAGAGCTATTTTAATTAAGAATATTAAACTGGGTTATTTTTACTAAAAAATATACATTTATACTTTATAAGTATAAAAAGTGACAAAAAGATTTGTAATATGAACAGAAACTCTCTCTTAATTAATAAGATTTTTAATTCTTGCTCTAATCTGTAATAATCTTAAAACTTTATCTTAATACTTTATGCACATCATATTTGTGATTATTCTATATTATGTTTCAAATATATTTTCACATAGATAATTATTTACCATCTCACACACACGGACATTTATGCATACTTATCTATTGCAAACTTTATGTATCTCAATTTACGAATATATTTTTTAAAAGTAGAATAATAGTTTTACAAAATAAACTAAAGGCATTAATTTTAAAATAATAATAATAAATTTCAATGTATAATTGGAAAAAATCTACTTAAAATTTTATTTAGATTTCAAATTTTTAATTTATCAGATTCCGATTTTTTTTAAAAAAAGATGTATCATGTGATTTTGAAGATTATGCATAAAATAAAATAGAGTTTGATAATGTCATCTATAGAATTAACTTAGAAAAATATTCTGATACCTATTGAATATTTGTATTGTTTTGGCTATGAGTCAATTATTTAAAAAGTGTATACTTATTTGAAAATGTTTCAGTTACAAGAAACATTATTACTTTGCTCCCAATTTGAACATCATTATCATGAGCATGGCAGATACTGCACTATGATATATATATATATATATGGCAGATACTGCACTATGATATATATATATATGATCAATAGATGGAGCTTACGAATTAGCTCCAACAAGCTTTGTTTACATAAATGCCAAAAGAGATAGAATTCAAAATCTCTATTGTTGTCACCCACCTCCAGACCAGCTGGTTTCGAGCTTATTGGCTCATGTAAGTGAAGGGCTAGGAGACTAGAAACTAGACCTAAAATACCAACTCTAAAGTCAGCACTTATCAAACACATTTCTATCAAATTGAAAGCATGAATTTATTAGACATGTAAATGTCTTCAAACTCAGCCTAACAAATCAGATAGCTATATGGATCTAAAATCAGTTCAGTTTTACCATATAATAAAAACCTCTGCAATATATAGCATTGCAAAAATCTTCAAATGTACATTTATGATAATCAAAACAAGTTATAAATTTTGTAACTTGCCTTTAAGCTTGCATTTTATGGTCACTAGATGGAGCTTACCAATCAGCTCCAACAACCTTTGTTTACATAAATGCCGAAAGAGATAGAATTCAATGATAGAGATTTTGAATTCTATCTCTTTCAGCATTTATGTTAACGAAGCTTGTTGGAGCTGATTGGTAAGCTCCGTCTAGTGATCATAAAATGCAAGCTTAAAGGCAAGTTACGAAATTTATAACTTGTTTTGATTATCATATATATATATATATAATAAATGGTTTTATTGCTTAGTAGTTTTTAAAAAGTTTAAGAGCCAGAAATGACAGTTCAGGGCATGATCTGTGGACCTTAAGATTCATAGTGTGACACTCTAATATTTCTTGTTTTATCTACATTATGTAAATAGTAATAATGATTCAGAAAGTATTATTAGATAAATACGTAATAGCTACCTCTATAAAATATACTAGTAAATTGAATCTAATCAAATTGGTCATACAAAAGTTTATTATAGTGCATTTTCATCTCACCTTCATCATACTGTAATTATCCACTAGCACAAAAACTCAAACTATCTTTTCTCGTTACACATGTATTTTATGAAAAATATTAAACACCTAAATCTCCATGGCTATGTTGACAATTTGATATTTTTCACTATACCACTCTCATGCAATATAGGAACTGTTTTCTATTCACTTTTAGCATCTTGTAGAAGAGTAAACAATCATTGCCTTGCATAGGTTTTTTATTCATCAATCTATTCCTCATTTCAGATCTATAGTCCACCAATTCAAAATTTAGACTGTCTCTTATTAAAGTCAAAACATTCATTTGTAATCTTAAAAATAGAATCGCTGCAAGTTTTGGTGAAATACGTATAGATTTTGAAATATATATTAGCTTCAAAAATATTGAAATATATAAACCCATGAAGTTGTGACACCTTATCTTTAAAGAGGCTTTTACTGTTCCAATAAGGGAATGGGAAAAATTGCAGTATTTATCTTCAATATTATCCACTACAGCAATGGTATTTTCAAGAATTTTGTTGAATAGATTGCTCCAGTTATAGTTGAATTACTGCCGAAACTCAATGTGGTTTTAGAGAATTAAAAAGCACTACATTGTTTTTGTTATTAAGCAAGTACAATAAAAGTGTCAAGAACAAAAATCTATATTATATATTACTTTTATTGATTTGGTTACGTCTGATTCAGTTAATAGGTTAGGTCTATGATATTACTTGGAATTAATTGGTTGGCCATCAAAATTTATTTATATTATAAAATTTCGACACGATGGAATGAGAGATTATTTCTGAAAGTGGAAAATATGAAGCATTTGAAATAAAAACCAGGCTAAGTACAAAGCTGTGTATTTTTTCCAGCATTGTTTTCAATTATAATAATCTTTGGAATCCTTTAAAATAGGCTTAATCAAACAGAGATCTGTGAAACAAGTTTGATGGTGAAATTTTTAATTTGCATCAAGTAAAAGCAAAAATAACAACTTTATGACTTCTGGATTTACAATGTACTGATATTTATATCATTTGTGCCAATTCAAAAGACAATTTTCAGAATGATCTTGGTTTATTAATTAACTTTCAAAAACTCAAGTTTTTTTAATCAACCTACGATTAAAGAAAAATCTCCAACAACTTTTTTCTTTGATAGTTATCACTTAAAAAAGATAAACCAGTTTAAATACCTTGATCGTTTTATAAGTAGAAAAGGTTCAACATATACTTCACCACAAGAAAAAAACTATTATAATTAAATTAGTTATGTATAAAGAGATGTTATTTAACTAACTTGGATATGTTATTATAATATAAAGTTCACTGGGAAAGATTCATTTAATATGCTCCCAAATTTTTAAAAAGTACAATGGTAAGATCATAAAACCAATCGATATGTTCTTCAGCTTACTGAATATTGAATCTACTGTTGTAGAACCACACCTCTGTGATATTGCTCATGTAAAACGAATGAAGTTTGGAAGACTTCTTAAAAGGATGTGTATTGTGAATTTGAGGATAGTTTTTGTAGGAGAGGTAGACCAATCTATATGCAATATCAATTGTTTCCACTGGAAAGATATGATAGAGAATAAAATACATTCAAAGCTATAATTAAACAATACTGAAACATTTCTAAAAGAAAAGTATTCTGCTAAATAACAGCATTAAATTATCAAGTAAAATGGAAAATTGTTACATTTTCATTTACCATTGTCAAATTGCATACACTCACAACTTTGACGCCATCCATTTCAAATAAATACAATAACGATTATTACTAATCATTTTTGAAACTAGAGATTATCTCTAGCACAGATATAAACTTTAAACCTCAGTTAAAGATTAATATATCTGATTTTTTAAATTTACACAAATACAGAATTATTCACCTTTTTTTGTCCCTTGTGTAATATCTTTATAGATAAAATAAAATCTAGATTTGTTATCCTTGGATTAAAAAAAAACTGCAAAAAATCTAAAATGTTTTTGTCATGCTTAATAAGTAACTTCTGTTTTTTGATCAGAAAAATGTTATTTTTTTAAATGTATATATAACTTATATAGACGAACTAATGTATGTTAAAACAAAACATTTTACAGACAGAAGACGTGAATATAAAATTTTTGTATCATTTATGTATCTAGTTGTAATTATTACTATTAATAATAATAATCAACAGTCACTCATAAACAAATGTGACCTTTTCAACTTCAAAAAAATAAAAAGAAAAGAAAGAAAAATAAAAAGGAGAGAAAAAACTCTAGAAATGAGTTTTGCAATGACTATACAAATTATTCTGTGAAACCTCAATATGATCTCATATAAAACATGTTCGTATATTTTTCCGTTTTATAGATATAATAAACACATCCATACTTCACCATTCTTTTTAAATTCATATAAATAAAGATATAATAAAAGACAAATGACCCCCCAAGATGCATTTCGTGCTGAACCAGAACTCATCAGTTGGCCCAGGTCATCATCTCTCATATATATATATAATGAAACAAGAACGATGTTTCACATGTATATTTATTCTAAGAGCTAGTTACCCTTCCACCTTAAAAAACAGCAGATGTATAAAAAAGTTTAGTTTATGACGTTACAAGAAAATTATTATTTTCTATAATTGAGAAAAGAAAATAATAAAGAAAATCATTATTGATTTTATAGTTTTGGATTACAATATAATTTAAATATATCACATATTCATTTAAAGCTGGAATGTATTAAATTGATTACATTTTTAATTTTGGATGTTTTCGAATAAAGTGTAATAATCACTTGAGGCAAAGTTAGTAAATTGAAAAACATGGCTTAATTCTTATGATTTCTTATCTATCCCACTAAAAAAGTAGATTATCCAATTGTTAAGAAGCAAAAAAGCACTCGGGCTTAAATGAGAGCAGTATGCAAATTAAGTACAGTGGGAAAGGCTGTTTAATCAATCCAGAATCAGAATATAAATAGTCAAGTTGGAAGTTCAGAGGCAGATTAGATTTGATTTTAAAACAAGAGACTTTGAAAGAGTTTTAAAAAGTTTTTTCAGAAAGATTAAGGAGATCAAATAGTTATATTTTTTCCAAAGAGATATTTTTCAAGTAACTGTCAAAGAGGATTTTTTTTAAAAAAGAGATTTCAATTTTAAAAGGATATTAAAGAACCTCTGTTAATGATGGAAAAAGAAAGCTTTATTAAGAAAATTATAACGATGGAAAAATAAATTAACAGCTTCATCTCTTCATTCTAAGCCATGATTTTTCTAGATTTGCCTGGATAGACATCATAGAAAGGAAATAATGCCATTCAGCTGAAATGCAATGACCCCTTTTTGAATCGACAACTGGATAAATGAAGGTAATGATTTTATAAAAATATTCGATATATGTTTTTTAAAAGACAAGACAAAACGTATTTCTTAAACTAAAATTATATGTGTTTTTAAAAGATAAACAAAATGTATTTCTTAAACTAAAATTATATATGTTTTAAAAGACAAACAAAACGTCTTTATTATAAATATATATAAAAAAAAATTATTAATAAATGTAGCTGCATGAAAATACATTTGTTACTGGAAAATTATGAATGAAACTAAAATTATGAAAATCATTTATTCGTGATAAAGTATAAATGAAAATGCTTAATGCTTACCTGAATATTGATTTTGTGGGAGTAATTTAAACCACATTACTGGATTTGATAAATTTAATGAAATATTATATGGACTCTAAATGCTTATCTGCATATTAATATAAAATTACAAATGCTTAATGCTTACTGAATGTTGATTTTGTGGGAGTAATTTAAACCACATTACTATTTTTGATAAATATAAATAAAATAATGAAAGACTATATGGATTATAAATGCCTACCTGCATATTGGTATTATGTGAAGAAAGTAATAAAACTTATGCACATAGATGCACATTTACACTGACTGGACTATGAATAGTCCACAAACCAAGATTTGTTCACGTTACCTGTTTGATAAATAGAATAAAATAATGTACTATAAAAATTACAAATGCTTACATGAATTTCGATTGTATACAAAGAAAATAATGAAACTTATGAGAACCAATGTACATTGATACTTGACTGAATTATAGAAACCTTACAGATCTGGAATAGCTCATCTTACCTATTTACCTACCTAAAAAAAAAGATGTACAGATGTGGAATAAAAAGTGGAAAAATATTCATGCAGAATTGGTAGACGTCTACTAGATAAAAGACCCTTTGAATCCTTACCTAAGATACATCAAAATGAGCCTTCATTTGAAATGAAGGATGAACTTTATTAAAATGAATTGCAAATGAACTATTGATCAACAAACTACTTCTAACCTTTTCATAAGTGAATTGAAAATAACTTCTCACATGGATATGCATGGACTTGAAAATGAACTATTGTTAAATTAGACTGCTTCCAAACTTCTTCTCATAAGTGAATTTGAAAATGAACTATTGTTAAATTAAACTGCTTCTAAACATCATCTCTTAAGTGGAACTCTGAATTAAATATTATCAGTTGTTAAATAAAATAGTTGTTACCTAAAACTACTTTTAGTTCTCCAGTTGTTCAATTCTATTTTTGTTTTTATTGCATCACTCATCATTCATTGGACTTGTTCATGAGAATCTCATGCCTACTAAGCTACTTCTGGCATAACTAGACCTAGGTAAGTCAGGTTGTAATGAGATGGAACTCTAGTGGTGCTGTTTGGAAAACCAAACATATAAATGTCTAGATGCTTCCAGCCTCTATGGTGCTACATCCTCTGATGAGCAGGAAATATTGTTGTAGGGGGGTTAACATTTGCATTGGGTAATGCCAGTTGATAGTTCCTTCCTGCAACATGCTCATCAGGAAATTGTACAACTGAAGTAATAAAAGGGTTGTATGGTGGTCCGGTTACAATATATATATATATTATATGCAAAGTATTTATCTAGAGTAAATTGTTACATTTTCATTTACCATTGTCAAATTGCTTGAAATGGATGGCGACAAAGTTGTGAGTGGAGGCAATTTGACAATGGTAAATGAAAATATAACAATTTACTCTAGATAAATACTTTGCATATAATATATATATGAGAGATGATGATCTGGGCCAATTGATGAGTTCTGGTTCAGCACGAAATGCATCTTGGGAGTCATTTGTCTTTTATTATATCTTTATTTATATGAATTTAAAAAGAATGGGGAAGTATGGATGTGTTTATTATATCTATAAAATTGAAAAATATACGAACATGTTTTATATGAGATCATATTGAGGTTTCACAGAATAATTGGTATAGTCATTGCAAAACTCATTTCTAGAGTTTTTTCTCTCCTTTTTATTTTTCTTTCTTTTCTTTTTATTTTTTTGAAGTTGAAAAGGTCACATTTGTTTATGAGTGACTGTTGATTATTATTATTAATAGTAATAATTACAACTAGATACATAAATGATACAAAAATTTTATATTCACGTCTTCTGTCTGTAAAATGTTTTGTTTTAACATACATTAGTTCGTCTATATAAGTTATATATACATTTAAAAAAATAACATTTTTCTGATCAAAAAACACAAGTTACTTATTAAGCATGACAAAAACATTTTAGATTTTTTGCAGTTTTTTTTTAATCCAAGGATAACAAATCTAGATTTTATTTTTTTAATATTTTTTTTAATATAAAATAATTACTGTGTAATTTATATACCGTATAATAATAATAAAATAATTACTGTATTGGAATTTTATCAAAGTTGAATATTTAATACGTATAATTTAATACTTTTTTAAATTATTGCTATAAAAACGATTTTCTTATATCCATTATTTTATTCTAATTTTTTTTATATAAATCTTAAATTTTTTATAAGAGAATATGCAACGTATATTAAAAATTTCCTCTAGAGATTAAAAAAATCTTAACAGTAATATATGTATATACATATTACATATTATTGACATAAATATATTATCAAATAAAACATATGAAAATGTTCTTTAGGTTTTTCTGTGTGAAAAAAAAAGCATGTCTTATGTTTCACTAACATAGTTACTTTTTTTTTTCAAAGTCGTAAACTGTTAACTTGATAACCAACGTCGCGATTCTCATCTGCACTTACACTTCGACAAAATTGAAAAATATTACTTGACATATAAATTAATACACTGTACAGGCTAACACACACCTGCACATATATAATGTAATATATAAGGGATTCTAACTCAGACTCTCACACGATCATCAACTCTCCATGCCATCTCATATTGCTGACCCACCTGATTACCCACATGTTGAAAAGATAAATAATCACCAATATCCATATTTCATGCTCAACCAGCAATCATCAGTTGGTCCAGATTACTATCCCACACATATATACAATCAGTGCTCAGCTTTATTTTAAGATAGCCAATTTTCATACTTTAATGGACAGGCTCCAAACTACTCCAACCCACAACTCTTCAACCATCCATGTATGTAAATGGATTATTCTCCAGTACATGAGGAGTCAGAATGACTAAATGGTCAACATGGATAGGATGACAACCTTGGCACTAACATGTGCTTTGAACATTCCATCATCAGATTTTCAATGAAATGGATGGCTGAAGAGTTGTGGGTTGGAGTAGTTTGAAGCCTGTCAATTAAAGTATGAAGATTGGCTATCTTAATATAAAGCTGAGCACTTATTGTATAAGTGTGTGGGGATAATAATCTGGACCAACTGATGATTGCTGGTTTAGCATAAAATACGTATATTGGTGATTTTTTTAACATGTGTATAATCAGGTGGAGCAGTAATATGAGATGACATGGAGAGTTGAGAGTTATGTGAAAGTCTGAGTTCGAATCCCTTATATATTACTGATATATATAGTTAAAAAAGTATAAAAGCTCTTCAATTAGCAGTAGATAAATAACAAATATTTGAAGGGTTTATTGTTCTGAAATTCTAAGACCTTTGAGACCTAGATACTAGAAATTGAATTATTCTGGAAACTTTACATTCCAGAGTCAAGGATGAGAATGCCAAATTATTCTTCAATGTTTGGGTAAAAATACCAAGTGATCTTTACTTTATAATGAGCCAGTAAAAGGCTGTTTTATCCATTGATTATTCAAAATTATGATAATTGGCTTTAAAATAGGCTGGAGAAAACTACTTTTGGAAGCATATGAGTGAGATGAGAAATTTATTGGTGGTACTAATATTTCTGATCAAAGAATAGAAAGAACCTATAATTACCAATAAATCTAAATTTATGAAAATATATAGAAATTGATCTGATATTACAACCAAGCTGATTAATGTTAAAATTTTTAGAATTTTTAATTTTAGGCTGTCTTGAATAATATCAAGAAGAAAAAGTGGCCACTAGATATATAAGTACATTAGTTTAAGCTTTGAATCTTAAACTATTACTGACTTAAACAAAGCCAGACACTGATTTGAGTATGTAGATAGTGCAACGCATATTATCTAATGTTAAGACAAATAAAAACTGATGTTGGAATAATATCATTTTCTGGAGAAACTATATTTAATGCCCCAACAATAATAACAATTTACAAGTCACTCTACAAGAGAATCATTTTAATAAACTTATAAATAATGCCCACTTTCTTATATCAATGCTAATCTAATAGTTGGATAAAATAATCAATTTTTACTTAAATATCACATTGTTGTATGATAAATAAATCAGTAATAGGCACTCATAGTTAAGACTTTAATGTATTAATTAATCCAGTTTACTGTTTTATATAAAGTTGAACATTTAAATTCTAATAACTTTAATAAACCAATATTTAAAAATGGCTATTAATTAAATATCATCATCATCATCAACCATTATCAATCCATTGCAGGATGAAGGTCTCTCCAAGTTTAATCCATCTTCTTCGATCTTTAACTTCTCTTTTCCACAACACCCCTGCACATTTTCTTATTTCATCCATCCATCTCACATGTGGTCTCTTTCTGGGTCTTTTACAATCTCTTGGAATCCAGTTTAAAATTTCAATCATCCATCTATTATCATTTCTTCTAGCAATATGTCCAGCCCAACTCCATTTCAATCTTTTAATTTTTTCAATAAGGTCAGTAACACCTGTTTGTTGTCTTACCCATACATTGCGAGTGCTAAAAGTATATTATTTTATGGAATACCACATTCTATGTACAAATGGTAATAATAATAATAATTTATAAATTAGATTGTATTAGAGTCATTTTAACACACTTGTAAACAGCATTCTCTTTTTTGCATCAATGCTAATTTATTAGTTGAGCACATTTAGGATCCCTTTTTTATTTATTTATCATGTAACAATATGATAATTATTCTATTGAGAACCCTTTTTTTAATCTAATAATTTAGTATTGATATATAAAAAAAGGGGGGTTATTTAAGCAAATTTGTTGAAATGATTGTATTGGTATTTGAATTGTGAATTATTATTACAGTTTGTGCCTTTTTGAGGTTATTTTTTTTATATAAAATAATATTAAGTTCTCATCGTTACATATTTGATAACCATTGCTTATTTATAGGCTTTTTAAAATTATTAGAATATATATGTCTACTCTTATGAAATTATAAATGGGATAGTTTCCAAATGTAATATAAAATACAATGAAGAAATACAACAGACCAAAATATTTTTCAAAAGACAATCAGTTTATAATACAATGATAAAAATTAGTCTACAAGATTTTGATATTTGTTTTAAATTTTTTTTTCTAATTCTCTTAGCGATTATTTATTATAAAAGATAACTACTATAGTGTAGTATTTACAAATATGCATAATTATTTGAAAATAAGTTTATTTTTCCCTCTTAATATTAACAAGTTGTGATAAGACATATATAAAATACTAGAAAATATCTATGTGCATATATTTTTCAAATTATTAATTATAAACAAATTAACCAAATCATAGTCGAAAAACGTAAATGTAATTTTAAAAAAATATTTTGAGAATAGTATTTTCACTATTTTTATGCTATTCAGTAAAAGTTTTAGTAATCAATAGATATATTATTGGTCACGTGATGTGTAATGGTATGTATTAAAACTGCGCGTAGTTATCTTGTCGTTCAAAGCTCTTGTTAAGTTATTGCAAACAAAAGCAAAGATATATATATATGTTTATATAATATTTGTTCGCAATATTTTTTAAGTAAGAATTAAATTATATATTAAATTTAAAAATAAATTTTATAAAAGAATTTAAATAAAAGTTCGCAATACAATTTAAAACGCAAAAATTCATTTATTATAAAGTTTCTGAAATTTTTATTGTTTCAATTCCTTTATATATAAACTGCGTGTCTGATAAATGAAATGCTCTGTTGAGTAATGACGTATATCATTTCAGAAACCTATCCAAATGGATTTTTAGATTCCTTTTATAATCCATTAATGTTTTGTTTTACATGTTTTCTCTATTTATTAAATATTTTATCAGCACATCTTAGATTTAACCACAATCATTTATGTGTAAGATCCAAACTAAAAAGTAAAGTTAAAGAAAAAGTATATAATATTTAAATACAAGTATATTATATATACATTGAGGGTTTGCTATGTGTGGGAAATGATGATCTGGACCAACTGATGAGTGCTGGTTCAGCACGAAATACGTATATTGGAGATCATTTATCTTTTTCGCATGTATGTCGTCATGTATATCGGTTATATAAGATGGAATGGATGACTAAAGGGTGCTTGAATGTCTGCGTTCAATGGAAAATCAGGATCCACATGAAACATTATAAAACAAAACAAATAAAACATTTATTAAATATCAGCATATATTAATCAAAAATTGTCCTATTAGTGCCATTCATATTATGAATAAAATGTTTTTAATAAATTTAAAAAAAAAGACAATATTAAGTGGCAGATTGTATACTTTATTTTGATAGAATTTTCTTCGTTTTTGAATTAAAAAATATTAATTTTTAATCTATTTTTAGTATATTTGATTTAACATTATAAAGTAATAATATACTAAAACAAATTTTATATACTAAAATATAATCAATGTTATAATTGCAGATTAGAGCACGAAAATGCATTAAAATTAATGATTTAATGGAAAAAGTATTGTACAGTATATATGTTATTTTAACATAAAAGCATTTTTCAAATATTTTCGATAAATTTGATAATAAAGAAATTGGTCTGTAATTTTTGGGATTACTTTTACTTCCTTTTTTTAAACATTGGAACAATGCATTTGCTCTTAATGAAATCATTAAATAGTCTTAAAATTACTGTAAGAAGTAAATTAGTCCAACATTTAATAATAAAAGTAGGCGTTAATTTTAATTTTTAAATTTATGTGAAGTTTTTAATAGGGATTAATTGTTATATGTCTCCAGTTTTAAAATGATTAGCCAACCATACAACAAATTAAAATTTAGATGAAGTCTAATTTTTTTTTAATTATAAAATTTTAATGATAATAGAGACGATGATTTTTCAAAAAAAAATTCATTGCATGTGTTATATATTAATAATTGCTAGACTATACTTACTATATACAGATTGCTATTATTAGTATAAACATGTTAAATATTTTCTACCAAAAGATAGAAATAGGTAGAGAGCAAACTTTGACTCAAAATAAAAATTATTAGGTAATAACCTCTATTCATTATTGACGAGTTTTTTTATTGCCTATCCTAGCATCTCAGTGTTAGAGATGTGTCACGATCTTTAATGAATCCTTTGAATCATTTTCCTTAAAATGAAATTAAAAGATTTATTGTAGTTTCTTATATCCACTGCCATTTGATTTCAAGTTTTCATATGAATACCTGAAACCACTTATTATAGAAAACACTATATAATGTGTATATATATGTTAAAACGAAAATTTGCACGGGTTAAATATATAAAATACATATTTTGCGGGTTCATCCATGTTAAAAACTTTTAATATTAATATAGTGACATTTCGACTTGGTCACACAAGCCATCCACAGAGTTATAAAAGGTAGAAAGACGGTTGTAGAGGCGCTACAATCACTGATTTGAATAAAATGTTAAAATTCCACCAATAGCAAAAAATGTTAAATTTAGGAATGTTTTTTAAAAAAATCTTTCCAAATAGGAGGAAGTTTGCATGTATCATCTCGCTTATTGATACAATCTGGCCTTTTAACATTTTATTCAAATCAGTGATTGTAGCGCCTCTACAACCATCTTTCTACCTTTTATAACTCTGTGGATGGCTTGTGTGACCAAGTCGAAACATCAGTATATTAATATTAAAAGTTTTTAACACGGATGAACCTGCAAAATATGTATTTTATATATATATTAATTTGTAAATTATACACATTATTCTTTCAAGACAAATAGATCCACTGAGGCTATGATTGTTGCAACTGGGTTCAAAATGCCCACAATGATAGAAATCTATTATCATTGTTTAATAACAAAATAATAGTTGCTAACTAATTGTAATTAAACTATCCAGATGTCAACAACTATTAGTTATCCATGAAAAGATAATTAGACACTTCATTCCTTCTTTGCTAAGAAGAAACTTTTGTGCTTGCATAATATAGGATTTTGTTGATATAAAATAATAAATACTTTTAGACATAGTTTTTTTTTACTTATTTAATATTTTTTTGTAAATTATAAATCATTTGTTTTTTTTGATAAGTATGTAGTGTTTACATTAAACTTTTATTAGATATATTTATTTTTTAGCTAAAAATTAATCAATTGAAAATGTACTGATGTTTAATAGAAAATAGTTACTGTCAATAACTTTCTTATTTTTTGTGTTTTTTATAATTAAAAATTAATTTTTAATATATCAAAATATTTTTCTTATTTAAACTTATGCTTTACTAAAATTTGTCTTAAACATACAGATTGAGTAGATATTTTTTTTTGTTAAACCACTTATTATAGAAAACACTATATATATATATATATATTGTATACGTTGCAAATATATTGGCATTTGGTAAAAGCTAAAAAAATAAAAGTAAATTTAGATTTTTTTTTTGACTAATTTTTTTTAAAAAAAAAAAATAACGTACAACGAAAGTTAAATTATTCTTTCATATTTTTTTAATGTAATTAGAAATAAAAGTAGAATTGGAGAGAACAAAAGAATTCCAAAAGTAAAAAAAAGATAAGAGAAAGTAAAAAGTATAGCTAATTAAAGATGGCCAAAAAACTTGATGAAAAATGAGAACTTAGTAATTGAAAAATGATAAAAATTGTATAAGATTATAAACACAAAATGCCATGATAATAGCATGTCCAGAAGTCTGAAAACTGGGCCTCTAGTATAAAAAGGCAGAGACCGGTTTGAAGAATGTCTTGTTCATTTGTTTCTCTAGTTGGTCTTGGATAACAATAATATATCCAAGATCACTTTACACTGAAATAATTCAGCATGTCGGAGTGAACCGGAGCCTCTGCGGGCATCGTGCCTGAAGATGTACACCAGAAAAGCCTTTGTGACCGACTAGGAGAATGGACTGCAAGATCAACTAATAATCAAAGGCCATGAGCTCATTTTAACCCCGAAAAACTATGCATAGTTATCTACAACCATCGTGAATTCACTAAAACTTATCGGTAAGACTACTTATTCCTGATCGTGACAAAATTAAGCGTTTGCAAACAAGTCTTAAAATAATCCCGATAGAGACTTTCATTTTTTCTGTACAAGAGACTTTTGTTTATACCAGAACTTTTTAATTAATTATTTTATTTTATTAATTGCATCATGTTTGAATTAATATGTGTTCTCTCTCTAATTTACTTGATTAGGAATTCTCATTTTATTGTAAACAGATTTTTAATCTGTTATAATAAAAATATTTCTAATATCAATTTTCATTTGTACGTTATTAATAATACTTATTATTTTTTATTATTAAATTTATTATTAGTTTAATAAGATTTAAAAATGTAATTTACCTTTGCCAATATGTTTGAATAAGCCCAGGAATAATAATCTTAAAAAAATAATTCTCGTTATGGTATGATGCAATACCGATTAGTTTAAAAGTATTTTTCTTTTTTATTTGCAAGACGTTATATGATGATTTCAGCAAATTCTTAGGAATTCTGGTGCCCAGATTAAATAAATTAAAAGCTGATTTCGTTGATAGCATGATTCTCAACAATTAATAGGCCGAGTTGATCAGGAAATATAGCTATGTTTTTAGAATAGAAATATAACTTTCTTCTTTTTGACATAACTTGATCAACTCGCGCGCAGTTTATATTAGCGTGTAGAGGCCTAGAAATATGGAAAACATTATAATATATATATTAATTTGTAAATTATATGCATTATTCTTTCAAGACAAATAGATCGACTGAGGCTATGATTGTTGCAACTGGGTTTAAAATGCCCACAATGATAGAAATCTATTATAATTGTTTAATAACAAAATAACAGTTGCTAACTATTTAGTAGATTATAATTTTGATTGTAATTAAACTATCCAGATGTCAACAGCTATTAGTCATCCACAAAAAGATAATTAGACACTGCATTCCTTTTTTGCTAACAAGAAACTTTTGTTCTTGCATAATATAGGATTTTATTGATATAAAATAATAAATACATTTAGACATAATTTTTTTACTTATTTAATATTTTTTAGTAAATTATAAATCATTTCTTTTGTTTTTTTTTTGATAAGTATGTAATGTTTACATTAAACTTTTATTTAGATATATTTATTTTTTAGCTTAAAATTAATCAATTGAAAATGTACTGATGTTAAATAAAAAATAGTTACTGTCAATAACTTTCTTATTTTTTGTGTTTTTTATAATTAAAAATTAATTTTTAATATATCAAAATATTTTTATTATTTAAACTTATGCTTTACTAAAATTTGTCTGAAACATACAGATTGAGTAGATAATATTTTTTTTTGTTAAATATATTTTTTACACTGAAAGCTGAAATAAAGTATTTTGCTTTGATCACTTATTTCTATTTATTTATTTATTTATTTGCAGTATTGATTTTTTTTTGTTATATTATTTTCATTTTCTGAACCAATGCATTTAATTAATGAAATTTGTCAAAAATAAATAGAGAATGAATTTTTTTATTTTATTAATAAAAACAATTGAAAATAAAACATAAAAAGCAGACTAAATTCCTGAGTATGTTCAAAAATAAATAAAGAGTAAAGCTGTCAATAAAAATAAAGCAAAAATAGAATAATGCAATTATGAAAATGGTACCACACTAATAACTTCAGAGAAGAAGAGTATAGCCACATGTATAAATATTTTTATTTCATCAATTAATTATTTATTCTTATTGAATATTCAATCAACATTCTTATTTTCCTTTTATTTTTATTATTTTTCCCGTTTTGTCATACAGAGGAAATGCTTTGTGGTTTCACTTTGGTTTAGTTAATTATATTATTAACTTAATGATTAGGGGTTATTTTAAAGACTATTTTTATTTAATAATTTATAGAAATGGTGTATCTTAAAATACTATTCCCACATTGATAGATATCACATGAGTAAGTATTGAATTGGATGTGTGAGGCAAAAAAATAACTGACTGAGCATGATACTGCACACGTAGATAAAAGAAATTCCAAAATTTATAAATTCAAATTTACTGAATTTTTAATTTTTTAATATAATTTTTTTAAACTATGGTAGTGAATTATGAATAAGTTAAGTCCATTGTGTTTGTAAAATAAAGTTGCAGAACAATTTAAACATGATTATTTATATTTTCTAAATTAATATAAAATTTGAAGTGTTTTCAAAATTCTATGCAGTAAGCTTATGGGGTTTACAGCAAAATTTGATAGTATTTAAACATCTGATTAGATACATAGGATCTGCCTCTCTACTTCATACGCCACTTAGATTTTGAGGGAACTTATACTAATTGTATTATAAAGTAATATTTGTTCTCATGCTGCTAACAATAAAGCACTAATGACAAGATATGAACCAAATAAAGTCTTGCTGTGCACTAAGAACAATTGATTAATAAAATTTGCCATTTTTGCTCTTTTCTGAAAAATGGTTAATTATATCATTTAACAGTGTTTATATACAAGAGACAGTAATTGTCAAGTTTCCTGATCTTTCTTGAATCATAAAACTTAAATTAGATATTTTTTTTGTCATTGGTATTAATTTTACTTTAGAAAAATAAAAATAATTTGTTAGTTATATAAATACATAATAGAAAGTTTGTAGCCCAGTATGAAATGATATTAAAACATTAAAATTTATGGCTACTAAATGCGAAATTTATTTATTTATAAACAAACACACTATATCACACGACTATTTTCTATGCTTACACAAGCTGCTTATACCAATAGCAAACTCTCATCACTAATGAAAACCATAAGCTAGAAACTACTCTGGAGTTACTGGAGTAGACCCTAAATAGGAATTTTATGCACAAACCTTGTGGCATCCATTAATTACTATGACTTGCACTGGGTGGCACTGTTCTATGGAGAATTTGGTAACAGAAGTAAATGGAATATTGGGTGCAAGTTAATTTATGATAATAACAAGGAAAGTAGTTTACTTTTAAGACTTGAATAGGATCTTTAGAAGCAAGTGAATATACACATAAATGAAAAAATGTGGGTGATTTAGTTTGCAAGTTGTGTAAATAAGGCATAGAAAATATTAAGTATCTATTAATTGAATGTAAATGCCTGAAGGAAAAAATGGTACAAATAATGAAGTTCTGGAAGAATAAATATAAACAAAGTGATTATACAGAAAGTGAGTTCTTGGTGTTTATGCTGGGTTTGGGAAAAGACAAGGGAGATTTACCATGGAGTTGGAAAAGATTATGTTGTGGAAATGGGATGGAGCAGGATAGAGAATTGAATGAAAAGGGAAGGTAAAGTGGCTAACAGGTTACTCTGGGCACAGTGGCTGAGAGACTCATGATTCTGTATAAGGAGAAGTCACAGTGCATCACATCGCATACTGTTACAAACAAACTATGCAAATAGTTATAAAAAATGCAACCATGTCAAAGTCCATATCTGTCAGAATAGCTACATTATTTACAGCATCTTATAAATGTGTGAATTTTATTTCTGTTATGAATTTCTGATAAGAATAATTTGAATATGATGCTCAATTCATTTATTTTTTTACAAAATATAAAAGTCCATAAGAGTTGGCCAAGCAACTCCACAATAAGTTGCTTCACATTATTGATTCTATGAATATAAAAAAAGTATAAATAATTACAGTCACTCATTAGAAGAGTTTATTAGTTATGTGACTCCTTTGTTTTTTTTTATTAACATTCACGTTAAAATGCATAGATTCTGAAAATAAGTTGGACCAAGATAATTCATATAATTTTTGGTCAACTTGTTTAAAGTTTAATGTTTTTTTTTGTTCGCATAAAATCAGCCTTAGTGCAAATTTTTATTAGATGCTCACAATCATTCAATCATATAGTCACTTAAATTTAAAAATGCCCAAAAGAAACATTCTCTGAGCCTTCCCAAATATTTTACTTACTTTGTACATTTTAAGTGCAAATACTTAAAATTTATAATATTTTTACTTCAATATCAATTTGATATTAAAATACTCATGAATGTAATAGTAGTTTATCTGCCTTGTTCTAAGAGCTTAGGACAGACAAGTTTTTTAAAAAAAGTTAGTTTTAATCAGGCTTAGAATTTTTTTTCATGTAGATGCTTTTATTTGGCCCATATAATTATGCTACATTGATCCATAAATGATTTCTTAGCTATTTTTATTATAGGATAAACAACGGTGCTCAAAATCTCACTGGCAATTAGGAAATTTGGTAATTAATGCTTTCTCCATTGATTTTCATGAAGGGCTGTTGTGCAGGTCTTTTGTCATGCTTGGTATTTAATATATGTTTTACCTTTTATCTTTATCAGCTTGAGGTAAATCAAATGAATGTGTAATTTGTTCTGAAATGTTTATGTTAATAATAATTTTGAGTAATAAATAATAAATTATTATAATCAGTTTTATTAAAATTAAAGAAAAAAAAAAGTTATTCAGTGGGTTACTTATATGCAAAGAGTCACCCTTAACATTTTGACTTTCTAAGTAAAAACATCTAGACACCTATTTAATAAGTAATAATTAGATAACTACAGGATTAGTTGAGGATAATTACCTGACAGAAAAATCACAAATTAACTTACAACTTGAAAAAAATTCAGATTTCATCAAATGTGAACATGGTAAGTATTTAATTGACTCTATATTCCAGGTTCTTTTTGAAAATATAAATAATCATTGGATTTACATATATTAATATAAAATAGTTTGTAAAACAAAAGAAATTACCTTTATTTCAGTGATTGATAAGAAAATAAAAAATAAACTCAACTGTGTAACATTTAATGGCCAATATCATCTTAATTTAATACACAAATACATTGATAAAAGTTATAGCAGTGAGAAATTAATGAATCATGCAATTTGAAACATATTTCTTACTAACTATAATGCAAAATCACCGTCTTTAGCAGCACAAATTCATAAACAATTATGACTAATTTAATCTTAAAAAATGAGATAAAAAGACAATAAATAAATAAAACCTTGTAAATAAATTGAGCCTTGTTCTGCCTGTCGAGATAAAGCCTGTGATTCTGAAAACATATGACAAGGATTGAGTATTAGAAAATGTAATTTGAATACTGTTAAAGACTTTATTTATTTATTTACAAATAAATAATTTATGACGTAAAGTTATATTTAAACTTAATAATAAAGATAAATATAAGCCATAGATATAAGTTCATCAGAGTATATCATCTGTTTTACCATTAATGAAGCCAGATCACATTATAATCACAACGTTGTTTTTTACAATCAGAATATCACTTATCTGACAAACAAGATTAATATAGGGGCTTTAGAATCTATTTGACAAGAGCTAGATGCTCCTTTATTAGCTGTTCTATATAGCTTGCTAAAGTAACGTTCACCCAATGCGGACTTGAACATGATAGTAGGTATGCCTTTTTATACTTTAGGCACCTGCTAAATAATAAAATAAAATATCCATTGTAAACAATTTTATATTAAACTAGTTTTTGAAAGACTAAAAATTACTTATCGTCTTCAATAGTGAGCACTTAAATTAATACTTTATTATCTTTTTACTTAGATGCATGTTTAGAGCAATATCTTTTAATAAACTTACTTCAATATTCACTTTATATTGAGAATAAATAATATAACAACATCATTTTTAATGGTTTTTTTTGGCTATATTGTTTTTTTGTTTTTTGCACTTACTAATCTTTTAGAGAATAGATTTTTTTATGTGAATCTCACTATTGATTATAAAATTCCTATAAAATGGTTTCAATATATTTTTAAATTACTGACATTATGTCTTAATAGCAAAGAATTAAAATTGTTTCATTTTTGTAATGTTGTTAGATGTCGGGAAAAATTATTTCTCTTATGATCATAATTTTTTATTTTAAAAATAGCCACAATATTTTAAGCATTTGAAATTGCCATTAGAAGTAGGCCTCTAATTTAGAATCTTATATATATATATACGCACAGACCAATAATTCTAATTAATTTCTTTCATAATTGCTGCAAATTATTGGTTTCCTTCTATTTAAATGGTATTTTTAATGCATTATTAGTATTTCTACGTTTATATATTTTTATATTTGTTATTAAAAATACTGAAATTGTATGTTTTATATTGTTTTTATTTCTATGTTTGATCCCTTATATGAAGATCCTCTTCATGGAAATATCTCTGAAATACATCCTTCGATAAATAAACAAGTTTAAAACTTTTAATTTTTTTTTTTCTACTAAAATGTTCAAAATAACCTGAATTGAAATATTTTATTTCAATCCCTTTTGCTATTTTTGAAGCACTGCTTTCTTTTGATGATTTATAATATTATTATTAATTTTCTAATTTATTTTTTTATAAATCTATTTTATTTGTGTATATTTAAAAAAACATAAATCTTTACTCCTATCAATACGAAGGCTAGAATTATATTTATTTATATATAATAATCCTTTGTTAGCTCATATATAATTAGAGGATCAATCTGCTATGAGTATAAGCAGGAGTTCAAATCTGAATAAAACTATTTTTTTTTTTACAAGTAAATTAGGATTAAAATTTTGCAGGGTACAATTGTCCTAAAACTTACCTAGAAGTCATCCAGTTATTTATTGGTAGCTGAAAGATCTGAAATACCAGGCATTCTTAAACCTGGAGTCTAATTGTAAATCTAGGGAATTTGAACTCAGACTTTCAAATTTCAAGCCATTTCACTATCCACACTATCTCATATTATTGATACACATGATCATACACATGCAAAAAAGATAAATAATCACCAATATATGTATTTTGTGCTAAAACCAGCACTCATCAGTTGGTCCAGATTACCATCTCCCATACATATATACAATTAGTTCTCAGTTTATATTAAGATATCAAATACTTACACTTTAATGGACAGGCTTCAACCTACTCCAACCTCCAACTCTTCAGCCATCCATACCATTGAAAATCTGATGATATTTATTGGTAGATGAATATCTCACTATTATTAGAGCATAAAAATAAATAAGGAAAACATCCATCCACCAACATTTGTTTAGTTTAATAAGTTCAGTTTTTATTTTTATTGTTCTCAATATACAAGTGCTGAAGAGTTATTTCTTCTAAAGTGATCTATTTAAAATTGTAGGTAAATGATAAAAAATAAACAACATTTATTATCCCACTGCAAGACAAAAATCTCTTCAACAGTTTGCCATTAAAATGCAGTATCGGGATGTATGTGTGTATATAGAATTAGATCTAGATATATTATTATCTTACTGCTTCTTTATGAACCACATAATGAAGACTATGGTGTCATTTTTAAAAAAAAAAAAAAGGGGGGGGGATATTTTTTTTTTTATATGTCAAAGCGACAGCTGGGAAGAGAACTCGGGACAACTGTTTAGAAAGCAGCTATGCTAACCACTAGGCCACCAACGCTTGACAGAATTTTTTTTTTTTTAGTTGTTTTTAATATATAAAAAGTAAGCTTTAAAAATTTAATCAATCTTTATATTTTCATTTATTTAATATTACCGATCATTATTATTTTGTTGTTATTGTTTATTGACTATTTATATATGTGTGCATTTATGTGCCCATAATTTGATGTTTTAATATGTACAGAAGAAATGAATAGAAGGAAGGGGATATTTTCTTATATCGCTAAGTATTATATTCAGTGTTAGATTTTTTTCTGTGTATCATTATACAATATCTTTGCTCATCTTATTCCATGGCAAATTGAATAAGAAATCTTAATTATATGCGTATTTATAATAACATATGCTATTCTCTTTAAGAGTTAGAGTTAAGAGCTAGTATATGAAATAACATGTAAGAGAATGTCAGGTGTATCTTTCTACAAGGGTCTTATAAGACATCTTTCTATGAAAGTGGTGCTTAAAGCCTATGAGTCTAGAGGATTTATAAAATGCTTTATCCTAGATGAATTTTAGCTGACCCTGCTGAAGAATGAGATCAAAATAAGAGTGATTAGGAAATATAATTGATGATTATCAGTTTAATCCCCCTTTTTACAATACAGATTTGTAATCTAGTGCAATTTTTCATTAACAAACTCACATGAGGCTATACCTGAGTGAGGGCTATATCTAAGTGACTCTTATTGCTCCCAATGTGGGGGTCTAAGATAGTTAGTGTAGATTATTAAAAATAGTTATTGCATTAGTAAAGTGAATTATTTCACTCTGTTTGACCCTCTAGTTGAGTACCACAGTTTGAATTCATAGAAATGGTAGGGTAGTTCTCATTACAGTAATTTATGGTGTGCAATGTGTTTGACCTGAAAATAAAAAAATAGTTGTTTCAATAAATAAGGAAATTAAATGAGTGGATGCAGGGAAGTAGAAGTAGGTGAACAAAGTTTGGATAATATTGTTTGCAATATTTAGTTTGTATTTATTAATTTAAGATAAATACCATCAGGGTATATATAAAGTATGTATACTGATGATAAAAACCAATTGTAGTGAGAAGAGATTGACATCATAACAATACAATAAGTTAAACCACTAATCATCACCATTTCTTATGCTTGCTCATAACTGTTATAATAACAGTTATGAGCAAGCATAAGAAATGGTAATCATGTGATGTTTAGTGGTTTAATACCAATCCTGCCTAATAGGAGAGTGGTGGCTATGGTTATTAAAAAACCAAAGATACCAAAATCTATGGGTACTGAACTGAGTTCAGATCTATATGACTATATAAGATAATGAGCACAAATTGGAAAATATTATTGGGTTTTCATTTTTATTCTCATAGTTTTGTAGTTAAATAGAGATAAAAGGTGGCTGCTGGAAGGTTGCATTAGATTTTAAGATCTAGGTGCAGTGCTCTCAAATCCAAGGCTCATCACTGATTAAAGCCATAAGCTAGAAACTAGTCTGGGGATATTGGATGAGTAGGCACTAGATAGGTATTTTATGTGTAAGATTTCTGGCCCCCATTGATTACTCTGGCTTGCACTGAATAACACTACTATATGAAGAGTTTTGCCTGTTTTAATACAATAAGTTTAGGAAACTAAAATAAAAGAAAAGGACAGGTAAAAGAGTTCAAATATCATATAGGTAGTGGATTTTGAAAAGGGGGGATTATAGAAAATGCAGGCAGGGTATGGTATAGTACATTGGTATGGTAAGGTGGAATGGAGGGTCTGACAATACTGTTTTAATAATACCAGATATAAAATTGTAATAAAAATATTGTTAGACAAAGTAGTAGAAATAAAAGTAGACTATAACAGTTAATATATTCAAAAGATTAGAAATTCATTATTAAGCAAAGAGTAATCATGTTATAAGTCGATGATAGAGCTAAAAGAAAATAGTGACATTTTGGATATATCAAATGTTAATAAAAAGTCAGTCAAAAATAATGGAGACAAGTTAGAGTTGATCTGAAAATTCTGACAATCCCAAGATAGAACAAGTAGAGGTTGAAGAGTCTGTACAGTCAATGTTACCAGAGCTAAAATATCAAGAACTTTATCAGACAGTTGATTAGATGGCAGATAAGATACCAAGCATGTTTGACATAAAAATGTTGTGTGCATTGATTAGAAATATGGATATGAAACTGCCAAACATGCAGCAATGTATTAAACAAGATATAAGTGAAAAACTTCAAGACCTACAATAAAGTATTAAAAAAGACTGTAATATAAAAAATATGCATATAAAATCTGAAGATGTCAATGAAAAGCAACAAAACTTAGACATAAAAGTGAAAAATGTCAAAGAAAAGCAAGAAAACTTAAGACATAAAATTGAAAAATATGGTAGAAAATCAACAAAGCTTAGATGTAAAAGTTGAGTAAAAAATAATAAAGAATAGATGTTGAAGTAGTAATTGTTAAAAAGCAGTCGAGCTTAGAGATAGAGCATCTGAATGTTAAAAAAGTATAACAGAATAAGAAAACAAAGCATTAAATCCACAAAATGTGAAGATGTTTTCATAAAAATGATATCATGGTTCATAATGTGGAAGAACAATTTATAAAATTACAAAGGGTTAAATTAGTAAGACTAGATCAAATAGGACTAACAAAGATGAAAATGTGTTAGATAGAATATGAAAAGGTCAGAGGAATTTATAAAACAATAACTTTAGAAATAATGGAGTCAAGAATGGTTTGAAATTAATGATATTAATTTTATAAAAAAAATACTTCCCATTGTTATATTTACTGTGCCAAGAATTGGAATACCCCAGTTAATTTTAGTTTGGAGAAAGATAACATACCTTAATCAAACAAGTAGAAATAGCTTACATTGTGAGTAATAAAGCTGGTAAAATTCCATATATAAGTTGCATTAAAAATCTTCCTCCAAAGAATCATGTAATGCTAAAATAGCAATACTCTATGCTAATATTCTTGATACTGGAAACACATCATTCTAATCAAGACTTATTTTTTGAGCTATTATGCTAAGTGTGAACCATTACAATTGGAATAGAATTTTTGATTTGGTTGTTAAACATAAAACACATTTAGGTGAGTTTTAGAATAGATATGGTTGTTTAGTTTTAATAAAATTATTATAGTTTTTTTTTTTGTAGCGGGGAGGATATGTGCTGCCTGGAATGTCCCACAGCATGTGATTATATATATATAGTCTTTGGGAAAAAAATTTGCTTAAATTTCAACATATTCTTTTACTTTGAGATTATTAATCATTAAAACTGCCAATCGATAGCCCTCCACTTTATTTGGAAAACACAGTGCTTTCCATGAGATATAAGAATAGTATTTTGTCACTATATTTTATTTTATTTTTATTTTTAAAAAGTAATTCAAGATTAAATTCTTAAAGAAACCCAAAGTTACTTATATTTAAAAAGGAAAAAACATATTTTGCTAAAGATGCAAATGATAGCAATATACATATTTTACAAACACTTAATTTTAATCAACAAATAATAAAATGTCATTTTGAAATTAAGTCAACTAGTTTAACTTGCAGTCACATTGATATATCGCTAATATGAAAGAAGAAAAACAAAAACACTAATTTTAGGATTATTATTTTATTAAAATAACACTATTTATTTGCACAGTGACAAATGATTGATGGGTTGTATGTTGTATGTAATAATGTATATGTGTATGTGTATATTTAAAATTATTCAAATCCACTATTACAACAATTGTTTAAAGCAATAAGCAAGCCAAATTCTCAGCAAAAATTGGATAGCAATAAGAAAAGATATTGATACATATTTTTTAAAAAACAACAAATTTAGATGTCTGTTTCAAAAATAAATTCTTTTATTAATTTTATATTATGTTTTCTTATTCTTTCTCTGATAGTCTACATCTCTCTTAACCATTTGGAAAAAAATACATTTTAATTAGTATATTTTATTCAAACACAATGTACTTAGTCCTAATATTATTTATAAAAGAACAATATAAAATGAACTGCTAAAAACAAACAACATTGATGTATGTTCTTTTGGACCACCAAGATCGATTAAACTCATCTAATGACTAAATCACGATTTTCATCATATTATAAAATTTATTCTTGCTTTCAGCAAAATATTTAACAAATTACCATTCAAATTTAAAGCATACATATTGTAACGGGCACAGACGGACGTTACATTGTGTTTTATTATTAAACATGAAAAATTAAAAGTTCACAAATAAAAATTTCTTTTTTAAGAATTAAAAATTGAAAATTAAAATTCTATACTAAACTCGTATCTATATAATCGCACAGATGAAAAAAATTATTAAAATAAAACTTTATTAAAAAAAAAAGAAAAAGTGTTTTAAAACTAAATTGTCAGTAAAGATTTAAAGATAAAAATATATCTTTAAGTTGGAAAACATATTAAGTAATCAGAAAATGGAAATGATTGTTTTAATTAGTTAATGTAAACTAGCCTTGGGTATTTAAATGTATAAGCATCAGTCAGATAGGAAAACAATAGAAACTAATAGCCAATGAATGAAAAACAATGGAATCGGACCTCAATGAAAGGACCATCACATCGTCGTGACGTAATGTCCACTGGATCTGAAAGGCTACTATAAAAGGAAAAGTTTGGAAATTATTAGTTAGTTATTATGATGTGACTATATGTGTTAGTGCGGAGTTGAAGGAGAAGGGATTGAAAAGACGCACTCTTCAATCCCTTCAGTTTTGTTTAAAAAAAAGAAATGACATCGTTTTCTATATTGAGGACCAGCCAAAGCAAAATACCTCCAGATGAATAAATAAATCGGCCAACAGAATACCAATCTCTTTAGGACAGCATGGGAATTCACATTCAAATGGCAAGCAACAGATAAAAATGAACTGTTTAAAACTGTAAGAACTTTATAATTAATGAACATTAAATTAAAAACTTTCCAGTATTTAAAAAAAATAAAAATAGATTCCTATCTGACCAAACTAAATTATTTATTAATTAGCTATAATTTTATTTAATGTATTTCTTTTGTAAAATCATTTCCATTTATTTATTTATTTATTTTATTTGTTCTTTAAGTTTTATTATGATTTCTGTTTTTCATTAAACTAGTTATATAAATGTTAAATTTAAGTCGGGCGTGAATGGCTATATAGATTTGTAAAGTTATATATATATAGTTTAAGGGAGGGTAGTTTTAGGTTATTCGTTTCGTAGTTGAATTAGCTCAATGGATTGGATATATTTGTGTAATTAGTAGATGTAGTATGAGATCCACTACAGGCAGGATTGCATATATATGCCACACACCTTCTGTTTGCCTATGGATGGGTTTGTAAGTCGGCAAAGGACCGCAGTCCATTCTTATGGAGTTTTTTGTTTATTGTTCTACTCACTAACAGATGTAGCATTCCTGTTGGTAGAGAGACAATGTCTTCTCTAACTCTACTTACTGTTCAGATGTACATTCCTGACAGTATAGTATTTTGTGTTGTATTTTCATGCTACATTGAATACATAAATGTATCAGATGGAGTGGAGCCAGTTAGACTGCGAACCTTTGGCCTAAGGTTAAATAAGGATAGAATATTTTCTTTCAAAGGCAAATCTATGTACTCTTTTCATACTCGACACTCTAAATAAAGATGCATTAAATTTAAGTTGGGTATAGACGCTTGCATGGGATAGTTACCAGTTGATTATGTTTTTGTTTTTCATATTTGATCAAAATATATAAACATTCGGTAAATACTGATACCTTATGGTGAGTATCTAAGATGTATTTATGTTGGATGTCTTTTAAGTTATTGGTGTCAATGTGGTGTCTTATGATGAACACCATTGGGTTTCTTGTATTCCCTATGCAATTGATGGTATCAATGACTTTATATTTTGATCATTTATGTTTATTTTGAAATGTTTTTTGACCGTGTAATCTATATTAAAAACACATTTTATAAACCCATCTGTGCGAACTTATAAAAAATTAAAATGTAAACTTATAATATTATAAAAATTAAAATGTAAATTTAAATTCTAAAATCAAGTTAAAATCCAAAGTAAAAGTTATTCTAAAATAATGCTAAATTTTATATATGTGTGTAAATAAATGTTTGTGTGTTAATTACTGGCAGTGGCTTATTTTATTCTTTTTTATATATTCTTAGATAAGAATTTATTATATTATTTAATCTCTGCTACTCCTTGAGCTAGTGACATGGGCTAATGACCGGATATCAAAATATACATATATAAAATAAAAAAAAGAAATTTTTTTTTTACTTACGTATCTGCCTACTTTATAAATTTTTCTAGGTTCAAATGCCTAGATGGCGCCCTGTAGTGCAGATGACATTAAGTTTTTTCCTCCGGATCATTATAATATATAAACAAATGTAAATGCATGCATATCGAGAATAAAATGTTAATTCATCATCAATGAAATAAAATTCCAATTCCATGGAAGAAATTAAATTAGATCTCAACAGTTACTATAAGGATTATTTATTAAAAGAAAGAGAGAAGAAAACATAAAATCTTGATATAGCCATGGGACCACTATGCCATCTATAGAATATAATGTGTTTTTCATATCCGATTGGAAATATATGTATCAGATCCCTATCGGAATTTTAATATGTAAGTTATAATGTTTGTGGATAATGCAATAAAGAAAAGGATAGAATTATAGCTGATATTTAAAAGCAATTATGATACTTTTATTTTATAAATGACTCATAAATTATTGTATGCTGAATCTTGCATTTGTATGTATATATATATATATATATATATATATATATATAATCAAAGTTGATTACACAATTATAAGTTACATATTAAGTATCTAAAGGAATTAAAGTGCGTAACTACTGACAAGGAAATGATATTGGTTTATTCCAAGAACTATGCTAAAATGCTTTGATATTATTATCATTTCATTTTTTAATTTGACACCTACAATATCTTATACTGATTTGTATTATCCAACACAATATAGTAATACTTTAACATTGAATATTCCTATAACGTTACAAAGTTTCAATTATTTAAATTTTGTTAAATATAAGTAGTGAAGGATCATTTAATGTGTATGTGTTTATAAAAAGAAAATAATTTCATATCAATTTAACTAAGAGAAGTCATCTTAAGTTGTTAAAAATATAAACATTCACTGAGTAAAATTTATGAAGGTAGCTTTTTAGGTCTGATATTCTAACACGGACCATAATAAGTTAACACTGTTCATTATTAAATTATTGTTAGCAGAATCACGCTAAACATATGTCTTCTTTTAATTTGAGTTAAGTATTTCGTTTTACATCATTCATAGTGTAAATACATACCAAGTTATTATAAGTTAAATGTTATCTATAATATCTATTTTAATTAATCTAGATCTTAATTACAAATGTAAATAAAATATTGTTATTTATCTCGGCTCAGGGTGGCCTTTGAGCATTCCATCATCAGATTTTCAATTGGATGGACGGTTGAAGAGTTGGAGTGTGGAGTGGATTGAAGCCTGTCCATTAAACTATGAGGATAGTCTATCTTAATATATATCTGAGCACTTATACTGTATATGTGTGTAAAGATGATAGTCTGGACCAACTGATGATTGCTGTTTTAGCATGAATTACGTATATTGGTGATTATTTATCTTTTCAGCATATATGTGTTTAGGTGTATCAGTGTTATTAGATAGAGTGGAGAGAGGTGGGTGGTGTGAAAGTCTGTGCTCATATACCCTATATTACATATATATAGCCACAGGTATATAACAAGCCTGTGTTTCAGTTATTACTTTATTTTTATATATTATTCAAATAAGTTTATATAAATAAGACTTAATTTATCAAAAATTCAATATGATTGATGTAGTAGCATTACTAGAATTTGTCCATCAATGTTAGAAACATTCACAAGAGCTAGAAATAGTTATTAACCAATGAGATTTAAATTGTAATTATGTGAGTGAGATATTTAATTTCTCTCATACATGTATATGAACTTATTGTTATCAGGCATATTTCATGTTCTTGAATTTCAGATTCCATAAAACTTAATAGAGTCTCTAACTTTTGGGCAACATAAGCTATTGGTTTCTCATATCAATCATTTAGGAACATTTACTTGAGGTAGATATTTTGATCAAGTCTACAATCACATCTTACCTACTTCTAATTTCACACTTAGCATAATATTTCAAAAATAAATCTTGATTGGAGTAATGTATTTCCAGTGTCAAAAATACTGCCACAGAGTATTGCCATTTTAGCATTACATGGTCCTTTGGAAAAAGATCTTTAATGTAACTTATATACTGTACTTTATCAGTAGCAGTGTACTATAACAGGGCAGACTATTCTCCTCATGAGATGTATCTAACTATGGTTACCCACTTGATTTTCCCTATAGGCATTACACATGATAAAGCAAGTCAGTTATTTGATGATTTATCTAAGCTTTAGGAAGTGGTCCCATGATGATTAACGATTGGGTGGGATGATATTCACACTTGCATAACTTCCCTTACTTCGTCTCTCCTTGATCCTCATTATATTACAGAATTCAAACTCAGAGAGA
Organism: Epiperipatus broadwayi; assembly: GCA_028023455.1. Classification (NCBI taxonomy): domain Eukaryota; kingdom Metazoa; phylum Onychophora; class Udeonychophora; order Euonychophora; family Peripatidae; genus Epiperipatus; species Epiperipatus broadwayi. Next base: position 168,710 of record JAQFVV010000469.1, read on the forward strand.
ATGTACATGTACTCTATTTCAAGGTATGACTACGTCATATCTGATATGTACATTGGATGTGTGTAGAATGTGATTAATTGGAAATAAAAAAATCAAATAACAGACAACTAATTAATATTTAACAAATTAATTTTGGTGATGGTTTCCATTCATAATTGTCAGATAACAGAAATAATGTGTTTTGATTAATTTAATAATTGTGTAGGTACGATCATTCTTCATTTGTGTTCATTAGTTATTTATTAATTCATACCTTTGATCACTAGAAGGATGATCATTCACCATTCTAATTTAATAATTTCAACTTTGCAGCAAATACAACATTAAAAAAAAGAAATCTATGTTTTAACAATTAACTCTGCTAAGTAAAATTTCTAATATCAGTTGCTCATTAATCTCAAATCTGTCTATCTATATTTGACAATTTGTCAAAGGTTGCTATTATATTCTGATCCCCTCTTCTATTCTGATGTTGTACAAATCTATGATAGGGCAGACTCAATCATCCAAGAGCTTAGTCATTCATTCTGAACAACAAATAATTACTAATTAGGTTAATTGAACACAAACATTAAATGCAAAAAATATTATAACTGTCTAAGTGTGAGTGCTTAATATTGAATAAGATTAAAGTCTTACCTTTCAAGTCAATAGACTGACTTACCAATTGGAAGCAAGTCAATAATCTGCCCTTAAATTTTATTATTAAATGAAAAAAATAGAATTGATGGCTCCCCTCTCTCTAGAATAATTGGAAGTTGGATTCATTGACTCTCTGTTTTAAAAAAAGAAACCAATTTAACAAGAAAAATAATAATAATATATATTGTAACCAGACCCTGTACAACTCTTTTATTACCTCAGTTGTAACAATTTCCTGATGAGCATGTTTCAGGAAGGAACTAATGATTGGCTTTCCCCAATACAGATGTTATCCCCCCCCCCCACAGCAATATTTCCTGCTCATCAGAGGATGTAGCACCATAGAAACTGAAAGCATCTAGAAATTTATGTGTTTGGTTCCCCAAATGGCGCCACTAGAGTCCCATCTCACTACAACCTGACTTACCTAGGTCTAGTTATGCCAGACATAGCTCAGGAGGCATGAGATTCTCATGAACAAGTGCAATGTATAACAAGTAATGCAACATGAACAACTGGATAACTAAAATTAATTTTAAGTAACAACAATTTTATTTAACAACAGATTTAAATAAATGTCTATCAAAAAAAATATTTCATTGACAGTCCCTTGTATCTCTTCAGCCTATTTCTAATCACATTTTAATATGAACTAAAGAATGTAATTTGTTGAGAGTATAATAAAGTTTTTCTTTCAATAGTTCTTTAACAATCTGCATCTTTACTCATTTAGTTAATTCACAGAGAGGAGTGCAATATATGAAGACAACAGAGATAATAATGAAGACAACTGATAGCATTTAATTCAGAGTTCCACTTAATTCAAACAAATATTTCATTTACAGTCCATTGTGTCTCTTGGTATACATCCAATAATAGTACAATATGAATTAAAGAATGAAAGTTCTTTAACAATTTACATTTTTAGTTATTTAGTTAATTCACAGAGAGGGATGCAATATATGAAGACAACTGATAGCATTTAATTCAGAATTCCACTTAATTGAGATTTGTAGTCTTTTAGGTAGTTGTCACATGTAATGTGGCTTAAATTAACTCATGTATGAAGATATTCTTTACAGACAAGAGCATTTCTATTATTCCAGTTAATTTTAAGTTAGTCAAAGCATAATAAATTTATTTCTATTCATTGTTATCCAAATCCATGTTTGAATCTATAATATAAGCACATTTATCCTAGGTTCATTTGTTATCCATTTCAGGGTTTGAATCAGTTGATATAAGCACTTTTATATCCATTGGTTATTCAAGTAAAATATAAGTGTATGTATTTCCATCTGTCCAGATATCAATTCATCTTGCAAATGCATTTATTTGGTATTCAAATATTCTTATCCAGATTTGTCATTAATTCACATTTATATCCATTAGTTATTCAGGTAAAATATAAGTGTATGTATTTCCATTGGTTATTCAGATAAAATGTAAGTTTATGTATTTCGATCTGTCCAGATATCAATTCATCTTGCAAATGCATTTATTTGGTATTTCCGATTTCATAAGACATATATATAACCTATACACATCAATAACTCCAGCTATATCATTGTACATTTAACCATGACACATTGTTTTGGCATTCTTACTTCTCATCTCGTATATATAACATGTTTTAATTCCGTGTTTATATTCCTTTCCTCAGAGTTTTCAAATAATAAATAAATTTTTAAAAAAATGATTTTCTTATTCTTTCAATGCATATAACCATTAACTTTTATTGATGTACTAATTCATATTTAAATGTTTGAATTTATTCATAATATAGTATAAATTTACTAAATACATTCATTGTGTATAAATACATTCATTTTGTATATTTTCTAATTTTATCTGGGTTATAAACACGTTATTATAATTTAGTTAGTTATAGTTATATGTAATAGCTCAGCATTTCTAATCTTCCAGGTATACTTATTTGTATCTCAGTAATATAAATAGTCATAAGTATTCATTTTTATTTTATTCTAATTCACATGTATCTGCATATAAGAAGTTAATAATTTATGATTTACATTATTATAAATGCCTTTTGATTATAGATATTTCAGATGTTTACATGTTTATAATTTATTACTAATAAAACATATTTTCACATAGCTATAATTATTCATAATTTAATTTAAGAAAGTCATTTTTTTTATAAACACATATGAGTATTGAATATTTCATAAAATTGTTACCTTCATTTTATCCACTTCATTCCTTCACTTCAGATTACTACTGCATTTCAAAAAGAGGTCAGTTTATTTGAGTTGAATAGCATTCTTTACCTTCTATGATGTTCACTCAGGCGAGTCTTGGAGGTTCATGGCTGTGGATGAAGAGATGAAGCTACTACCAATTAGCCTTCCATCATTATGATTTCCTTATAAATACTTTTTTTATCATTAGTAGTGTGACTAAATATTATATTCCAAGGTGACTAAAATCAATTTCAATTAAATAGTTAGGCAACACTTAGATAAAACTTTTAACTTTTTTTTAACTCTTCCACTCTTCTTACTTTTTGACAGCTCTTAAAATCTTTTTTTAAAAAAGATCTGCTCAAAATTTCAAACTCAACTATTTATACCCTGATTTCTGGATTCATTTTCCAGCACTCCCATTATATATCTGATTTGTTACACAGCTTTCATTTAATCCTGAATGCTTTTCTCTTCTTAAGGATTGGACACTACTTTTAGTGGAACAGATAAGGAATCATGAGGATTAAGCCATGTTTTTTAACTTGATAACTTTGCTTCAAATGAATATTATATTTTGTACAACAACTTTGTTTCAAAAATTAAAATGTACTATTTTTAATAAATGCCAGCTTTAAATAAACACTTAGAGATGTATTTATATCATAATTTAAAATTATAAAATTGTTAATGAAGGTTTATCTTTTTTTTCTCAATTATAGAAAATAATGATTTTCTTTTAAATTTAGAAGCTTTTTGCTTTATTTTTTAAAAAAAAATATAAGATCAACTTCTTTCATATACATCTGCCTATTTTTTAGGGAGAAACAGAGTTTCTGTTTCAATATATATATATATATATATATATATATATATATATTCATTTATTTGGTTACAATATATATATATATATATATATATTGTACCAATATCATGTTGGTACAATAATTTTGTCTAAAATTATTAAAATTAAAAATTTCCCATAAAAACAACATAATGTTTCAATGTGATAATAAATAGTTAAAAGTTTAAAAAGTTGTGTTGCAGTTTGTTTTCAAAAATGCAAAAAATAAAAGTCTAAAGAATTCTTTTTATTATTGTTGTTAGTTTAAAGAAAATATTATTCATAAAAGTTATAAATGATTAATTAGAAGAAAAAAGAAAGAAAGAAAAGGGTTTAAACTAAAAGTTTAAAATTATAAATCTCTTTTTATTTAAATTTTTTAAAAAAAGTCATCTTAAAAACTAAATAGTGAATTGATCTTAAATTATATATGTGTGTAAATGACAAATTAATATGAGTTTGTTAGTAAAATATATATGGGCGATTATAAATATAATAAATGTATGCATATTAAATATTAAAAAAATGATATAGAAAATTATCATTAAAAACACAGCAATGGCTACTAATTAAAAATGTAAAAAACACCATGTTTGCATGGCTGCTAATTAAACTATCTCCAAAACATGTAATTAAAAGCTTATAAAAAGAATGTAATTAAAAACAGGGAAGGAACTTCAGCCACAATATAGCTGGAGGATATCAAAATGACAACAGGCCTTAAGTATAAATAGTCCTTTTTTTTATCAGACAGTTGAGATTACATTTCAGTAGAGATTACAATTGAAATTGAGCAGTTGAGAAAACAGTTGAGTTGAGTTCTTTAATCATTCAGTCAATCAGTGTATCCAGAATCAAAGATGCAGTGCTAATCAGCATTGGAATTATATGACTTTCTCTAGCATAAGTCCAGTGAATAGCCAACTTGCCCAGAAAAGAATAATGCTTGCATAACAACTTGAAGTCTGCCATCAATATTTAACTGTCTCCAAAAATAGTGCCCCTGAATAACAATAAAACTCCTCAAGAAAACAGCCCAGCTGGCTGGAAATATTCTTAATTGAAGCAGCAACCAGGAAGAAAACAAAGTTCTAAGTCCACATTAAAAAATCCTAGGTAATAACATTTTTCTTATTCACATTTCTAAAGTAGCCATCACATTAGTTGAAACCTCCCAGAGTCAAATAATATGAACTCTATAGCATACATAGATGAACTATTGATGTGTGTGTTTTTAAATGTCAAATATTATTTAATGCTTTGTTATATGATATTGTTGTGTGTGAATTAAGAATGTGTGTGATCATTATACCAATGTTATATTAGTTAAATAAGACTTATAAAGTATTTAAAATTAGTATAATAAATGTTAATTAAAATAAATTGAATTTCAAACTTAATATCTGTCAGTCGATTCTTTATCATTAATTAAGTAAATTTTACCACTAGTTAAATTTAGTAAAGTATTGTTGTATTTTCAAGTGAGCTAGTCATGGGATAATCTTAGGCACTGAGTTAGTTTACCATCATTCAAAACATGTTAATTCATCCTTTGCAGTAGTTAGCTTGTGCCCAGAATATTTCTGCCAAAACAAAAGAGCACTTTGAATGATTGGTGTTAAAGTCAGCAGCCAGAGAAAAAGTTATGTCCTGGAAATGTAATGCGTTATATATTTTATAGCTATCATTTGGACATACATACTCTCTGAGTATGTTCTTCTCTGCCTAAAAGGTTGGTATGAACTCATCTTTAATATATATATATATATATATATATATATATATATATATATATATATATATATATATATATATATAATATATATATATATATATATATATATATATATATATATATATATATATATCATTTACACAAACATTCATTCTGCCTTATCAGGCACTGAAAAGAAAAACCATGGTGTTTCTTGATCTTAAACTCAGAGTTAAAAAGCCAATAAACTCACCACGCTGGCTAATGCGTGTTGGTGAAAATAAAGATTGATTATGATGAATTAGAAGAAGTTAACAGTTACAAATATCTTGGTCAGATTATTAATACAGATGGAAACATAATGGAAGAAATTAATCATAGAATTAAACTTGGTTGGAGTGCTTTTGGTAGAAATAACTTGATACTAAAAGGAAATATGCTTAAGTGTTTGAAAAGGAAGGTTTTTACCAAAGTGTTTTACCAGTTCTTACTTATGGATCTGAGACTTGGACACTTAATAGAAGAGCAATACAGAGACTTCAGATCACTAAAAGAAGTATGGAGCGATGTATGTTGGGAGTAACAAGAAGAGATCAAAAACGCAATATATGGGTAAGGGAACAAACAGATGTTACTGACCTCATTGAAAAAATTAAAAGATTGAAGTGGAGTTGGGCTGGACATATTGCTAGAAGAGATGATAATAGATGGACAATTGAAATTTTAAACTGGATTCCAAGAGGTTTTAAAAGACCCAGAAAGAGACCACATGTGAGATGGATGGATGAAATAAGAAAGTGTGCAGGGGTGATGTGGAGAAAAGAAGCTAAAGATTGGAGAAGATGGATTAAACTTGGAGAGACCTTCATCCTGCAGTGGATTGATAATGGTTGATAATGATATATATATATATATATATATATATATATATATATATATATATAATAACAAAACCCTATTTACCTCTCACTAGACAGGTGTATACTACCAAATATGTATATTATGTATCAATATACATGCCTGTGTATTTTTATTTAATTAAGTGATTTGACCTAAAATATTATTATTCAAAACTTAAGGGTTATTCTTGCAACTGTAATATATCCCCCACACGTATTTGTGGTTGTCCGAAGAACACCAAGCACCAATCCTATACGAATATAAGAATTATGCAAAGTGGATATATTACCAACAAGAATACTATTTACGTAATGTGAGAGAGGTTTTGACCATCAGCTAGCTCAGTCTCATGGTCGGGTGGCGTCACAGCCATGAGTAGCTATGAATAGGGTTAAGAGTTTTCTTTTACTTTTATTTTTAAACATAAAAATAAATAAAATAATCATAAACTAAATAAATGGATTTATAAATAATTAAACTAAGTCAATACTCTACTTTCTTGTATATTTATTTAATATTAAAAAAAAAAACAATATTTAGCACTCTGTCATTTCAAATTGCAATCATACATCATTCTTTCCAATAGATCTCTCATACATATCTCAAGTAGTGAAGGTCGATACTATGAAAAGTTTGTATCGCGACTTTCAACACTAGTGACTTTATTATGTCTGTAATGGAACGAAGCTTTAAAGAAATCTTATAAAGTTAGTTCGTATGTCACCTTCACTGATTATTGCAAATACAAAATTTCTTTTTTATAAAGAAGATTTGAAAAGATCAATGATTAAAGTTCTTTACCTGGCTTTTCCAGGAAGTAGTAGAAACAATTTTTATTTATTTATTATATAGTTCTGTTCCGCAGGTAAATTAGGCAATTCAAGGTAATGATTTGAGATTATTATGTCTGTTGGCCAACGAGATTCATTTGATTCCACGCTGGAATTATGTGTTGTTTCGAGGCATCATGGTTTTATTGAGGCAGTTGCAGCAGGTTGGGATCAGAGGCCTGAATCCGATGCAGCTTCTCTTACCCAACATTTTCTTTGAAATCACCATTATATATTTAAATATTAAAACCATTTAGGTGTTCACTGTTGTAGCTCTGCCAGAAAAAGATCCTATGCATTCTGGGTGGCTCGCTTTTGTAGCCCTCTCCATTGGTTCTAGAACCTTCTTTTTTATCTCACTTCCGATTTTCAATGTGGAATAACCAGATCTGTTAGACATGTGAAAACTCATGTCGTAGCTTCTATTGTAATATAACAGAAAATAAAATCCCACTCTGCTGGAAAACTCTAGTTTTTTCAACGTGAAACAAAAATCTCGTTTCTCTCTTTTCACTACTTAATTCATTCATACACGCATTTGTCCCACACACATATATATATCATTTAAAATGACAGAGTCCCTCCCCCTGTGTTTATGTATTTGTAACCACCACCACGTAATAAACAAAATTAAATATTATATATATATATATATGTAACGAGCATAGACGTTCGTTACATTGTTTTTTTTTATATTTATTAAACATGAAAGTAAATTAAAAAGTTCGCATTTAAAAATTTTCTTTAAGAATTAAAAATTGAAATTAAATATCATCTTAAACTCGTATATATTAAATCGCACAAAAAAAAAAAAATTATTAAAATAAAACTGTATTAAAAATAGAAAAGGTATTTTAAAAACAAAAACTTAAAAAGATTTGGAGATAAAATTATATCTTTAAATTTATCTTTAAATATATCTTTGATTTGGAAAACAGGTTAATTAATCAGAAATGGAAATGATAAATTTAATTAGTCAAATGTAAACCAGCCTTGGGCATTTAAATGTAAAAACATCGGTCAGATAGGAAAACAATAGAAACAAATAGCCAATGAAAGAAATCCATCGGGAAATCGGACCTCAGCGAAAGGATCATCACATCGATGACATAATGCCAAGTCAATCCTTCGAATACATATAAAAGGAAAATTTGGAAATTATTAATCAGTGAGTGAATGATTAATTACGATGTGAGAGATATGTGGTAGTGCGGAAGTGAAGAAGGGATTGAAACAGACGCACGATTCAATCCCTTCAGTTTTGCTAGGAAAGAAAGAGAAATAAACTATCATTTTTCTACATTGAGGACCAGTTAAAACAAAAACCTCCGGATGGATAAATAAATCGGCCAACAGAATATCAATCTTAGGACGGCGTGGGAATTCACGTTCATGGCAAGCAACGGATAAAGAGGAACTGTTTTAAACCGTAAGAACTTTATAAATAATGAACATTAAATTAAACTTTACAGAGTTAAATGATTGCAATATTATCCTATCTGACCAAGTTAATTTATTAATAATGTTATTTGATGTATTTCTTTTTTTATATATATTTAAAATCATTTCCATTTATTTATTTACTTTTTTGTTCTTTAAGTTTTATTATGATTTCTGTTTTCCGTTAAGGTAAATTATATAAATGTTAAACTTAAGTCGGGCGTGAATGGTTGTATAGATTTGTAAAGTTATATTAGGGGAGGGTAATCTTAGGTTATTTGTTTCATTGTTGAATTGGGTCAATGGATTGGATACATTGATGTAGTTAGTAGATGTAGTCAGAGATTCGCTACTGGCAGAATCGCTTCATACGCCGCACTCTCCCGTTTTGCCTATGGAAGGAATTATAAGACCCAGAGCGCAGTTCCTTTCTATGGAGGTTTTTTTTTATTGTTCTTCTCTTTAGATAGAAGTAATATTCCTATCTGAGGAGAGTCAATATCTTCTCTTAATCTTTTTGGTGCTGCCGTATTCCGTATTACATTGAATACATCGATGTATCAGATGAATTGATGCCAGTTTGACTGCGAATTTTAGTCTAAGGTTAAATAGGGATAGAATATTTTATTTTCAAATGCAAATCTATGTAATCTATTCATGCTCGACCCTAAATAAAAATGCATTAAATTTAAGTTGTTTATGGACGCTTGCATGGATTGGTTATCGGTTAAGTATGTTTTGGGTTTTCATATTTGATCAAAATATATAGATATTCGATAAATAATGATACCTTACGGTGAGTATCTAAAATGTATTTATTCGGATGTCTTTTAAATCATTGGTGACAATGCAAGTATCTTATGGTGAATACTACTGGGTTACTTATAAATTTCCCTCTGCCATTGCCAGTATCAATGATTTTATCTTTTGATCGTTTCTGTTTACTTTGAAATGTTTTTAACCATGTAATCTATGTAACCGATCTATAGCAACATATTAAAATAGCTTTTATAATCCCATCTGTGCGAACTTAATTAAAATGCAAACTGATAATATAATAGAAATTAAAATGTAAATTAAAATCTAAGGTAAAGTTAAAAATAATGTTAAATTTTGAAATGTAAAACTAATACTAAAATAATTTTAAATCTTATATATATGTGCATAAATAAATGTTTGTATGTTAATTACTGGCAGTGGCTTATTTTATTCCTCTTATATATATATTCTTATATTATTTTTTAAATCTCTGCTATTCCACTGAGCTAGTGACATGGGCTAACGACCGGATGCAAAAAGGAAAAAAATTTTTTTTTTTTGTACTTACGTATCTGCCTACTCTATAAATTTTTCTAGGTTCAAATGCCTAGATGGCGCCCTGTAGTGCAGATTACGCTAAGTCACATTCTCCGGATCGTTACAATATATATCTACATCTATATATGTCTACCAATTAAATAATTTATTTGTGACTGGATTCGAATCCATTCTGTCACAATATATATATATATATATAGTATGTAATTTTCAAACAATGTGATGGTAAAAAACAGTATATTTTAAATTCTTTAGTAGTGTTTCAATTACATAGTAATCCTCATCAACTGTGAAATATAATTTGGGATGTTAATCCAGTGTAGTCTAACCATAGTTCAAAATCTTGTACTCCAGATCATGAGATGTCCAAGAATCTTTGCTCTTAAGAAAATTCCTTTACATGAACTGAATGGTAGTCTGTCAGATAATATTCAGTTACCATCTGGGCCTTCGTGTTGGTGACTCAGACTCTTCTGTAAACCATCATTTCTGTGCTGGGATCATTTCTTTGCTTGATTATAGGCATTGTAGATCTTTTACTACCATGGTCATTATGATGTTAATTTGAAATGATAATCATATCTGAAATCAAGTTTATATGATGAGCAGATCCATCCCTATGATGTTTTATCACTTCCTAGCCATACATGATTTGTTTTTTTTTCTAGCTTATAACTTGGGTTAAAAATATAAACTTTATAGAATTAAGGTGGGTTCTTTAATCAACTTCCTCAACTTGCAATAGTAGTGGTTTATGAACTTCAATATTAATGATAGCTAATATGACAAATAAATTGATTTTTAAAAATTTATCAAGTATCTTTTCTTGATGATGTAATTTATTTGCCTTTCTTTTTTTCTTAAAAGAACGAAAGTGTTCAATTTTGTCTTGTTTGATTTATTGATGCATGAGTTTCAAGTTTGCACTTTGCTTTCATTGTTAATGTCACTTTGATTTTTTTATAATTTTATGCTGAATTAGTAGTAATAATAAATGATGATGATGATGATGATGATGATGATGATGATAATAATAATAATAATAATAATAATAATAATAATAATAATAATAATAATAATAATAATAATAATAATAATAATAATAATAATAATAATAATAATAATAATAATAATAATAATAAAAACAATTTAACATTAATGGTTTCTTTCTTTTGTTTTTTTTTGAGATTTTTGCTTGCTTGCATTTAAGGGTTTGGTAACATATAAATCAATATTATCAATAATATATTTAACTGACAATTTTATACAAACATATTAATATATAATCAATAATATGCTTTTGATTGTGTTGGTAGATTCAGTTTTATGATGATTCATGAGTGGTAATTTTTGTGCGGTCAGTTCAATATATTCTCACTGTATGCTACTTTTGCTGCATTTAGGTTCTCAGCATTATTATTATCATTCTGCACCAACAATTGTACCATCACACTAAACTTTATAATGTTAGATGCACTACTGTAAGTTACAATACATGTTAAATATAAATCTTTGGCTTTATTAGAAATGGTTAAGTGGCATTTATTTCGATAGCCACACTGGAGTAGAGTAACAGTTACAATTTCAATCTTGTGCATGAATGGTTTCTCATCTTCTAAAGGTTTAGTAGATTGTGCATCAAATAGAAATATCACTTTTTCATCAGTTTCTCCTTGAATAGTGATTACATCATCACACACAGGAATTGTTTGATCACTAAGAAGATCTACTCATAATTCCACAAACTTTGGAGTACAAATTGAATGAGTTTCATGAGCATACATTAATAAAAGGTCACTATAGCAAAAGCAAAGAAAAAAAATAGTTAAAAAAATAACTAGATATTCATTCCATATGGAAAAATGTGAATAGTAACCATAGTAACCATACAATAGATAAAGAAATTTTATTATTATCCCAAATGATGACACTTCCATTAATAAAAAAAATACCTGGAGAAAGGGAAAAATTAATATCTATGTGAATAAGAATGGTCAATTCTCATTGCTGACTTATGATGTGTTAAATGAACCAATGTTTTAATAGAAATAAAATTACATTGTTTAGAAAATGGGACAACAAATAAATTTGATGTGAACTTATTCATTTGAAATAATTTAAGAAAAAAAAATTTTTAGTATGCTTCAACCAAGAAGTTAATAATCACAACTATTAATGAGATGATAAATATTTGATTCAAGTGGTGATAAAACTGTGAGAAGATCCATAGTTGAATCAATTGAGTAAGTGTTAAAACCCATTTCATAAACACATAAATCTTGGGATAGTTTGTAGAGAAGAACAGTATTTATCTATAAATATATTGTAAATATAACCAATTAAGATGTTTGGTGATAAATTAAATTGCTGTTAATCATTATTCAATATAGGAAATTATGATACAAGCTAGGAATTTAAAGTGCAGTTGTAGATTGTTGATACTTTTTATAATAGGGAATGAATGAAGACCTTAGAGTTGGTTGGGTATTTTGTCATCATCTGTATGTTTTGTGGTGCTATTGTAAGTTTTGTATCTATTATCCTGAGTCTGTTTAATTATCCACATCATCTAAAATGATGTTTCATTTTCTTAAAATTCTCAGTACACACCCATGTGACCACAGAGAAGGATGGCTTGATAGAAGGTTGGTGATCACTAAATCATTAACTTGTTCAATGCTAATTGAACCTGTATGGCTCAGATTATCTATAAGCATCTCTATTTATGAAGATAAGGCTTTACTAAAATAGTGATCATTTGAGTCTGGATAAATTGAGTACTGTTGAAATAGTTATTGTTGTTGGGATACAACCTGATAGATAAATTTTCCAGAAGTCTAAATAAGTTTCCAGAATTTGTTTTAGTCAGGATGCTCATTATGATATTCTTAGGTGAATAAATTAGGAGAATCATGAATAAACAATGGAAAAATTTTATATTGGTGATGAGGACTGGTTAGCACACATTTCAGAACTTCATCAAAGGAAAAGATATTGTGATAGTGAACCCCATCACAAGCTTTGCTCTCCTAGCACTATAGGTATTAATACAAGAGTTAGTTGAGTAATAAAATATCAAAGGGCAAATGCAGTTTAGAAACAAAAGAATATGTTTGTGGGCAATATATATATATATATATTTATAATTATTTATATAGGTAGTACAATATAAGCATATTGTAACTATTTTTTTACTGTACATATATTTTCAGATGTTAATTTTTGTTAAGAAATTTTTTTGATGTATTTAAATTTTTTTGTTGTTGTTATCTAAGTTAAAAGAAGGGGGGGGGGAACTAATTAAAAAGTGTGATATTTTTTTAAAATTACATTTATAGACAAGTAAAGTTAATACTAAGAATATTTCATTAATTTTGTAAAAGATTAAAGGAATGTTTAATCTTAACTCAGGAGCATATAATTTTTAAATGTACAGATATATTTTTATCAGAGTTTTATGTACATTGTTTTATAAAAAATATTGTAATTACTTTTTATAAGTAATTAAAAGATTCATCTGTTAGTTGATTAGAGAAAAAAATAGTTTAGATTAAAAATAAGATAGCTTACAGCATTTTGCTCTTTTATTTGTATACTATAAAAGGCATGTAAGTTTTTTAAGATCAGTTAGTTACTACAATTTTGTCAGTGGCAGAGAAGATAAATAAATAGGTAGCAGAAACAAAAAATAAATTATTATCATATGAAATGTACCAAATCTATTTTTAAATAATAATTGAACTGTTCTGTAACTTCCAAGTTCAATAACTTTTTATAATAAGAGAGTGGTATTATAATGGGTGCATCAGAAGTTATAATATAATTTATTACTTTTTAGTTTATAATATATATTTGATTCCATTTTTTTTTTACAGGCAAAAGAATAAAAAAAAGTTGAACTCTTTAAATACTCACATCCCATTTCTTAAAAGAGAATGTAGCAAGTTTATACCAACAAGAAGAGATCCTTACAAGTAAGTATATAAACCACTAAACATCACATAATCACTATTTATTATGCTAGCACATTATTATTATTACTCTGGTTAGCACTGAGTGGCACTACTGTATGGAGAGTTTTGCTTGTTTTAAGTAAGTATATATATATAGCAGAAGGTTTTTTTTTATATATATGTCAAAGCGTTGACCAGGAAACGGACCCGGACCTGCTGATTGGAAGGCAGCTATGGTAATGGCTAGGCCACCAATGCTTTTAATGTGAATGAAGAAATGATTAGATAGAATCCCATAATGTGTACATATATATGTACCTAAATAAGGAGGTCAATGAGTGTCATTACAAATACAATACTTAATTATACATTAATGTAATTTTATTCTTATATAATTCGATGTACATTCCTAGAAATCGTGAAAATAGCATTACTACCAGAATACTGTACCATTTTGTAATTGTTTTTTCATGACATAGTCATTATTATGATGATATAATTTATTCAACTCTTTGCTGGTTACCCACTTTTTATTTCACCAAAGCATTACACATTTTTCAATTAAATTAATTGTTCGATGATGTAAGCAAAATAGAATCATTTTAATTTGATCGTTTTGCTTCAAAATAAAATAAAACTTTATTCTGTTTAAGAGTTCATTGTTTAGTTGTCCAATAAATTATAAAAAATCTTCACCAAAACCACAATTTTTTCCCATTCTTTTTCAGCATCAAATCTACACGCATTCATAAAAAGTCGATGATGACGTCATATATGGGAAAACTATGTACTTTGTATTAATGATCATAAATTTAAAAAAACTATGTACTTCTTAATTGAATTCTCTCCTTTGCAAAAAAAAATTTTTTTTTTCATTATTTAAGTGGGTTTTTTTTTAATAAAATAAAATTAAGAGATTTCTTTCACAAACTACAGAAATGAATTGAAAATTGAGTTTGATTATGTTTTAAAAGGTAAAATTCTTGTGAAATATTACTCGTAATTATCAATATTTTATCACTTAATTGTAACATCATGTTTATTAAATCAATGCTGAGCAATCCATAGGTTATAATCTCTCAAAAATTTGTGGAAAATTTTTCACAGAAGAATTTTTGGGAGTCATAGAATTGTCAAGAAAGTTAGTTGTAACAAAAACAGTTTTTTTTTGCCTTTAAAAGTAAAAATAAAATATAATTGCAATAATATATCTTATTTTTAAGTAAAGGGAAAATAGTATCCATAATAAAACAAGTGACTTGTGAAACAAAATTAGTAGTATTTTGGATTTAATTAGTCAAAAAGTTTTAAGAAATCACATAAAAATTCTATGAAAAGAAGTTGTGAATAAAAATATGTTGTTCACCAATGGTCTAAACAATAAAACTTACACTTTAGGTGATTTCTAATACACATCTATCATATTTATGAATTAAATATTTTAATTTATATCAGAGAAAGCTTTTGCTTTTATAAATAAATATATTTATGCTATCTATATTAATGAAATATTATCTGGGTACATCCGTGTATAATTTATATATAAAAACCAATGTTTCTATCACTGGTCATCAAGTGGGTAACACATATTATAAAATAATTTTAGAGGTGCTGAAAACACTGATGTATAACAACAATGAACATTCTATTAATAGAAAATAGAAATAATAATTATGAGTAATTATTTAGATTAATGAGGTTTTTTTTAAAAGAAATTTCAAATAGAAGATAATTTGCATGTATCATCATGTTTGTTGATACAATATGGCCTTTTAAAGATCTCAATGGCTTCTCTGATCTGATATTGTTGGAGAGTGTCATATCTGAATAGTATTCTTGTATTAGAAAAATCAATATTATGACCTATGTATTTATAGCATGGAGAGAAGTGATGATGATGATAAGTATTATTTAATTGGCATTAATATGTTCATCTCTTCAAGTATTAATGTGATTATTACTCATACAATGTCAGATGAGAGAAGGCATTGAGATCTTTAAAAGGCCAGATTGTATTAACAAATATGATAATACATGAAAATTATCTTCTATTTGGAACTTTTTTTAAAAAAAAAACTCATTAACCTAAATAATTTCTCATAAGTTTTTTATTAATATAATGTTCATTATTGTTATACATCAATGTTTTATAGTGCTTCTACAATTATTTTATAATATTTAGTACCCAGTTGATGAACAGTGTGACTGGTTGAAATGTTATTATATATATATATATATATATATATATATATATATATATATATATATATATATATATATATATATATATATATATAATAACCTACACTCCCAACACCGCTCTTATATATTACATGAGCGAAATGCCCAGGCGCCAGTTCTATTAATGAATAGAACAATATAACAAAAGATATAATAAAATTATTACTGAGACTCTATATTTAAGTTTATGTTCAGCTCAGCTCAGTGGGAGGCTATAGGCAGTTCATAAGATATATGATAATAAATGAATAAAAGAAGAAATATTATAAAATATTCAATATAATGTAAATTCCTTTGTTAATTAATTATATGATAAAGAATCATAATGTTTACTTAGTACAGTCTATTAAATATACTTTAAACTTAATTTCTTCCTTCATCCAAGTATAACATATATCAGTTTACTATAATTATACTCTTAACAATTCTATGACTTGGCATATTATAATCTAAACATCTACTTTAATGCCAATCAAGAAATAAACAATAAGATCTCAGGGGATTTAACAAATACAGTTGAATTAAATAAACTACATTGGCCTATAAGTTATAATTATAAAGTATGATAAAATATAATGAAACAAATTGACTAAATATTTTACTGTGTTTCAACAATAAGATAATGACAGAGATAGGGTATTTTAATCTCATATCATAATCTCATAAATATACTGACCTGGCAACCTTTCTAATACGTTTATCAAGTGGCAAATACTCTTTATAATATTTGGATTAAGAAATACAATATTATCAGACACTAGCAAATTTAATATTATAACTCTAAAATAATATATCTGCTTTATAATAGATTTATGAAATGTGGAGTTGTGGAAATGGAAATACGAATGTACACAAGAATAACTCAAGACACAGATTTTAAATAACTAAACAAATCATTTATTACAATAAAATAAGATAAATTTGGTTTAACATAATATTTATAAATGGACTATTTGTTTTACAGACCTTTAAATTATCAAATGAATCTTTAGCATCAGTTTGGGATTATCCCTACTATCAAAGCAAATGAATAACAAAGTTTAAATATCCTGACTTCGAACACAGGCTTTGCCTATATGTTTCATCTATATGACAATAAATAAGTAAAATGTTATATTATTAGCACAAAAAAAAAATAGATACTTTCGAGAGGATATTACTGTTGATTGATAAAATAAATCAAATTACTTATATTTGGCTTTCAACTAAGCAACTTTCTCTAATTGACTAATAATCACTTTCAATTACGTATATCTTTCATTTATAGCAACAAAATCATGTTTATTCTGATGATTTGATGATTTGTAACATTTATTTAAATAAATACACTGCATTTTAAAATATTTATTTCCCGTTTTAATCTTAATACTTTATACTTCTATTAAATGAATGTAGTATATTTCCAAAGCATTTATTTTTCATTTTAATTTCAATAATTATATACTTTATATACGCGATATTATTTATATTACGCGTGTGTGTGCACGTTCAAGCAGCAATAATGTAAAACAATCTTTTCTATAAACTCTCCATTCATTAAGACAATATCATACAATTATTTTATTTCGAACAATGTCATAATTCATCAATATAAAATTACACTAATACTACATCAAGAGTTAATCTAACAATTTATCTAGCCACATTAATTAGCACAAAGCTATATTTTTATGATTATATATACTATACGTTACAAGGGGAATCTATATGAGGAGCAGATAACTCTTACCGAACACTTCTACAATAATTCATTACCAAGAATCCAAGGAAAACGTCACATAACTTTCTAAACATCATTTAATCATATTTCAACAATAACTCATTTACTTCTAAATACATTATTGGTGGGGATTTAATTCCTCTTCACCAGGGCCCTAAGAACATCACTTCAAAAAAATATCATTAATCATACGCATATAAAATAAACTAGGCTCTACTCATGGAAAATTATCAACATATACTAAATAAGCAAGATCTTTTATCCCTATAGACATTACAACACAATCAGATTTCTTTCTATTTTCATAGCTTCTCTAAATATCGAACATTATAAATACATGCTGGCAGATAAATACATACAGATAATATATCAATCCGTTCAACTCAGTAGAATACGACAATGTACGAAATTTATGCATAAAATATTCACAAACTGAATTTTATCAAACAAATATCATAATTGTGCAAAACAAACACACACCCGCGAATGAAAAGTATATATAATATTAACTCTAAATTACACACTAAGCAGGTAATATGATAATTAAATATTGCATAACTTTTAACTTAATAAACTTTAGGTTACTTTTTAAAATTTAACGGTTCTAATTATTACGAACGAACTTTTTTATATCTAACAAACTATTTCTAATATAAGTTCGTTGATTTAAACAAAAAACAAAATTTTCACTTTGAGATAATAAAGTATACAAAATAAATGTAAACCTCTCTAATAATATATTTAAAAAAATATTTCTTTCTTTTACCTTTGTAAAAGAACAATTACCAGTGTACTCCCCATTTGGAGATGCTTCAGAGACGGTCTCGAAAATCAAAATAACACAGATTATAAATGAACATAATAATAAATAAACCTATCTACCTATCATATATATTAATTATGACAAGCAATAAAAAAAAATAAAGAAACAAAGGTTATTAGTTTTGTAATTTAAAATAAAAGTTCACTTGCAAAGCTCGGTTCCAGGTTTACGAAACAATATGGGACACATTCCAAACTGAATTTAAACTAAAATGCACTTCTGCAGTATAACTTAAAAAAAATATAAGCATAACTTAAATATGCCCAGCACCTTTCAGTGTTCATAGCATATCCATTCAAGGTATCAAATCATACACAAGCAGTGAATTTCTCCTTTATTATACTGAAAATATAAGACATTCTGCGTGCAGTTCTGGATTAAATACGCGATTATCCTTAGTATTTTTTTGAATAGCATTTAATAATACTTTAAATTGTCCTTAGTAATTCCATAATTAATAATGCTTTATTTTATATTCCATCCTTATTGAAGAGAACAAAAATTACCCGCATTTCTGTCCTTCTATTCAATTTAAACAGAAGTAGCTTACATTTTATTTCCTTAATTTAAAAATACGTATTAGCTCCAGAAATATCAAATAAATGAATACTGTTATCTCCTTATGATGAACTTAAACATAGTATGATCTATCAAAATAGACATATCCTTAAGTCTATGTATAATCTTCACAAAGAACACTACATGAAAAATAGTAAGAAATTAAAATATATTCTATAGAACAGTTCTGCATGCGTTTTCCATATATATCAAAAAAAAATATGTTGCTTAATGATACAACAATAATATTTATGTAAACCATTCTTATTTAAAATGGCAATTAAATGAAATAATATAGACTGGATGTTATTAACATACATTTTTAAAAGAGTAATAGTTATAAAGGGATTAATTCAGAAATGTTTAAATCGAAGAGAGTTAATCAAACTGACATACCTTTTTTTAAAAACCTTAGAATTGCATTTTTAATTAACTTTTTCCATAATAAAGTTCTTAAGCTCCTTTGGAAGTTTTACTCTAAAGTCTTTTCAAAGTCAATTTGACTTAAGCAAACCGGCTTTAATTTTTACAATACATGAACCACTGTTTACTGGATACAATTACATTACAAAGAGCCAATTTCTACTGGAGATCTTTTTTACAAACTCTCTTTTGCAAAGTTCGTTTGCCTTTCCCAAGGTTACTCCCATGCATCTTGCTAACTAACTAATTACATATGCAAAAACAAATCTTTTCAAAAAAAAAATCATTTTGATTTTTAAAACTAAATGAAGACAAGAAGAAGAAAAAATACAAATAATAAAATAAATAGCTTTTACAAACTTGAAAGAAAAATGAATATTAATTAACTATCAAATAAAAATGATTAATAATTTATTCAATTTATAAAATAATTCATTGATCTAACTATCTATTAATCATTGGAAAGAAATATATATTTGTTAAACTATTTAAGATAATTACTCTTATTTAAATGTTTTTATTGTGAATGTACTATTGTTTGCTGTTATTAAAGATGAAAATTAAATGAAACATAATGCAGAGTCATACATGCATACACATGTACTACAACCTAAATATTGAACTATCTTAACTAAATATAATTGAAACTGCTATTAACTGTTGACAAAAAGATAATAATTAATGAATAAAGGATTTTGAAACCATTCAAATAATATTATACTAACACAGGATAACTTTGCATCTTTCCAACAAGATGTATCAATTCCATTAATAAACAACCCCCCTTCCTTACATTAAATACCTCGTTAACCACAATAATACTAATAAATACTTATAAAGTCGTCAGTAAACTGCATAAGCAATCTGTATTTAAGCTTTAAGCAATCTCCAGCAAAAAAATTTAAAATTCCAAGGCTATTTCATTTTTTTTAGTATAATATAACAATTTATTTAAGATACAAAGTATCTTAAACCCTTGTGCCCATTCAGATGGCCACAATATATATATATATATATATATTGTTACAATATATATATATATATTCAATAAATTATATTCAGATGTACCTGGATAATATTTCATTTATATCTGTAGCCAATGAAAATCTTCGATTTAATATATATTAAACATAGTTTTTGATATGAAAATTGTATATGCTAAACATATATATTGTAACTCGACCACCATACAACTACTTTATTACCTCAGTTGTAGCTATTTCCTGATGAGCATATTGTAGGAAGGAACCATCAATTGGCTTTCCCCAATACAGATGTCATTCCCCCTACAACAATATTTCCTGCTCACCAGAGGATGTAGACCATAGAGACTGGAAACACCTAGAAATTTCTGTGTTTGGTTTCCCAAATGGTGCCACTAGAGTTTTATCTCACTACAACCTGACTTATCTAGGTTTAGTTATGCTGGACATAGCTCAGGAGGCATGCGATTCTCATGAACAAGTGCAATGAATGACAAGAGATGCAACATAAACAACTGGATTGGTTTTATATAACAATAAATTTATTGTAACATTTGTTAAGATCATTAGTTCTTTATAGTTATTTTGGGACAATAAGCCCATAAAGTTCATCATTAGTTCATTTTTAATATAGTTCATCTTTAGGATCCATTTTCTGGTAAGCACATATTTTCTTGAGTTCCATTGATCAGTTACTTCTTATTGGTGCTGTATTTATTCGGAGTGTCCTTTAATTTTTTTAGTTGTGATTTAATATTATTCCTCAATCCATGTACAGCTGTATTCTACAGACAAGCATTTGCAATTCCTTTTCTTATAGATGTGTATTATTTTCTTAAGCACTTGTAATCCTTCCCAATATAATCATGCTTTGTACATAACATTTATTATTCCACCAGCTAGAGATGTATTTCAATTATATAACGTTTATATTTTATTCAGATTGATATATGTGGCATATTTATTTTATACTAATGCAGACGTATTTTGTTTACATAATATTTTATGATTTATTCCATCAAAGATGTTTTTATTATAAAAATATATGTATTTGGGATTTATTTCGATACAGACATAAAACGTGTGTCTAAAGTATAAGTATTCATGAGTTATTCCAATAAAGCTGTATATTGTATATAAACATATAAGTATTTACAATTTACTTTAATGCAAACATATTTTGCTGATCAGATATCAGTATTTGTTCTTGATTTTAAAATATAAATATATATGATTCATCCCACTAAAGACGTACAGTATATTATATATAAACATATAAGCATTTATGACTTATTTTAATGCAAACATATTTTGCTGATCAGATATAAGTATCTGTTCTTGATTTTAAAATATAAATACATGTGATTCATCCCACTAAAGACACATATTGTGTAAAAGCATATAAGTATTTATGACTTATTTTAATGCAAACATATTTTGCTGATCAGATATAAGTATATGTTTTTTATTTTAATTCAGGTGTATATGCATATAAAAAGATAATCATTTATGATTTATCTTATTAAAAACACATTTTGATTATAAACATTTAAGACATTTAAGTATTTATGATTTATCCCCAATAAAACGTATTTTCATATAAAACTATAATCATTTATGATTTATTTTAAGAAAGACGTTTTCTTTTTTTAATATTATAAACACATATAAGTATTTAATATATCATAAAATTGTTACCTTCATTTTATCTTGTGTGTTATCCACTGCAGGTTACTATTGCATTTCAAATGAGTTTGGTTTATTTAAGTTGAATGGCATTATTTAATTTCCATTGGTATTCACACAGGCAAACTTGGAGATTCATGGTGGTGGACAGAGAGAAAGCTATTACAGACTAGACTAACATTTTCTTTTCAACATCCAGCACTAAAGGGCTCACACTTAGTAAAACTAGATTTCTTAGCTAAAATCAGCAGTGTGACTGTAAATATAATAATCCAAAGGTGATTCTGCACTAAAATCAGTTGGCAACTAAACAGCTAAGAAATACTTAGATAAAACTCTAGAACTTTTTTATGAACTTCAAACTCCACTATTTATACCCTGATCAATTCTCTGGGTTAATTCAGCATGACTCCACTGTATCTGATTTGACAAACAGCTTTCATTTAACCCTGAGTGCTTTTCTCTTCTTGATGATTGGATTGTTTTGCTTTAGCAGGACAGATAAGAAATTATGTAGATTATGCCACATTTTCCAATTTGATAAGTTTGCCTCAAGTGATTATTACACTTTGTATGACAACATCATTTCAAAAATGAAAAATATAATATTTTAATAAATGCCAGATTTAAATACTTAAAGAAGTATTTATATCATGATTTAAAAATTATAAAAATCAATAATGAAGATTTATCTTTTTTCTCAATTCTTTTAACTCTTGATTATTATAGAAAATAATGATTTTCTTTTACATTTAAACATTTTGCTTTTAAAAAAAAGATTATAGAAAGGTTTTTTTTTTCATATATGTCTGTTTTTCTTCAATCAATCACTTTAGGTGGAAGGGGAAAATAAATCTTAAAATATATATACATGAAACAGAGTATCTGTTTCAATATATAATATTGAAAACACAATTGGAATTTATGTGCATTTATTTAGATAAATTTTTGCTTTAATGTAATCTACTCAACCTACCAATTAAATTGGTAATTGTAAACTGAAGTCATAACATTTATAATATTTTGTCAGGACTTATTGACTTATCTTTAAAGTAAAAAATTCTCATGAAATTGATGGTCTTAGACATGAGATATAATGAGTCAAAAGATACTCTTTAAACATCATTGACTTTGTAAAAGATCTCTGTGATTTATTATTATCATCAATTTTTTCCCTGCATGATATAATGCAAATGGGTGGCCTCTACAGCGCATAGTCCATAGATTGAAAATCCAACTCTGTCAGTTATAATGCTTAAATTTTTGAACCAGTCCCTATAAAGTGACCATTCAATTAATTCTTTAATTTCTACTTAATGAGAACTTTCTTGAATAACAAAGATAAGTGGAATTTATCTTAAAATTTTGAGTAGTTTATAATGGATATGTAGATGTTGTTTGCTTTAGATTTTTACTTGTGAAAACCTATTTGTTTTTATAAATGAAACTATGATCATGAAAATTTAAAAATAATTAAATATTGCCAGTGTCTTATTTCATTTTGCTTTGATTATTTAACTAGTATATTATTATACAATATATATATATATATATATATATATATATATATATATATATATATATATATATATATATATATATATATATATATATATATATATATATATATATATATATATATATATATATATATATATATATATATATATATCAAATAATAAAAGTATAATTAAAAAAATCCACTAGAATAAAACTACAAAAATTTTTAAAAGGCCTATATAAAATTGAAGATTAATATCCTTTGCTATAGCCAGTTTACTGCATATTCCACCATCTTGAGTAGCAAAGGATATTAATCTTCAATTGGTGCACCAAATAGTATATTGACCATGCAGCTTCATGTTCAGTTGCCAAAATTTATATGGAATTTTTAAAAAAAACATATCAATGCTAATAGGTAGGCACAAAAATATGGGTATAACAAACAACCAAAGTATTTTTATGATACACATATTTCAAGAGAGAAATACCATTTTGATTTTCAGGCAGCATCTGCCCTCTAAATAAAATTACTAAATTGTAATATCCACATATGCAATCAGAATAAATAATGTAGAAAATACATGTGACTTTTTTTATCTGATAACAATGCAAGTTCAAAATATTAAACAATCATGGTATATGTATATAGTATAAATATTAAATCAAGCATAAATACCTAAGACTGTATTTAAAGAACAAAAATACAAAAATATTATTAGTTATTAATATATATTTAATGGTTAATATATTTTTAAGCTTTTTAATAATTAATTTATATTATATATAGATGGATGTATGGATAAATAGATAGATAGATATAGAATATATATATACTAAATCATTCAACTATTCATTGATTTGACTTCTCCATCCAGGAGAAATTCATAAAATCCAAGTATTAATTTTATGAGTTTCTCCTGTTCAAAACTTTCTGGAATATAAAAGTTATTTTCAGACATAGAAATTAAAATGTAATCTACATTATTAAATGACAAAAATGTAATATTCAATTATTGCAAAATCCAAAATACATTACACATATAGAGATTCAACATTCTAGTTAATAAACCTAATGAAATTATTGTTTTATTCTTTCTATTAATTCTCTAAAAAAACATACAACAATAGGTGTTAACTTTTTAATGACACATGGGATTTTCTAAAACTGTGAAGATCTTTAGATTGGTTCAGCATGCAATATAGTTGAGCAATAAAACAGCAATAATATATGTTAATAAACATGACTGTTCACAATGATGTGGGAGAAATGGCTATGAAATGGATATCATTTGAGAAAGTGTTCACAGCTCGCATCTAACTTAATGAATCATGTTTCAGCAATATTCACTAGTCTGAAATCATCTAAAAGTTAATACACATTGTTCATTATTTATATAAAGCAGTCAAGTATACTTAGTTCAGAGAAGAAAGCTGCTGGAAGCAAATAGTATCAGATTTTTTTATAAGACAAGCTAATATATTTAAAAATGTTATGCTTATTGGTATGAATCCTATTTTTCCACTAGTTATTAGATAATTATGAATAACAGCTATTTATTTGTAATTTCACCAACTGTATTGGGTGACAAATTTTTAATTATTGTTATAAATATTCTTATTGAAAATATATACAATAAATGTTTCAGCATTATTTGTATTTCATATGTTTATTAGTTAGACATTATTTTCCAACTGCAAAACATGTATACCAAAAAAAGGCAAAGGTAATAAATTTATGCAAATTTAAATTCAACTGCATTCACTGGTTTAGTTTTAAAAAATCAGGCAATACATTTAAATTACACTTGATTATATATATGTGTGTAGGAGATAACGATTTGGACTAACTTCATGAAGAGTGCTGGTTCAGCATAAAATACCTATATTGGGGATCTTTTTTACATGTATGTTGTCATTTATACCATTTATATAAGATGGGATAAATAGCTGAAGGAAGCTTGAAAGCCTATATTCAAATCTTCTTTAATTACATCTAAAGTACAGTATATACCTTATACTTGTAGTCAAATATTACATATTCAGCCTGAATTCTGCCCATGTATATTTAAATGGACATATTAAGTTCCTGTATATGAGGGGTCAAGGTAACTTAAAATCAACATAGTTGTGACAACGATAATGGCATCAACAGGGCTTTGAAAATTCAATCGATTTTCAAGAATATGAATGAATGAAGAATTGGAAGGTATAGGAAATTTAAGCCTGTTCATTAAAGTTTGAAGATTTGCTATCATAATATATATTGAGCACGGATTATATATGTATGTGGGAGATGAGATCATTTGTCTTTTTCACATGTATGTGCTCATGTGCATCAGTTATTTTAGATTAAGTGAATAGCTGAAAGCTTGAAAGTCTGTATTCAAATCCTCTCTAATTACATCTAGAGTTTAGGATGTACATTATACTTATAACGAAATAAAGGTTTCAAACACTTTTTTTATTGAATGTACTTACAAAAATGACCATAAGAAGAAGATATGTAAATTAATCATTTGATGAAATAAAAAGAAAGACATCTTGTATTTACATCTTGAAAAGTTTTCTGAAGAAAGAATGTTAATATATAATTTTTGTTGATTTTTACTTTAATATCATTTGAAATTATATTATACTATTAAAGCAAATGTATAAACATTTTTTTCAGCTGTGATGGATCATCTAAAATATAAATACATTAATATAATTCTATTTGATCATTTAGCTTATTACCAAATTACATAATCATGTAATGTGATGTGATGCACTGTGACTTCTCTTTTCTCAGAGTTAGAATCTCTTGGACACTATGCCCAGAGAAACCTGTTAACCACCTTACCTTTCCTTTTCATTTCCACTCTGTTTTAAACCATAAATATTCTTCTCTATCCTGCTCCATCCCATTTCCACAACATAAACTTTATCAACTCTATGTATAATCTTTATATCTAAATACCTCTTATCTTTTACCAAATCTGCCTGAAAACCAAGAACCCACATTTTGTATAATCACTTTGTTTATATGTACTCTCCTACAACTTCATTATTTATACCTTTTACGCTTGTAGTCATTTTCATTCAATTAATAGATCCCTAATATTTTCTATGCTTTTCTTACATAACTTAGTCTAAATCACCCATATTTTTTCCATTTATATGTACATTTCATTGTTGCTAGTGATCCTGTTCAAGTCTTAAACAGAAAACTACTTTTCTTCCTATTGTCATAAATTAATTCACACCCAATATCTCTCTACTGTAGTGCCATCTATTGTAATATAAAGTGTAACCAAAAATTGTAATACTAAGTAACCATGATTGTCAGAAATAATACACCTACATCTGGTTGAATTTCTAGTTTTTAGTTTGATATTTAGTCGCATAACTGCATTGCTTCCAAGTTTGATAGATTACTTAAGCCTTCGATATATGGTACTAGAGAAAAGCATTTTGAATTATGTTAATAAATTCACTTAGTGAACTAAATAATCAAATAAGGCTGCATTGTTGTTGACATTTCTGGTTTTAAAAAAATGCCTATACTTAGAAAAAAATGTGTTTAGTAAAATATAGTTATTTAACTTAGTTAAAACAGGCAAAACTTTCTATACATATTGCCACTCAATGCAAGCCAGAGTAATCAATGGATGCCAGAAGGCTTGTGCATAGAATCCCCATTTAGTGCCTACTCATTCAATATCCCCAGACTAGTTTCTAGTTTGTGGCCTTCATCAGTGAGGAACCTTGGATCTAAGAGCATGGCACCTAGATCTTAGGATCTAATAACAACCCTCCAGCAGCCACCTTTTATCTCAAGTACAAAACTATGAGTCAAATTGAAAATATAGTATTTTCAATCCAAACTCATTAGCCTATATAGTCATATAGGTCTGAACTCAGTTCAGTACCTATATATTTTGGTGTCTTTCATTCTTTAATAACCATAGCAACCATTATCCTATTAGACATCCATTGATTACTTTGGCTTGCATTGAGTGGCAATACATATAGAGAGTTGTGCCTGTTTTAACAACAGTTATAAGCAAACATAAGGAATGGTGATCATGTGATGTTCATTAACTTAGGATAAAATTTATATAATTATACAAACAGGCTGAATTGGATTTAAAACCTTTAGGATTGTTACATAATGCAAAGCTGCTCTTTTTTATAAAATTCATTTATTAAACAGCTTTTCTGTTTTGATAATATTAATAAATAATAAAATCATCAGAAAAAGGCAAATGATATCCAAAATCATTTCCATTGAACCAACATCATCAACTGGCCTTGCTTTCTCCACTAAATGTCTTCATTATTATTTATTTCATTTGCTTTATATTATTTTTGTAATATATAATTCATCATCATCATCATTGTCAACAACTATCAGTCCACTGCAGGATGAAAGTCTCTCCAAGTTCAATACATCTTCTCTGATCTCTAGCCTCTCTTCTCCACATCACCCCTGCACAATTTTCTTATTTCATCGATCCATTTCACATACATTCTCTTTCTGGTTTTTTTTAAATCTCTTGGAATTTAGTTTAAGATTTAAATTTTCCACCTATTATCATCATCTCTTCTAGTAATATATCCAGTCTAACTCCACTTCAGTCTTTTAATTCTTTCAGTGATGTCAATAATATCTATTGTTTTTTTACCGATATATTGCATTTTAGATATTTTCTTGTTACTTCTAACACACATATCTTCATACTTTTTTGAGTGGTTTGAAGTCTCTGTATTGCTCTTATATTAAGTGTCCAAGTCTCAGATCCATAAGTAAGAAATGGTAAAACACATAAGCATATTTTCTTTTAGTATTAAGTTATTTCTACCAAAAGCACTCCAACCAAATTTAATTCTATGAATAATTTCATCCATTATGTTTCTATATGGAGCATTATTACTTTAGTAATATATAAGTACAAGGTAGTATATCAGCTTATCACAAATCACAGAGTAGATCATTTTTTATCATTACTAATATTTATCATGCCAGGGCACTAATTATATAAAATAAATTATTCTGAGATCACAGGCTTTTTGATTTATAGTTATTGATTTAAATATTGACTTATTTGTTTGCTTTTTTTTTAGATGTGGCTGTGGAGAAAGTTTAAATTTTCATGTGACCAAAAAAATATCAGTTCTATCCAAGATTTTATTTTCTGAAAATAGAACAGAATCTTTAAAATGGTTTTCCAGCAAAAATACAGAAACATCCCCAACAAATGCTCATGGTACAATAGAGTTCCATTACTCTGGAAGTTCTAGAAAGGGCCAGGTATTTTAAATAAAAATATTGCGATTTTAAAATATTGTACTATAATTTCAAACTGCAACTATAAAGGTATATTATTGTAATAGAGTAAGTAATGAACACTTTTTGGTCATGATACCAATTATTTTCAGTTATCAAAAAGCAAACATAATAGAATATAATCATATTCATATTCAGTATCAGTTTAAATGTAGAATTTATTTAAAATGAATAATTTATTAAAATATAAAAGAGTTAAAATAAAAGATTTACAATAAATGATTAATTACACTTAGAGAGAATTATTTAATAAAAAGAATATCTGCTTGTTTTTATAAATACAAACACAAGTAAAAAGAACTTCTGCAACATAGGATTCATCTTATCAATCATGAAGAGTAGGACAGCTGATATGCAATATTTTTTTTAATTAATTTTATTATTTATCTATAATATAAAAATTTAGATTTACATAATATTTTTTAAACTGCCATTTTTCATAGCAAGTGATTACAAAATTTTCTAAAATACAAGAGAATTTTTTTACTAGAAAAGTCTCGTAATTTTTTTTTTTTTACAAACACATGTGAAAAATTCACTATATAGAATTTTATTCAGCTTGTGAGTCTCTACATGCATATATTTATTATTTATTTATGATATTTAAAAATAATGACAATGTAAATCATATATATACTGCATTTTTGGTTACATAACTGTAACAGTCAAAATATACATTGTGAGGATAAGAAATCATATGTCTGGAGAACCCAACATTATTAAATAAATAAACATATAGATAGACAAGTAAAGAAGAGAGTGGAACCACTCTTTTCTTGTTAAATTCTCTGACCCAGTATTGGCGATCTGATTGACTAAACGCTTGAGAGGTTTGCACTCTCTCAGGTTATTTCAATACCGTCTGCGTTTGTAGAAATAAAATATTATTTACATATTGGATTAAGAAAATAATGGATTAAGAGTGGCTTTTAGTAACAAAATAATATTTATTTAGCAGCAGCAGCAGTAGCAGTAGCAGTAGCAGTAGCAGTAGTAGTAGTAATAATAATAATAATAATAATATGTAGCAGTAGTAGTAGTAATAATAATAATAATAATAATATGAAATAACTAGTCATAAACTGACTTTTTCCATATGCACATGTTATTTTATTAAAAATAAATAAAAGTTGAATCAAAATGTATTTTCAAAACAAATTATTTTCTGATTATTAATTTACATATTAGTTTTATTTATAAATTATATAAATTAAAGGTGTAACTCATGTGTAATGGGAAAAAACATTTCACTCTATGTATATATAATAACAAAGATTAACATATATTACTTACAAAATAAATTATAATGATTTAAATGTTAATTAAGTAATTTTACAGAATGAATAAATATTATAACTATAAGATATGATAATAAAATATCTCTACGGAACAACTTTTTGCTTATCTTGTTTTTTTGTTTATGTATAAGAATTAGTTTGTGGGTAAGTTTCTCAGCACTTGAATTTCAAATTTAAATTTTGTGCATAGAAATTCTACAAGTATCATATTATGAGTAATGATTGATGCATGAAATTTAACATGACTTAACATTAGTGGATATCTTGTGTTCAAATGTAGATATTAGACTTATAGAACTTTGAAATATATAAATTTTTAGGCATTTAGTAGTTTCTGTGACTTATACTTTTAAAAGACAATATAAATTGTAACTTTTTTAAGTTTGTAAGAGGAGAATAATGATTACTGATAGCAAATAATATTGGTTCATGATGTCAGTAAAGAAATGACCCAAACAAAGTTCTTTAATGAAAAATCATTTCAAAGCTCAGGATAATAGGATAAAGATTGGCATTATAAGAAAAACTTCTGCAAGAACTTATAGCTCAATATCTAAAGAGGAACAAAATTCTCTTAGGTTCAATTTGACAAAAACTAATTTCAATTCCATCTTTTAACTGAATTCTTAAAATTACATGAAACTACTGTATATTTATACTGCTGGATATATTTTTCAAAAACAAAACACCAAATTAAAATAAATTGTTATATTTATTTAACTAAAACAAGTATTACTGATATGAAAATTTTTAATCAGATTACTTCAAAGGTTTAATAAAAACTACAGTTGGTTTTAATTAATCTTTGAAAGAGTATTTTTAAACAAGACATTTATTTTATATAGCACAATGTTTTTTATAAACTTTAATATTAACAAGCCAATAAGCTAATGCACATGAGCTTTATAGATGTCACTAGTGATATCTACAAAGCGCATGTGCATTAGCTTATTGATATTAGAGTATTTTGATAAAAAACAACAACAAATTTTTTGTTTAGAGATATTAAGATATATTTACTAACATTACAAGCATCATAAATTTTAAGCAGTACAAGAAATAAATTAATTCATTTCTTTTATTTTCACTTTGAAAAGAAAATTTAAAATTGTGTAAATAGTTATTATATTATAGTTTTGTGTCGTTATAGAAGTTGATCTATTCTTTATTTGTCCACTCACATGAAAGTGAAAAAAAAAACTCTTTTGCTATTGACAACCACATAATTTGTGAATATAAGTGTTAAAAACTTGAGTTCTCATAGTTTTTTTTTTTTTAACTTATACTGAAAGCTATAATGAATTTTATCTTTCCTCCTTTGATAACTCTTTCATAAGAACCGTCTACATTTATATTTTAAGCTAGATGTAATTAGAGGGGATTTAAAACCAAACTTTCAAACTCCTTTTAATCATCCACTTCATCTTCTACAACTGAAACACATGACCACATACTTGCAAAAATATATAATCTCCAATATAACATTTTGCACTGAACCAGCATTCGTTAGTTGGTTCAGATCATCATCTCCTACACACACACACATACACACATATATATATATATATATAAGCAGTGCTCAGTTTTATATTAAGATAGCAAATCTTGGTCATACATTTTGGTTGTATAAGATGGAGTGGATAACTAAAGGGAACTTCAAAGTCTGTGTACAAATCCCCTCGAATTACATCTAGCTTAAAATATAAATATTATATGTATATTTAAATATTACATATTCGGCCTATATTCTGCCCATTTCTCTTCTGTGTATTTAATTGGGCTTAAGGTCCTACATACGAGGGATCAGATTAACTTACAATTAAGGTGGGCATAATATTACATAGCTATTTTTTAAAAAAAACAAAGAAACATTTTAATTTAAATTATATATATTTTATGGTTTTTATATATATTTAAAATAAAAAATATTTTTCATGCATACATGTTAGTATATGTTATATGTACTTCAAGGTTTATGATTAAATTATTACTAAAATTATGCTCAAACATTAATATCAAATTGTGTATTATGATGATGTTTAAATAGAAAGTGCATTGCTATATTTAAAGACATATCACCTAGTTTACTGTTGTGATCTTAGTTTTGATGTAACATATGTCTAATAAAGATCTGTTGAATTTTTACCAAAGATTCCTACTTAAAAGACCATAAATTATTATAATTGGTGTAAGTTAACTTTATTCAATATATATAAGCAAAAAAATATTTTTATATATAAATATTCTCGAGGGGCTAGCTTAATACTTATTACTTTTAGCCAACAAAAATATATACAAAAACTATAAAATTTGACTATGTATAAATTAACATTTATGATAATACAATATTAATTGATAAAAAATAATAATCAATTTATAGTAATTAAATACTTACCTAACATTGTAAATAAAGTTCACAAAGCATAACTGTCATATATTAATTAATCTACTTAAATATTCATATTAGAAAAGCTAATTAGAAAAAGAATGTCTAGTTTTATTATTATATTAATCACCGATCATTAAGAAAAGGTAGGTATTCATATTAAATTAGCATTGTTTGATTCGGCAACTTACAATAAAACAAAGTAAAGGTTACCTAATCAAGAGTTAAATTTAAAAACAAGATCAGAAAAACGGAGCTGAACTAATGCTAAAATGAACAAAGGTCAGAGATTGATGGCTTTCCAGAATTGTTTATACATAGCATTGGCCATTGTGTACGCATTGCATAGGTATTTTATTTGTAAAAAGTGTGTAAATGGCTTAAATTCAATATATATTTGTAATTCTGATTTAGTGGAAAACCTCTTGATTATTAAAAGAATTAAACTCAAAAACTTTTATAAAAATATATTTATAAATTACGAAGTAATTAGTTCTAATCTTTCCTTATCATTTATTATCTTATTATCTTAAAAAATATAGAGTATTATATGCAATAAATTTAAACGTTATTATAAAAGATTAATACTTTGTCTTTTTAGAATAATATATACATATAAATGCAGAACTAAAGTCGTAGGTAGGATTCACAGTTGTAGACTAATAGAATAACTTCAGATAAGAATATTAATAACCAATTAAAAATGATCAAACACAATATCTATTGCTTATTTGTATAATAAAGTATTGAATAGTCAAAGGCTAACTCATATTTCTAATATAACAAAACCTCTATTTTTCAGGCTGCTGGTGGTTTATTTAAACTATGTACTGCTTTTGATAAAAGCATATCTGTCTCCTCTTTATGGTATTTCTCATTTTCTCTCTCTCGTTCAGTTTTTTTTTGTTTATCCCTCACTGATTTTAGTTTTTTGAAATAGGGCTGAATATCATGAGCTCTTCATAGCAGCAATCACCTCTCTGCATTAATTGTGGTAAGATATTGCGTGTTTATTCATAATATTTAACCTGACATATTCTTGATCTGTGGCTTAAAGACTGGATATAGTTTTCAAATATTTAAAGGCAAGCTGAATAGTTTTTTTTTTAAAAAAAAATTAGTTATTCTGTAATTAATCTAGTTAGGCATCCAATATTGATTAGTAAATGTGTTTTTAGTTTGTTATATCTGACAAGGCAAAGAAGAAAAACGTATATAACCTTAAGCATTATTATACTTATTATACAAGTAATACATTGTTGGAGTGCAAATTGAAAGTTATAATTGCAGCTTGACTGCTATATATATATATTATTTCTTATAGCCATTTTTCAGTAAATTATATGACCATAATATTGTCAAAAAATTATAAACAATCAATTAAATTATAAATAAATCGAAATTATAGACAACTCATTCATATTGAACCTTTTCAAGATGCCATTTTTAAAATTAACCATGTGACAATAAATGTTCTACTGCTTTATACACTCTCTAGAGGTCATCATTAGAAATAAACTCATGAAAAAATAAAAAATATTATTTCTTATATATACACACACACACATCCATTAAACATTCTCTTACTTATCTTTTTCTACATTATAACTACTATCTATTATTAAACCAACAATTTTCATCTTATACTATCAAAATATATATGTATATATACATTCATATATATTACAGCTTCCAGTTTTCTAACATTGATAACTTCCCTCCCAATTTTTTCAATCCAGTGATGGTTTTAATACATATACATCCATTATATATTCTCTTATGACTCTTTTTTTACCTTATAATTACTATCTGTCATCAAACAAAAATTCCTGCCTTGAACTATCAATACATATATACACCTTCATATATACACCTGTGTCTCATTTTATGCAGTAGATAGGTTCCACAGAAAACCCACATTAAAAAAATCACACAAAAATAGACTTACCTTGAAAAACGGGGGATAGGTTTTGTAATTTTCAGAATTCACATAAAAGCAAAGGAACAAGGAAAAATTGCTTTAAAATTCCCATTAAAAAAAATAAGGAAATAAAGTATGAGTAATAAAAAATATCAAATATTTAAAAAAAATTTAAACTTTTTTTACTTTTTTTTATTAACTACAGTATTTAATTTTACATTTTTTATACGTATTTTAATCATTATTGCTATTTGATGACATGCAGTTCATTTGTAAACTGATAAGAAATCAGATTCATCACAAGTGGTAGTATAACTTGTACTACATTCAGTCTTGTGCTGTGTTAATGTTTTTCTGTTGAAACTGATTTTTACTACTGAAATAAATTTTAAATGTTCATATTTTGTATTTATATTAAAAAATGAGTTCGCAATCAAAACAAAAAGATTATACATTATCAGTTTACAAAATCAATAAAATCTTCATTATTTATTTTAAAATCTAAGATTATTTATTTCTGTTATATCTAATAAAATACATTTTAAAAGTTTAAAATTTTTGAATATTTGTTGACATATTTTTGTATATAAGTATAAATCTATTATTATTATTTATTCATTAGTATAAGTAGATTATTTACATAAAAACTAAGATTCTAAATACAGCTTCAGGCCATATTCACATTAACTGCTAATATAACATTATATTTTTGAAGATTAGTCAAAATATGTTATTAATAATTTAAATTTCTTGATATCTAATAAATATAGTGAAATATGAAAGATATTATGAAAAAACATGAATTGCATAACTTCAAAATCACATTAAAATAATTCACATAAAATGAGACCCAGGCATATTACAGTTTCTAGTTATCTAACAATGACCATTTCCCTACCAATTTTTTTAAACCATTTACCATATTACTATATTTATCTATGCTTTTTTGTATATGTAGTCTCATAAAAAAAAATGATATACTTTATTACTTTTATATTTTTTTCACAATTTATCATATGCCCTTTTTTAAAAATAATGATTATATGGTCTATACTTATTATCTTTCCTTTTTATTGCCCTATTATGTTCTTTACCACTTTCAATTGTATTTTTAACCTTGATTGTTCTACATGTGTCGCATTGCATTTGTCACATGTAATTATATAAACAATTCTTATTCTTTTATCAATACTATCATTCATTTTTGCATTGCATATTCATTTTTTTAAATCTTTACTATTCTTCCATCTTATATTAACATCATCATTTAACTTGTATTTATTTAATATCATATATTTTCCAGCTAAATATGGAATTGAAATTCACTTCTTAACTTTATCTATTGTCTTATTCTTTCTTTTATATATCTTTCATTTCTGATACTTAACATTTTCCTAACTACTTTTCCATTATAGCCAATTTCAACATATAAATGGGAAGAATAAAAGAACAGATAAAGTTAAGAAGTGGATCTCAGTTCTCTATTCAGCTGAAGTATATAAGATATTGAATAAATATAAGTTAAATAATGAAGTAAATATAAGATGGAAGAATAGTAAAGATTTAAGAAAATGGATATGCAATGCAAAAATGAATGATAGTATTTATAACAGAATAGGAATCATTTATATAATTACATGTGACAAAAGCAATGAGATATATATAGGGCAATCAGAAAAAAAGACAATTGAAAGAGCTAAAGAACATAATAGGGCAATAAAAAGAAAATATATTAAGTCTGGACCATATAATCATTATTTTAAAAAAGGACATATGATAAATTGTGAGGAAAATATAAAGTTAATAAAGTACAGTAAAAAATTTTATGAAATATAATATATACAAAAAAGCATAGGCAAATGTATTATTATGGTAAATGGTTCGATAAAATTGGACAGAAATGGTCATTGTTAGATAATTGGTAATTATAACATATATGAAGATATAGGTATGTATATATATTGATAGTTTAAGACAGGAATTAATTGTTTATTTGATGATAGATTGTAATTAAAAGATAGAAAAAAGAAGAATAAGAAAAATTTTAATGGAGGTATATATATTAATAGGATCAATGGATATGCATTATCAAAAGAATAATGAGACTTTTGAAGTGCATATGTCAAACAATTTGTAGAGGATAGGCATTTTTGATTTTGATATATCTCAATTAATAAGTAATTTAAAATTCTTTTGAAATTGTCATGTGATTTTCACAACTGTAGCTGACAGTAAACTTTAATAGTTAAATTAAGACACATATTAGGCTCATTTAATTAAATTTAAAAATTTGTTAAATTTCTATGCTACTACAGCTAATTTATTTTACATTTTGAAGTTATAATGAATCATCTTTTCTTTTTATTTTAGCCATCTTTTCTTTCTTCATAAATTATATTGACATTATTACAGAAAATATCAGAAACTTAAACAATACTCTTGACAACTTAAAGGTTAAACAAAAGTATATGAAAGAGGTATTATAGATTAATGAGAAAAATTATTTAACTGCAAGGATTGTCAATTAGTAGTAATTGACAGTTTTTAGCAACATCAAAAGCTGAAAAAAGTCTTTTCTGTTTATATGAATATAATCTCCTCATTTCTATTCTTCATTATAATAACAATCCATGGAAATATTTAATTCAATATATATATAACCAAAGTATTTTTTTGGGTTAACCATGTATTATTTTGTATTGCTTCCTAACATTTTGATAAAATAGCATTCACCATTTTTAAGGTCAAGTTTTTAAAAAAAAAAACCATTAAATCTTAGTAACAAGACCAAGTATGAGATAGAGAATGAGTTTGATCATAAAGTAGTTGAGTATTTTTCTTTAAAAACTTGGCCTTGATACTGGATGACTCAACATAAACATTTATATAACAAGACATAATACGTTCTCAGTTATAGTTATTTTTATGGATTATAAAATAAATATAGACCATTTTGTTTTACTAATATCAACATAATTGAGATAATAAATCCATAATGTATAATATCTTCT
Organism: Epiperipatus broadwayi; assembly: GCA_028023455.1. Taxonomy (NCBI): domain Eukaryota; kingdom Metazoa; phylum Onychophora; class Udeonychophora; order Euonychophora; family Peripatidae; genus Epiperipatus; species Epiperipatus broadwayi. The sequence goes on from JAQFVV010000469.1 coordinate 206,433, forward strand.
AATTATTATAAATTACTTTTTATGAAAACATTTTTGTTTACTTGTGAAAAGTTTTGAGAAGTTGTAAATACTTCAGTCTTTAAATATAACATACTGGGATCTGATTTACCTATATTTTTAAAAAATAGGAAATAAGTAGGTCAGACAAATAAACACTATTACTGAATGATATAATTTAAGCTTGCTGAATCAGTTTTTAATTGCTTGCTTTCTTGGACAGCATTGACATCTAAATAAAAAAACATACAGAAATTTCATTAAAACTTTGGTATTTACACACACATGTATATGGTATTATTTAAAATTGATATAATAGAAATTAAATATATTTACATGTAAAAATATTTCATAATTTCAGTTCATTCGTCTGGCTCATGATTCAAAACCAGAATTAATTTTTGAGTTTCTATTAAAAAACTGGTCACTAGTATTACCTAAAGTTATTATTTCAATTCATGGTAGCATAAGTAATTTCAGTCTCAATGGAGAAATTAAAGAAGCTTTCAAAAAAGGTTTATTGCAAACTGTGAGGCAAACATCTACATGGATTATTACCAGTGGTCTTAATCAGGGTAAATGTTTATTTTTGTTTGTTAACTTATGATAATGGTATATTTATTTTTCCTCTTTTGATGTACATTTTATTTTATGGTGTCACATTTTTTCATTTTATAAATATTTAGGAGCAGCAAGGCATGTTGGTGAAGCTTTAAATGATATTCCACTTAGTTGTCAGAATGAAATAGTCGCCATTGGAATTGCCCCATGGGGTACTTTAGAAATGAGGGAACAACTAAATGGAACAAATGTGAGCGGAACATATATATATATGTATGAGTATAATATTTATTATTATCAAGATAATTTTAAAATTATAATATAGCATTTTTATCTTTTTAGCACAGAGTAAATGTGTGCTCTGTTAATAATAGCAACAAACCTTTAAGTTTCTCTCCTGAGAGTCACCACACTCATTTTCTTCTAGCAGATAATGGGACTAGTGGAAAGTTTGGTGCAGAAGTTCTTCTTCGAAAGAAACTGGAAAAGTACATATCTGAAAAAAGAATTACAAAAGGTACTTAGTGTGTGCTTAAATAACTACATGATATAATATAAAGTGTATATTTATGTGGAAAGTGGGAAAAGATACATGCCTTTTCAAGGTATAATTAAATCACTTCTCATGTGGCATGATTATGTGAGGTATAAGATTTGTTGTAAACAAAGGCAAAAATCTCCATACAGTAGTGCCACCCTGTGCCAAACAGAGTAATCAATGGATGCCAGAAGGCTTGTGCATAAAATCCCTATCTAGTGCCTACTCATCCAATATCCCCAGACTAGTTTCTGGCTTGTGGCCATCATCAGTGAGGAGCCTTGGATCTGAGAGCACTGCACCTAGATCTTAGGATCTAATGCAACCCTCCAGCAGCCACCTTTTAACTCTACTTTACTACAAAACTATGAGAATGAAATTGGAAAACATTGTTAATATCTTCAATCTAAGCTCAATAGCTTATATAGGCACTAGATAGGGATTTTATGCACAAGCCTTCTGGCATCCATTGATTACTCTGTTTGGCACAGGGTGGCACTACTGTATGGAGAGTTTTGCCTTTGTTTACAACAAATTATGTGCTAGTATAGAGATGGTGATCATGTGATGTTTAGTGGTTTAACACCAACCCTGCCTAATAGGATAGTGGTGCTATGGTTGTTTAAGAGCCAAAGACACCAAAATGTATGGGTGCTGAATTGAGTTCAGACCCATATGACTATTTAAGCTATTGAGCTTAGATTGAAGATATTAACAATGTTTTCAATTTCATTCTCATAGTTTTGTAGTAAAGTAGAGTTAAAAGGTGGCTGCTGGAGGGTTGCATTAAATCCTAAGATCTAGGTGCAGTGCTCTCAGATCCAAGGCTCCTCACTGATGATGGCCACAAGCCAGAAACTAGTCTGGGGATATTGGATGAGTAGGCACTAGATAGGGATTTTATGCACAAGCCTTCTGGCATCCATTGATTACTCTGTTTCGCACAGGGTGGCATTACTGTATGGAAAGTTTTGCCTTTGTTTACAACAAATTATGTGCTATTATAGAGATGGTGATCATGTGATGTATAAGATTTGTCCTAATTAAAAAGACTGATTGATGTATCATAGTCTTAATATTTAGAAGCTTTACATTTGTATGTATTTTTATTTTGTGTATACTTATTTAAACATTGGCATCTGAAGAGTTTAATAATATATTTTTTATATGCAATCAAAATCCATTAGACTTATACACCATAATAGTTACTTCTAAATTAATTTAAGTTAATGCATATTGATCTACAGTTTAAAATATGTATGATAGTATATAATATTGTGGATTTTTATATTGTTAAACTTATTACATTTTATTAATTCATTCTTATTTAAACATTCCATATCTCTTCATGCATATAATATAAGTGTAATATTAAATTATGGAGCACTGACCTATATCCCCCAAGATTGTGAATGAAAAATTGAGGTTTATAAAATTAAATCTTATTGTATAATCAACCCATTTAGAAGACTACATGTTGTTGTCTTCTAGAAACAAAATGGTTGGCATTTATTAACTTTATTTATATAATTATAAAGAATTTGGCAATTATACTGTGGATATATAAATGAACCAATATAGGAGGATTAACCATTATAAAAATTGGCATTTTGACATATAGAATGTTGATCAATATCTTGTAAATTATTACAAAAGTGAATAGGACATACTATTATATAAAATGGTATGTTGATATGAGGATATATATTCTAACAGCAAAAAATGTGTGTGTGTATGTGGGAGGGAGGTAAATATAAGGAAACCATACTCATCCTCATAAAATAACTAATGAAATTAAATATAAAAGGAGTATATGGTGAATACAGAATACAAGCAGTAAATAAGAGCAGAGAATCAGTAGAACAAAACCATAAGGTGCATCTACTGCATTACAGAAGAATAACTTAATCATTAATTATCAAACATTATACAATCAACAAAGAACAATCAAAAATCAACAATCAACATTATGACTGGATTTGAAAGGGGATCCACTATAAACAGGCTAATTATCTAGTCATTGCCAAGCATAGGGCAAAATATAACTATCTGGATGCACATACTTAAGTGTTAATCTGTTATTCATATCATAAAAAAATAATTCTGAGATACTAAAACATGCTGATCATCATCAATGCCCTGATCATAGAGTACTGTGAGTGTACAAGCCAACTATAAACTTAACTCAAATATATATATATATATATATATATATATATTTATATATATAATGCATGAACTTTAAAGGTGGGATTTTTGCCCCATCCAGAGTTAATATATATATATTGTGATAGTCAAAAATATCAGCTTACATGAAAATCCCCCAAGGGTAATTTACATGTGACCTCTATATTCCTATGTCAAATGATCAAATATTTTTATAGCATGCCAAATCAGCTAGATGCAAGAGACTCTATCATATTTTAATTAACCTTATTGATTGCAATAAATGACAAATGCTAAAAATAATGAGAAATTACACTTTATTTAGGTATATACATCATCACAATACAAACAATAACAATTAATAGCAATTCATGGGAAACGTCAATCTATTAGTTCTTTTACCTGGAGTTAAATTTAGCATGATAACATATTATTTTATTTAACTGCCCTATCTAGTTTGAAGGCAAAGTAATACAATTAAAGATTCATTGATTATGACTATGCACAGATAATATACAGCACAATATATTTTAATTGTCTTTGGACAAATATAAATTAACTGCACTAACATAGTTTTAAAACTTGTTAAACTTACAGTTTGGGGATACACGAAAATTAATCAATAAACTATACTATTAACAGTCTTGGAGTAATAAGTACTTTCCGGTTGTAGTGCAAGTAAATATTGAAAACAATAATTAAGTGTAAAAGACAGGAAACATCTTCTGCTTTATACTTATTTATGAACAAAGAAAATAGATAAACAAAGCTTATGATATATAGTAGGAATATACATCTACCTCATACTAGTAACTGGTCAAAGGAAATTGCTAAGTTCAAGTGGTTGGCCAACACAAACTGTATCACACAAAGAAAATATATAAATAAAACTTATGATATACAGTATGAATATATATCTACTGCATGCTTACTACTCAAAAGAAGTTGCTAAGTATAAGTGATCAGCCAATGCAAACAATATCACACATAGAAAATAAATAAATGAAACATAAGATATATGGTAAGAATATGCAACTACCACATACTATTACTCAAAGAAAGTTGCTGAGGGTGACTGACCAGAGAATGTAAATGATATCATACTCATTTATAAACAAACAATCATCATCAACCATTATCAATCCACTGCAGGATGAAGGTCTCTCCAAGTTCAATCCATCTTTTTCTATCTTTAGCTTCTCTTCTCCACATCACCCTGCACCCTTTCTTATTTCATTCATCCATCTCACATATGGTTTCTTTCTTGGTCTTTTACAATCTCTTTGGAATCCAGTTCCAATTTTGAACAAACAATATATATATATAAACAAAGCATACTACTGGTCAAGGTAAGTTGGACAATGCAAATGATATCACAGGCAATTATGAATAATAAAGCTTTATATACAAAACATCCAGAAATAAAAGTATATAATCTCAAGTAAATTTAATACATCCAATTATTTTTCTAAGCTTGTTTATTACCAAACCTGGATGGTATTCTGCTTAAAATTATAACCCTTTATAACTATTAAACAATGAATCTCTTATATAATTTATTTATTCTGTCCATGCAGCTGTTTTATTCTATCCAGAGGTCATTAATCTGCACTATTCATGTTAATGATTAAACTATTATTTTTTTTAATTTAAAACTAATGGAAAATGATTCTTATATTTAAAAAAAAATATTGAGTATGTTATTAAGAGAATGGTGAATGTTTGTAATAATAAGTTTGTTCTTTTATAAAAATACCTTTGTTTTGGGTTTATGTCTACTAAACTGTGGCATGATAATAAAGTAATAATAAATTGCCATACTAATTTCTAAATAAATCTATTTCTGTGTAAAACTAATTGTAATAATTACTAAAATATTTTCAGTATAAATTAAATGCAGGAAATAAAATATCTAATATTAGTAATAAAAAGTCCTAATTTAATATATTCAAAAGTTTGTACACATCCTTTTTGTCACTAAGAGTTCAACTTCTGACTTCAGGTATTGGTAGACTTTTAGTGCCATTCTGTATAAACATAGTATGTCATTCTGTGAAGCTTCTATTGTATTGCTCTTGATGGCTCAACAGTTTTCATTAATGCACATTAATTTTATTGTTCAATAGGAAGTAATTGACAATGTTTTACTCATTAATTGATGGCTGGTTTATTCCCAAAGCAATACTATTGAAGTTCACTTCTTAAGGTGGTTCTACATGATTTGATCACTTCTTTTCAACAACTCAAGATGGTCTTACAGCTTGCACCCAACCTGCTTGGCCAGAGTGAAGCAGACGATAGCTTCCCTACTCCTCTATGATATTTTAACATGAAGCACAATAATAAGCACAATCGCAGCATAATAATTACAGCATAATAAACATAAAACAATTGAAGCATAAATAGCATAATCTACAATCTTCAGAGATTCTATTTATAATTTACTGAATTGCCTTATCAGCTAGATCAGTTTCTATCATTGGTCACTTATATGTATCCATCTATTGGTTATAGAAAACTCTTAAACTTTTTTTATGATCCATGGCTTATTTGTCCAAATATAGCATTTGTAAAATTTTAACTATGAAAAAGGATTATACTAAAAAACATACAATGTTTTTGACTATATTGCAGCAGATATTTATTTCTTTAATTAGCTGATATGTTTATCTATAATTTAATTACATTTTATACAATAAAGTCATTTCTACTCACCTATTTATAAAATACCTTTATAACTGTTAATCACTAAAATATTTTGCTTTAACTTTTAAAATAAACTTACAATTAATAATGCCATATACATTTATCTGTTACTTAGTAACAATGTTGAAAACCTTTAATTTAAATTTCCTATATAATTTTCAAATTATATGTGAAGCATATATAAATATCACTTTTAATATATATATTTAATAATTTATTAATATTTTTTATTTTTATTATTTTTCAAACCCATAAAAATAATTTTTTTTATAAAAAAAAAATAAAATATTTTAAAAAAAAAACAAATAATTTTTAAAAAAAAAAAAAAAAAATATTATTTAATATCTTCTACATTTTTTAAAAAAAAAATTTTAAAATAAAATTAAAAATAAATTTTAAAATTAAAAATTTTCAAAAAAACCATAAAAAAAAAAATTAAAAACATTTTTTAAAAAGAAAAAAAAATTAAATAAATTTTAAATTAAAAAAATTTTAAAATTTGAAAAAATTTCCCCTTTAATTTTTAATTAAAATTGGGGAAGTTAAAATAAAAAATTTGAAAAAATTTTAATTAAAAAAAAATAATATAAAATTTTTTTTAAAACACTTTCATATATATATATATATGTGTGTTACATAAAACATTTAAAATAATATTAAAATAATAATAATAATAATAATAATAATAATAATAATAATGTATATATATTTAATAATAAATGAAAAAGTACTGATGGTTTAATAAATAAAAGTAACGACATTTTTTAAATAAATAAAAATCTGTTAGGAAATAAACAAAAGATATCCTAATCTCAAATTAATAAATAAAGTAAAGGTATTTTAGCAAAGGGAAAAATATAATTAAAGCATATTGTAATGTAGGAATTTTTAGATTTATTATTTTAAAAGAATCAATAATGAAAACTTTATTAAAGTAGATTTTCTGAGTAACAAATGTAATAATGGAATAATGTCATAATGGCAATGAAACAGAAACATATTTAATTAATAGCAAAAAATATTTATTTATATCATACAGGAATTTTTATAGAATAGAATATTAATTTACAATAAGCATTATATTTTTTTTAATAATTTAATATATTATAATCACAAATATTAATACATTTTACACATGAATGTACTCTCCATAAAACATTTTTAAAAATGTATATTAGTAGTAATTATCATTACTCAAAAATTTTCCCATCTATCTAATAGTCTTTATTTCAAACATTATACTCATAGAGTAATAACAATCTATGTCTAGGCTATCAGTAAGATATTATATACTATTCATGAGCAAACAGGAGTGAAAAAATCAGTGTGGAGACACTTTATAGGTTTTAAAAAGATAGGATAAATGTTATGCAAGATATTTAATACACTTATATAACACTAATAATACCTGAGGAAATAAATACTCTCAATACTTATAATATTTTTTAAGTTAAAATTTTAGTGGAACTAATAATGAATTATAAGATAAACATGCTGTTATTATTTTCAGTATAATAAAATACACTTTAACATTGAAATTCTATGGCAAAGTAGATGAATGAAAATGGAACAAATAAAATACGAATGGGCACTCGGTAACTATGTGCAGACAGTATCGATAAATAAACTGCATTCTTATTCATGGAGGGGCTAAATGCATATAAAAAGCAATATAATATCCACCTAAAATTGCCTAAAGGAATGCCATTAATAAAATGAGGCATGGAGTTGATAATAATAATAATAGATAATTAAATAATTATAACTCTCACATGCACATAAAGAAGACATACAATGCATCCTTTCTGTATAATGATGTGTACCCAATGAAACTGTCATTGCATAATGATGACAACATTCAATTTATAAGCCATCTACAATTCAACATACACACTGACATTCATAATACTTTCATTTATAAATACTTATATCAAATATACAAAATGGCCATTGTACTTTGGATACAATTATTTATTTAAGCAGAAACAGTAATCCAGAGAACTCCAGAATAATACTAAAAATTAACTCATAGAATAAACTTTTTACTGTATATCTTACCCATTTCTGTTTCTTGGATAACACCATTATAAATAATAATAATAATAATAATAATAATAATAATAATAATAATAATAATAATAATAATAATAATAATAATAATAATAATAATAATAATAATAATAATAATAATAATAATAATAATAGTCTTGCATTGGTGGTCAAGAGGTCAGCGTGACTGCCTTGCACTAGCAGGCAGTTGCCCGAGTTGCGGGTTCGCGTCCTGGTCGATGTTATGACACTTTAATAATAATAATAATAATAATATATTATAATTACAAATAATATTAAATATACCAAAAATATATATATTAGAGATTAAAAGTTTTTTTCCTTTTATATAAAAAAAGTATCTCTTCGTTCAAGTCCTTTTTCATTATCTTCTCAAAATGATACGACAATATAGCCTTTCATTAAGATAGAGAAAGCACATATAAGAAGATTTATAGCAGAGATTTTTTTGAGAAAATATTTACAATTAAATTTAACAAATTTAAAGATGACAAGGGTTGATAGTAGATATTTAAATAATATATGGTTCATTTATAACACATTTTTAATTATAATACAAGTTGGAGGAGAAATGAGCAGAAAGAGAATATTAATTAACAGCTGTTTTTTATAAAGTTTCATATTATAAATTGACATTTTAATAATATTAACTATGAGTAGATAAATTTAAATCACTTTTTTTAAGTGCAAAGCAATATATTTAAAACTAATAAGCAATTTAGAAAACTATTCTAGTGAATTAATAGATTAACTTGGTATGTTTTAGCTTATTCATCTTACATAAAAATATCTGAAAAAAGACTTTTCTTCAAGATATTTAAAAGTTTACTTTTATGACATTATCTTTCATTATCATTTTATAATACAAGTCTAAATAATTGTCACTTCTCTTTTTAATAAACTCAGTACTTTGATAAATAGTTCATCATTTTCATATTTTAATTTGGCATAAATATAATAATTTCCTTAGCAATTAAAATTAGTGTTAATAACTAATTAAAAGATTAATTAAATTGTCAAAGATAAAAGTTTAAATTTAACTAATATTTAGTATAAGAATAAAACAACATACTTTTCCTCATGTGTGCTCTGTTTTCTGTTGACTTCTTTTGAAAATTACTATAATTTTTAACATTTTTATAATATTTATTATTTAATGAGCCAGCTGAACATATACCTTAGAAGTAATAGTACAATTGTTAACTTTTTAATTTTTTATTCAGCCATGGAGAAGACAAAAAATCAAACTTAAAATTTTTAAATTGACTTAAAAAAAATAATAGTTAAAAAAACTAATCAATTTAATTTAAAACTAAAGTGAATTAATTAGAGAATAAAATTAGATTAATTTTATAATAGTGTGTGTTTCTTTTATACACACATGCACATCAAGATTTTTTATTACATTTTCTATAGTGTGGTATAACTAAATCAATCCCCTTCCAATATTTTATCATAATATGTAAAATAGTAGCTTATTTTTGTTCCTTATATCTAATTAATTTAACTTTGCCTTTTATCAATTCAGACTATTTAGTCATGTGACATCTGCACTGATAATGAACTTTGAGAATTACAAATTAATTATTAAATAAATGATTTACTTAATACTAATAAATTATTTACTTTTTTAATTAAATATTTCTTTTATCTTAAAGTATCTTTTTTATTTTACTTTATCCTAATTAAAAGCTTTTGAATATTATTATTATTATTATTATTATTATTATTATTATTATTATTATTATTATTATTATTATTATTATTATTATTATTATTATTATTATTATTATTATTATTATTATTATTATTATTATTATTATTATTATTATTATTATTATTATTATTATTAGATGCACCCTTTGTTTAAAAATATTATTACTCTTAATAACCTTTTAAACTTCTCAATCCTTTTACATGCATGCACATATATCTAAACATTCATATGTACACTAAATATAAGCATTATTTTAAAACAAATGAAAATAAATTAATGATTGCATTTAAAACTGATTTAAATTGACACTTATACTTATCCCAGGTAGTTATACTTAATATCTCTAAATTCTGATTCGAAAGACTTTTACATAAACTAACATTTAATAAATCATTACTTTTAAACTATTTATTTTTAAAAAAGCTAACAAACATTCTAGCAGAGTTAAATAACCATTTTTATACAGCATAAAATAACTTTGTTCACTGCATTTACTTGAAGCATAGCAAGTTTTAAATTAACTCTTTAGATTCAAACTATTAATTTTAGTATTTTAAGCAATAATTAAATAATCTAAGTATTTTTAAATAACTAAAAACTAAACAGGCTAACTAAATTATTTTAATCCATAATAATAATACTAATAAGGAAACTTTATTTTTTATTATAATCTATAAAAAAAATTAAAGCATTATAGCATACATCTAACCCACAGAGTTAAATATATAATTACAATATGTAAATATTAAATTAAACATTACTCAATGTAAATAAAGAAAGTAAATCCATTTCCCTCAGTCTATGAATTAAAAGCACTCTAAATGTTGAACAAAGAATCAATAATAGAATGAAATCACTTCTTCTTAAAGCTCTGATGTTTATAAGCTTACCTTTGTTAACATTATCATAAAACTCCAACAAAAGTGCTATTATAGATTAATGGAGAAATCTTGTTTAGTCTCTCACAGTAATTGCCAATTAGAAGTAAGTGATAGTGTTCTGGTAATATCAAAAAACAAGTTATCTCTGTTTACATGCATATAATCTCTTTATTTCTATTCTTTATTATAATAGCAATCCATCAAAATACTTAATTCAACATATAACATAAACATACTGATGTTTAAGTCAAAAGTAAATTTGGATTATAATATGTAATTCCTAGATCAATAAACTATCTAAGTACTAGTTATTTCAAAACTATAGAGAGCAGTCTCTATGCCATAGTTTGTGTTTACAAAGACAAAATAAACCCACATACATTTATACTTTTTAGTTCTTATAAAACTAGCCAAACAGACAAATGATTTTAGTAATAAGAAATGTCCAATGCACATTGATATTAACAAAGTTTCATTCAAAATGGCAAACTATAAAGTTCAATTGTGCATTGATGTACCTAGCACTTAGATAGTTTATTGATCTAGTGATTCCATATTATTAAAGTTCTTTTAATTGGTGTTTACATAATCAACATTTAATTGTTTCTTCAGTAGGATATTAAAATGAATAAAAAAATAACTCTATCTAGTAAAATTATAATATTTGCCATAATGATTGAAGCCTTACAAACAACTGTGTATTTTCGGGCTTTCACCTCTTATTAAAATCTTTTCTCAATTTGACTATTGTAATAAAAGCTGAAAAGTACAAATATAAATTGATTCAATTTATGTTCTGAAAGCTAATTTATTCCAACAATAGAAAATAATGCATCATGAAAAAAAAAAAAAAAAGCTTTTAAAAAGTGTACACAAAGAAAGTAAATAGAAAAAAAAATCTAAGATTGACAAATTGTGTATATTTTCTAATAAAAATGAATTTTATTGAAATAAAAAAAAATGTTATTCATCGTGATAGTTTTTTTTTATTAATTAATATCTATTAAATTAAGTCTGATTAAGAAGTTACTTTGTGATGGATATTTAAATGCAAAAATTCTAGATATGTTAAAAAGACATAAATCCATGGCAAACTACTACTGATATTGATCAAGAGCTATCAGTTAATCACAGTATTCTGATGCTTAGTTACTCTATCTCTTTTATATATCAAGTAATTGACATTGGTATGTGATTTTGTAAGAGATTTAAATTTCAAATATCTGTAAATGTGCAGATATCTGTTCTGCATGTGATATCTTTTTAAAACAAATTTTGATTTATTTTAGTTCAGTACCAGACAGTTCCTATTGTTGGTGTGATTCTGGGTGGTGGCCCTTTCACATTATTAACAGTATTAGATTATATTTATGAAGATCCTCCAGTTCCTATAATAGCTATAGATGGCACAGGAAAAACAGCCAATCTTTTATCATTTATCTACAAATCCACTGATGAACAAGGGTGAGTGTTTCTACTTCTCTTATTAGCAAATATTTCTTAATTTTATTTATTATTTATTAATTTATTTATCTATATATTGCTACATTTTGATTTACAAGTGTCAATTTTACTCCATCCACAACTTTGACAACATCCAATCCAGATAAAGACGGTAATGATTACCACCAATCATTTACTAAATTAGAAATTGTCTCTAGCTCAGATATAAACTTTAAACATCAGTTAAAGATTAATATATCTGATTTTTAATTAAACATTAGCACATGGAATTATTCACATTTCTCTTTCTGGTGTATAAAACATCTTTATAAATTTATTAAATAACCTTCACACCATCACAGTCTTTTTACAATCATATGAATAAAGATACAATTTTAAAATTCTTTAGAGCATTAGAAATGGGGAAAAAATATCTAAGAGAAAACTATAAACAAAATGTAAAATAAGAATGCCATTCATATTTTTCTTTTTTTATTATTTATTGACATAATCTTTAATATATGGAATGAATATTTTATAAAATACGATTTAATTCATTAGATTAGTTTACAATACGACACAACAAAATGTCAATACTTGCAGAGAGATTGTGCGACCTTATCATACGAACAATATTAATAAAATGAAATGAAAATAAACAGAAATACAGTTACAATAACAGATGATAAAGATAAAAAAATAAATGTGTTATTATAAAGAGAATTGTAGAACAGATTAATACTTTTAAATATTCAGAAAACAGATTAAGTAATTTAGGCAAAATTAAACGATTTTTACTTTTAAAAAATTAAATATTGGGATAGTGCGTTGAAATTAAAATTAATCAATGTTTTACTTGAAATTAAATTACGTTAACATTTGTAACATGTTTTCTGGTTAAAATGAATATAAAAAGAAAAGATGTATTTTGGAGATGTAGACTTGAAAGAAAATTTAAAAAAAGAGAGAAATTAAAGATAGTAATACTTTGGTATTTTAAAATAATTGGAAACAAATATTTACTGAAGAAATTACAATGATAAGAGTGTTTTCGATGAGTTTTTAATGATAAAAGAATAATTAAAAAAAATACATTTTTAATGGTAAAGAAAAAATGATGAAAACTCTAAACGGCAAAACAAAACAAAAAGAAATGAAGAGAAAAACTTCACACAGATAACCTTAAGAAGAGAGCTAGAGACCAGCATAAAATATAAAAACAGAGATGGTAGACTGGAATGATTAAAAGAATCTATTTCCTGGAAAAATATTAATAATAAAATTAAAATATTATTTTTTAAGGCTCAAAATTTTAATTATTTTGCAAATTTAACTAAATTTTAAATTGCAGCTGTTTATGAACCAAATTTATAGATACTATATTTATTCATCTCTGAAAAGATAAATTTGTTGTTTTTGATATTTCCTTTGATAGAAAAGTATAAATATTTTTGGAGATATCATAAAGAAGTCAGCAATACTTATTCTTAAGAAAAAAATAAACAACAACACCTATAACAAAAAAGATCTGAAACTAAATTTTCATATGGATACTCAATTAAAAGAATGTATGGTACTGGTTAATTTGCCTATGCAAAAACATATTAATATAATGTTTCTGTGCCCCCCCCCCAATTTACATTATTCTTATTGTTCTAAATTAAACGTTTAAATCAAAAGTCAAAAAAGCTAATCAGCCCGATTGTTTTTTATGCTGATGAAAAGTCAAAATACAAAACCAAAGACTTTTCTTTTTATTTCCAAATTTACATTATTCTAAACAAAATTAAATAACAAACCCCAAAAAATCACATCAGCCAACTTTATTTTTAAATATGTAATACAAGTGGGACAAAGAAGGATTTAAATTGATTGTGTTTCAAAAAAATCACAACAACAACAACAACTTTATTTACAAAAACAACTTCTCAATAACACAACTTTCAATAACACTAAAATTTTTTCTGAAAGTGAGTCACTTGTCAGTAAAACATGAGTCACAACCCTTTGAGGAAGGGAAGCCTTGAACTTAAATGTTTGTTGTTGTCTTCGGCCATTTTATTTATCTCATCGAGAACATGAAATTTTGCGTGAATCTGCCGCATCGTGCTCTGCAAAAAACTTTCCAAATTTCTACCAGCTTCCAAAATGCACAGGGGAGTGCACTATCAGCATGATAATTATCACTATGGAATACTACTCAGTTGGTATATGAGACAATGATTTTAAAAACAGATTTCAAGAGTTCTGTGAAATTGAACAACAAACACCCTCATATCAAATGGTAGTGAACTGCCATTATTGAACATATGCATAAAGTGTGGCCACACATAGCTAGGCATACAATTTCTGTGCATTTTCATAGAGAAATGCCATTGCATGGCACAAAATGACTATTATGAAGGTAGTGTTGTAGTAGACATAGGTTTGGCTGTGTAAATGGCATATTTCTGTTTTTGGACAGAAGCAAAGCCACCAAGTGACGTAAGTGGCTAATTAACCACTACTGAATGGAATTTGTATTTGAAAAGACCCAGGATAAATCGTAAATATATATATATATATATATATATATATATATATATATATATATATATATATATATATATATATATATATATATATATATATATATATATATATATATATATATATATTAAAAGCATAAAGCTAAACTTATCAATAAATAATCAAAATTATATTCCAAATTCACAACTCAACCAAATTGGCCAACAAATATATTCTAAAATACTACCAATGGTTTCATTGCTACACACAGACTTCTCAAATGTAAAGAACTACAAAATAACAACATATTTAAACTAAACATTACTCACAATTGCACTTCTCATACACCCTTAATATTAAAAGAACTTTTAAATAGGTTAAATTGCTTCAGAATCATAAATTTTTAATAATACAGATTCTTTAATTCTTCTTTTTATTTCATTTTTTTCAAAGAAGACAACCTTAGCTTCAGCAAAATTAATGTTGTAGTCTGTATCTTTTTCATGGATATATAAAGCAGAATTAAGATATTTATTTCTAAACATACTTTTATGTATCTTTATTCTTTCATTTAAGCTCAAACTACTCTGACTTATATATACCTTCTTACAAAAACAAGGGATAATATACACTATTCCAGAAATGGTCTTTCTATCAAAAATTTTCTTTGTATTATTTAATAAATTATTCAAAGTAATACCCCTTTTCCAATCAATTTTCTTATTTCCAAACAAGTTCCAATTTTTCCATACAATTTTATAAGATGACAATTTAAATGGCAAAGAAATAAAATCATATTTTTTTATCCATTACATCATTACAATTATCACTATTAAATAAAATACTTTAAACAAATTTATCAGAGTATCCAACACTTAATCTTTATAAAATTGACCTTTTTGAAACAAAACTACTTCATTAGAATTATTTAATCTCTCACTTTTATAAGCAGTTACTTTATGAGATACAGATTGATAGCTATCAGGTTTAATTATAGATCTTAATTTTAATTTTGATGAAGCTAAGGTTGTTTTCTTTGAGAGAAATGAAATTAAAAAAAGAATTAAAGAATCTTTATTGTTAAAAATGTATGATTCCGAAACAATTAACTTATTTGAAAGTTCGGTAATCATCTGAAATTCGGGCACATTACATTTGATTAATTTTGTAATGTTTAGTTTAAATATGTTATTTTATAGTTCTTTACACTTAAGGAGTCTGTTTGTAGCAGTGAAACATTGGTAGTATTTTAGGGTTTATTTTCTTGGCTAATCTGTTTGGGTTATGAATTTGAGGTAATTTTGATTATATATATATATACAGGTATGGTATAAATAGATAGTTATTTTTCATTTATATTATTATTGCACAGCACGGTTTAGCGTTGAACATTTTATTAACTCCTTAGCAATATTTAGCCATATGCTTTTTGTTTTATATCATTAGTTTATAATATATCTTTAAAAGTATTATACAAAATAAAATATAAGAAAGATATTTTTAGTTTTTTTCAAAACTAATTCCAAGGACTCTGAAGGTATTTTATGTTAGCTAATAGATTTTCATAACAAATAAATAATCAAAAAACTATACTTTTCAAAATTTCTTAATTCAATATTTAAAACGTCAACTATATGTGTGTGTGTGTGTGTGTGTGTGTGACCTTATGTTAACTAGATAAGTAATGGTGCAAATCTGTTTGTTCACTCTTTGGAAAAGGTGAAAAATAATTGTTTATAAGTTACAAAAACATTTGTCAACCTAAATTTATTCTACTTAGAGTCGTTTGATACTTAAAATGCTAAACTTTATATTTTTAATACATAATATAAATATAAACACCCAATTATGTCTACATATCTTGTAAAACAACAATATGATGTTTAAACATTTTCGGTATTACATTTATATGCATCAATTTAAATATAAGGTAGTTCAATAAATTATAAAAAGCTTGTAAATAATAATATAATTAAATATTGTCTTTTATTAATAGCACTTTCAAAATGTAAACTCTAGAACGCATTCTGATAGCGCGTTAAAGTACATAAATAATCTTTTATAAATAAAATAAATATCATAATATATATTTGTTATTGAATTGTTTAAAAGATAAAGTTTTGATGTTAGCCAAAATGTAAAAAGAAAAAGGTGAAGTCTTCAAAATCATAACTTTTTGTGTAAAGTTATAATTCTGCTTTTCATTAGCATGAACAGAATTCGATAAACATAATTTGTGATATTATTTCAAGTGTAGCTTTATAAGCGGAAGTTTCTAATACCGTATGAATTTACACTGTGATATATATGTGTAAGTTAACAATCTAAATAACTTTATAGTGAATATTTTTCATATTTTCCAATCTCATTTTGTCCTTTAGGTAAAAATATGTACATATCCATTTTTTTAAAAAAAATTATTAAACAAATCGAAGTAATATTAAATTTTCAAAGTACCATCTATTAATAAGTGTATATATGAAAGAGAGAGTAGATTTTTTCAGTTAAAAAGTTTAGGTGTTTAATCAATAGAATTTTAAGATTTGACTAGTTTCTAATTATATCATTTCTTTTTATCTTTTGAAATACAATGTATTTTTTCATAAATATAAATACTTGGCTCATTTGTCAAAAGCTAAACCTAAAATTACTTTTAGAAATAATACCTTTGAAAAGTAGTTTGCCATTACTTACAAAGTGATGAATATTAAAGCAGCTTTTGTAAAATTTGTCATATTCTTCTGGAAATTAGACTTTTATTAGAGGCAAAACTCTCCATGCAGTAGTGTCACCCAGTGCAAGCCAAAAAAATCAATGGATGTAAGAAGGTTTGTGTATAAAATCCCTATCTAGTGTGTAATGTTTGTCCTATTTCATCTGGAAATTAGACTTTTAACAGAGGCAAAACTCTCCATGCAGTAGTGCCACCCAGTGCAAGCCAGAAAAATTAATGGATGCAAGAGTGTTTGTGTATAAAATCCCTATCTAGTGTCTACTCATCCAATATCTCCAGACTAATGCACAAATCTTCTTGCATCCATTGATTACTATTCTAGCGTGCAGCTGTGTGGAGAGGTTTTGCCTCTGTGTGTAACAGCTTGTGGAAGTATAGAAAATGGTGATTACAGTGATGTTTAGGAGTTTAAATTAGTCTTTTGCTTGTAAAACTAAGTGCTCCCACTAAATCACTTAATCAATATTTCTGCAGACTTCTTAATGTTAATGTAAATATCTGAAACAAACTTGCTTCCATGACAATAATACAAAATCATCAAATACTTTATTAATTAAGATTCAAGAACTGTCTAGCCAGTCAATATTTACTTCAAAATCTCTCTCTCTTTTTTTTTTTTTTATAAATTTAACAAAAAAATATTTTTAATAGTTTTAGTGCAAAAGATGACCTTTCTATATTCTTCCACAGAAAAATGCTTTCTAAACCTAACAATTTTGTCTTCAGAGTTTGACTTTTATAGAATTAATCAAGATCTTTTTATCCAGTTCAGAAAAAGTCGTTCACATTATTGCACTTATTTGCTTCCAAAATACAATGGTGTAACCTTTCACTGGAACCACTTAGTCATTATTAACAGTTGACAAATTTATGTCTCTATAGAAATGACTGAAGGTTAGTGCAAAATCACATATAAATTCATCCTCTGCTAATAACCTACAGATTTCTTTGTATTTGTTTTTAAATAAACACATAAATAAAAAATAATTATATGGTTTATCCTTAAGTGGTTATGTTATGTTCAAAAACTAGAAGGGACCGATCTACTTTAAACATTGAGTTGGTTGTCTCATAAATAATTAATTTCAACTATGCAGATCACATGATAAAAATGAATATGAAGGTACCTACTAGCATTAATTGATTAATTGATGGCTCTATGGTAAAACATAAAAAATAACTGTTGAAGGAAAGTATTTTAGTTATCAGCTCTATAGTAACAAAAATGAGACTTTGTGTCCATTTTCATGTCATGTAAAAATTTGTCTGATCAGCCAAGATGAAATCTTTCCCACCAAAAACTACTACATATTTTTGTACCTCCAGTGCTATATCAACATGTATATATATTAAATTCTTCATTCAAAATCCTGTTGCATGATTAGGTAAAAGAGTGCTAAAATCTAAAGATAACGTTTCATCGCTGTTATTGGAGATATACCACGTTTTGAACTCCCTCAACAGGATATTTTGTTTTAGCATGTTTATCATAAATTGCTTGTTATGTTTTAATTATTGATAACTTAAAAAATAATATCTTAAAAAATAATGATAAGTAGTTTTTTTTACATACATACTTTTAATTAAGAGCTATTATAAGTTGTATTTTTTTAGTCTTGCAGCCATGAGTCTAATATATGTTTGATACTTTTTAAAAGAGCGATCACTGGATATTTCTAATTATATTTATAAACTGTATTATTCCATTTTGTTTTTAAGATGTGGTTAAGTTGTTCAACAGATCACATAATTTTGAATACCAAAACGATAGATTGAGCATCAATCACTGTTTTAATATTTAAGAAATGAAACCGAGAATTGTTTTCTTTTGTTTAGATAGCAATTAATTTATTACTTTAATTATTGATGCTATCAATTTTAGTATTGTGGCAAGTTTATTAAAAATAGTAATAAGACTTCTACTGTCAACTTAAGTTGCAAATAAAACACTAAATTTATTTTAAAATCAATTAAACAAAAGAACTTTTTGACACGTAATAAATTTTTTTATAGTATAGTGCTTGAAATTTTTCAAATCACAAGTAGGCTTAGTATTTTTCTTTCAAATAGTCAGCTCAAAATCAATCTAACTGATTTTATCCAGTTTTTGGTCAGAAAATGGTTATTATCTAGAAGATAAAGTCTCTTGTTAATCTGAATTAATGTGCTCTCTATGCAAAAATAAAATACTATTGTAACTTAATATTATCTTTACCATTAAGCGAATAGAACAATGTCATATTTATATGTTTAGTAAGCTAAAAGTTGCTTTAGCTTTTACAAGATAATGTAATTTTGATCACCTTGAACTGTTTTTTATTTTCAGAGATATCTCTACACATGCGTATGTTTACGCACATACACCTATACATATATAAACAATCTATTGCTCTGTTGCTAATATTTATTATTGTAACATAGTTGAAGATCTTAATAAAAATATCACTTAAAACAAAAACAAATAACTATTTTGTAAAGTCCAATATTCAGAAGTAAGACTGTAGACTTCAAAAATCTAAATCATTTGAAATCGCAGAGTTATTCAATCACTTAGACAGTGTAAGGATACTGCGTTGAGATATTCCTAGATTGCAAAAGTATAGATTAGAGAATTTGTTATTAAATTTGATATAAGCCATTTTTTCGCAAATAAACTATTCAAACAGTAATATCAAATTATAAAAAAAGACTAATTTATATATATTATGAAGTAATATAGAATGGTCAACTTTATCAAATGCTTTGGAGAGATCAAAATAAGCAACATCTAGATACATTGATTCTCAAAAGCATTAGGAAAAAGAACAATTATTGCTAGAAGATTAGTTTCAGTTGATCTATTAAGTAAGCTACATAAGAATTAAAACCTTATTATGTCATTAATATATATTTTTTTACAAATATACCTTTCAAATATGCTTGCAATTGTGTAAAGAACTGAAATAGATCTGCAATTATTTCACCATCTCTTGAACCATTTAAAAAAATAAATATAACTTTAGCAAGTTTAAAGGAGTTGGGAAAAATACACTTTTTAATTCGAACAATTAAGAATGTAACATAAGGGAGAAAGAATAAATTCTGTACATCCTTTATAAATAAAATAAAAAGGTATATTATTATAACCTAAACTTGAATATTATTATTATTATTATTATTATTATTATTATTATTATTATTATTATAATAATAATAATAATAATAATAATAATAATAATAATAATAATAATAATAATAATAATAATAATAATAATAATAATAATAATAATAATAATAATAATAATAATAATAATAATAATAATAATAATAATAATAATAATAATAATAATAATAATAATTAGATGATTTCTTATTACAATTTGATGAAGTATTTGGAACTTTTTCTTTCAAGGTGAATAGATTAGACAGGAAACTTTTAATTGAGTTTTGGCTTTGATTTTGTGACATTGAAAACTGTAGAAAAAAATATAAATATATATATAATGAAATGTTTAAGTATATTTTTTAAAATTATGAATATATTTGAAACTTTTACTCCATTTTTGGCTCGGAGAAAAACAAATACGATATATATATATATATACGATGAAAGTCTTCCAGTTCATTTTTCTAATTACATTTGATTATGTATATATATGCAACATTTATTTGTATGTTTACGCACGTGAATAAATCAATGTTTAGAGATGCATTGCAAAAAGAATAAGAATGAAAATTTATTATTTCCATTTAGTTATATGCACATATAGATATTCATTCATACATAAAATGCATTCCATGATTTAATGCGTGAAAGAGTGCTGAATTCTAAAGTTCAAACTTCATTAATTACTTCTAGTGCTCGAATTTCTAAGAACCTTCAATCAATAAACTACTTGATTATTTACTTATACACAGAATGGCTCAAACAATGTCGTTGTATCTTTATAATTGTAGATTTAATGATATTTACGTCTAGGAAATTGAAAAGAATTTAAAATTAGTCTTTGTTTAGCCATTCATTTGTGAAACTATTATGAAGCATAAATGGGAGGGGGAGGTTTATATGTCATTTCTCTTCACAGTCACAATACAACTAATTTACTTTATAAAGTATGTAATTATAAATTTATTAAGCACATAAGCTAAGCATATACATTACATAAGCTATATTTTATTAAGGCTGTGAACCTCAAGAGTATGCACCTGAAAAATGCAAAGATAGGGACCTCTATAGGTCTTAAAGACAAGCTTAAGATTTCGTGAGTACTAATGTGTAATAGGAATTGTGGATTTAATCAGTGAAGTATTGAATAGCTTCATGCTCTCAAATCTAAATGCTTTAGTTTCGCCTATTCATATAGAAAGTAGGTTGAAGTTAAGAGTGGTTTCGCTCTTTTCTTCTAAAGTCATAAGCTTGTGTTTAAGACCTGTAGAGATTCTTGACTTCGTTTAAAGAGTAGCTACAGTACATCATATCACATCGCATACTCTTGAGGTTCACAGCCTTAATAAAATATTATTTATAAAGTATGATAACTCTATCACTAAAATGTAATAACTTTTATATAGTAATTTCACTGTTTCTTTTTGTCTTAAGAAAATACTAAGAACTTTAACTATGGCATTAAAACATATTTTGATAACAAAGTCTCTTTTCTAAAGCAACTATAACCTTAATATATTTTCAATGCCAATTACTCTTTTCAAAAGCAGAATTGTTGTGATTAAAGTGCACAGATGAAAATATATTGTTTTTATAATTTTCGTTAAAAAGCAATGTTCATATTGTATTTAAATTATAACTAATTTAATTGAAGTAATTTTTAGACTGTAATGAATTTTTTTATTCTGTAACTTTTTAAATGTGGCAACAGATTAGAATCTGTGTTGCATATATTATTTTTTTATATATATGGTAAAGCGTTGATCGGGAAGCGGGGGCCAGCTGCTTGAAAGGCAGCTATGCTAACCGCTAGGTCACCAATGCCTGATAAAGTGTTGCATATATTATCACATCAAAATCTACCATTGTGACTAAAAAAACTACCAAGATTTTAAATTGAAGCCTATTTTTGTGCTGACGACCATAGAAGCCAAAATTACAGAAGATTTTTTTTTCTATCTCTGATTAATAAAGATTTTAAAGTATATTGACTATAAAAACATTGAAATTGAACATTAAATATGAGAGACATTAATTTTGTTTGAATAGTGGATTTGAAAAAGAATCTAGTCTACTTTTGTTGAGTGGTTTGCCTCTAAGTCATTCTTTCTTTTTTTTTCCTATTTAGTTGATATACCTATTTTAATTATTTCTATTGACTTATTGACTATTGTCTTAAACATTCTTTTATTTCACTATTTTACATACATGAAATTATTTGCAATGATTAAACTTGACACGATATAATAACTTTTGACGTTTTTTATTTTTATTTTTTTACTGAAAATTATCTTAAATTACATTTAAATTTATTCTAAACAAACATTGATATAAAAATACAAATTTTCCTGTAAATGTTGCTTGTATTTTGTTCTAAAATTGAATTACGATCATATAATCACCACATAACCATTTAACTATTAAACCAGTATTTACTGACCAACCCACAAGAAAAAATATTACTATAATATTTTATGCAGACTTTAAATTTCTAGATATCTATTCATTTATTTAAATACTTAGATAAAAACTCTATTGCAATAGATTATTTGATTATGCAATCTGTCATCAACATTTTCAACCAATATCAGTTTACAGGATGAAGGTCTCTCCAAGTTTTTTTTTTTTTCCTATGTCATAGCATCGGCCGGGACACGAACCCACAACCGTCTGCAACCAACTACTTGCTTGCATGGCGGCTGCGATACCTCTCGGCTAACAACGCAAGACTAGGTCTCTCCAAGTTTAATCGATTTTCTCTTATTTCTAGTCTCTGGTCACGTTATGTATTACACCAACAAACTTTCTTATTTTATCAATACAATTTATATATGGTCTCTTTCTAGGTCTTTTACAGACTCATGAGATCCAGTTTAAGACCTCATTTGTTCATCTGTTATCGTCTCTTTTAGCAATAATTTCAAACAAGCTTCTTTCAATTTTTTATTTGTGACTGATCTGTTTTTTCATCCATGTATGTTGTATCTGTCTTTTTACTTCATTGAGTGGTCTCAAGTTTCAGCATTTCTCTTCTGACAAGTATCCAAGTTTCAGATCTATAAGTAAAAACTGGTAAAGTACATTTATTAAAAAATTTTATTTTTAAAGAGTCATACTACTTCTTTTTAATATGAAATTATTTCTACCAAATGCACTCCATTCAATTTGAATTCTGTAAGATTAATTTTATCCATTATTTTTCCATCTGTATTCATATTCTAACCAAGGATATTTTGAGTTGCATTGAAGATTACTTTTGTTTTTTTTTAACATTGATCTTTAATCCCATATTCTTATTTTCATCTGATAACTTTTACATTTTTTCTGAAGTTCTAATATTCATTTAATTTTACTCTAAGCCAATAAACATCACATGACCACCCCTCTTATGCTTGTGTATAACTGTTATTAAAACAGGCAAAATGCACTATATATATTGCCACACACAACAAGCTAGAGTAATCAATGGATGCCAGAAGGCTTGTGCATAAAATCCCCATCTAGTGCCTATTCATCCAATGGATCCCAGACTAGTTTCTGGCTTATGGCTTTCATCAGTGAGGAGCCTTGGATCTGAGAGCACTACATCTAGATCTTAGGATCTAATGCAACCCTCCAGCAACCACCTTTTATCTCAATTTAACTACAAAACTATGTATCTCTAGCTTGTTGTGTGTGGCAATATATATAGTGAGTTTTTCCTGTTTTAATTCTCTTGCTTCCCCATTTCAATCTACAAAATGTTCATTGTAAAATTGGTGTAAAAAGTTTTGCAAATATGCAATCATCCTATAGTACACCCTTTGGTTTTTTTTTTTTTTAATCTTTATATCTTTAGTTTTGCATTAACAGTATCTTACATTGCACTAATTGATGATAACTGTGATCTTCATTGAAAATCCACCCAGCTTTAAGTTATGAAGAAGAACCTCTTCATTAGGCAGACAACCTTATGCAACTTTAAATTACAAAAATAGATAAACATTTCCCAACCATTTGATTAAATGATTAGTGCATAGCAACAGATATTGCTTCAACTATTATATAAATTCAGATTGTATACATATAAATAAAAAAACAATAGGTGATTATAATACAGATAATGCATGGACATCATACATAATCATATCACCTATCTCCAAACTACTACCATATTTATCAATAGCTCACCAATGTCTGTCAAAGCTACATTAGGAGTAGATAGAAAATAGTTATATTTTTTAAAAAAATAGAATTTCTAACTTTATCCTCTTCTAAGCAGTAGAAAGGTATTTAATCATTAACATAAAAAAAGACTCTTTGAAACCTTAACAGAGTTGAGAAAAACAAATTTTTAAATGTCCATTCTATACATTCTTGTTATTGAAGCTATTTTTACTATGTGATTATTCACATAATAATAAAAAAACTTGAAAGAGTTGCTTACCTTTACACCTAAGCTAAAATAATGAGTCTATTGGCTTTTTAGCTTTAAATTTAAGGTCAATTCAATTGTCTGATAGTTCTTAGTTTAAACATCAGTTTGAGCTCGAAACTGAAATGAATGTGTGTGCGGGAAATATATTTTTAGATATTTTTTAAACATGACAGAAAAAATTCTTATTTCAAGAAGACTGAGAAGTTATAAGCTGATGCAGACAAAGATTACTAACAATCTCCTGATTGTGTATCCAGGCTACCATTAAATGATGGTCTTTTAATTATTTACCCCCAATAGCAGATCTATTCTGAAAGAAATGTGAAAAGATAGTCGATTTAAAAAGTCAGAAGGTATTTTATTTTAAAGGCACAAATATTAAAAGCATAAATGGAGTGAGATTTATTGTAAATAACATTGTGGAGATTAATGGTGTATTAGACAGAGTAGCAAGATTAGTCATTTGACTTAATGAAAGACATTGAATGCAGATAAATCAAGTTATGCCCTAACATAGCTCTCATTGTAATGAAGAAGTAAATTGCATCAAACAACATTTTAAAATTGTTCTGGGAGACTTAATACTAGGATCATAAAACAATTGAAAAATTTAAAGTACTGTGGATAAATTTGGCTATAATGGCAGAGGTAAAAGAGCATGCAGATTGGTGGAATTTGTCATGAAATAAAAATTCTATTGTATACGTAGTTTCTTTAATAGTGATATTAGCAATTAAGCCAATGCACATGCGTATTAAAGATAAATTATAAATGAATACTCCCACTTTTGCTAATATCACTATTACAGTATAAAAACATAACGCTATATAAAATAATATCTCATTATATAGTTTCTTTAAAAAAAATGCTAAACATGGAAACAATCTATTTCTACTGCACCTTTGTTTGAATAGAAACTGGTGCAGCTAAATTGGATTATATTTTAATTAATAGAAAATATATATTTCAAGATTATAATATTCTTAATAGAATCAACACAGAAAATGATTATCGGATTAATGCAAAATTCAAGAGATAAAAACTAATAAAAAATGATAGTATTAACAATTGGTTTTAAAACTGGACCCATAAAAACCAATAAAAAAAGCCAGTATGTATATACAGTTATTTTTTCTAACGTTTACAAACGAACCAATGATTTTAAATTAGGACTTTCTGATCTTAAAATAATGACTGACGTTGAAGATGGTTCAAACATAGCTGACAATAATTAATAAAAAGATATCTGATTCTTTATTAATAACAGCAACAAATAGATCTGATACAAAAAAAAGCAATTTACCAGTAAATTTTCAATTGACATAAAACAATATAAGCAAAAAAGAAATATGAAAATAATTAAAATGATTCATTATGAAAAAATCTATTACAACTGAGAACTATACAATGATAAAAAAAAAAAAAAAAGAGGTAATAATGATATAAGAAAAAGGAACTGTGAATTGGCAATAAAAGCTATAAAAAAAGAATAACAATATCTTGATACTGGAATAAAAGTTATTTATACAAAAAAGAGGAACTATTATTAAAAGAGATATTAAGAATTATGTGAAAAAGTTCCACAAATATTATATAGTAATAAAAAACAAGAAAGCAAAATAATCATTACAATTATTACATTTTACTTTGTAAGCAGTGAGATAAGCAGTTAAATCTATAAAGAAGAGAAACCTCATAGAGAAAGTTGGAATTAGCTTAAAAGTAACTGAAGGAGAAATAGAAAAATTGTTGGCAAAGTTTATACTAAATGTTAAACATGTGACAGATGAGTGAAATAACACAATAGTAATGTTGATGTTTAAGAAAATAATAAAGAAAATATTAAAAATTACCAACCTATCAATCTTTCATTAGCTGTATGCAGAATCATTACTAAGATAATTACAACATATCTTTAATTTTAAATTAATCCAAAGAACCGAGTTGTATTTAAAAGCGGTTTTATTACATTGGTCCATATCCGAGTATTGAGAGAATTTATAGAGAAAAAAAAACAAATAAAAGTTGTAATTATGTTTGGAATTTGTTATGAAAGGCATTTGATTCTATAAATATATCTTCTATAAGTAAAGATTTGAACTACCAAGATATCAATTGCTAATACTGCCATATTCAGAAGAATATTTATTAAATGCAAAAACAATTATTACCTTAGAGAATAGCACAAAGAAGATTAATATTAATAAGGATGTACTCAGAATAATTCCATATGTTCAAAACTTTTTTAAGCAGTTTTACAAAACAATATTTTATGTTTCAAATGGATAACTAAAGAAATAAAAATACCTGAAAATTATTTGTTTGCAGATAATATAGTTTTATAAAATATTGTAAAAGATGAAAATAAAAAAGTAAGATTAAAAATAAATATTAAAAAACTAAAATAATGTTCAATTGACTTTTCTCAAAAGAGAACAGTAAAGATTGATAACCATGAATTAATATACATTGCTCATCACTTATTCAATTTAATATATGTTATTTGTTAAACAAACATGATTTTACAATTTAATTTATACAATGCTCTGGTATTCAATCTCATTATTAGTCCACTGCTTATTTAATATGTTTAATTCTTCATGATTCTTACTTACCAATAGTGCAAGACTGATCACATCTGATTGTAAACAAGAACTCTATATTACACTATATATTTAACTTTTTGTGCAAATAAAGATTATTTTGGAAAAAAAAAGTGGTTCATTCATATGAAAACATAATGAATGAAATTAGTCATAAAATCAAACTTGGATGGATTAATTTTGGTATTAAAAAAAACTTAGTATTAAAATAAAATATACTGTGAGTGTGGTTGAAAAGGAAATACGTGTTTCAGTTTATTCTTACTGATAAAGAATCAATACAGAGGTCTCAAATAATTTAATAAAGAATGGAAAGACATATGTTGGAAATAAGAAAAAGAGTTCAAAACAAAATATTTGGGTGAGGACAAACAGATATCATTTGAAGTCATTAAAAGAATTAAAAGACTGAAATAAAGTTGGGTTAAACATGTTGCTAGAGTGATAATAATAATCTTAAATTGGATGGCAAGAGACTGTATTTTAAAATGTAGACAAAAAAATGTGAGGTTGAATAATGAAATAAGACAATTTGTGGTTGTGAGCTAAAAATTGGGTTAAACTTTAAGATGTTTTTTTCTTGGCTGAATTGAAGATTCCAAGTACCACAAGGCAATATGATACAAAGTAGGCTGAGATGAAGAAATGAGGAATAGAAAAATAATAGGTTTAATTCAATGTAGTATTACCAAAAAGAGTGCAGCACTTCAGTGAAAATGGATTGTGCATATGATGATGAAAAAGGCATAATTACTGTATCCAAATAATTTTCAATTGGCTATTAAAAGTTAAGAACTTAAATAGCAAATCAAAAAGGTTGTTATTGTTACAAAAAAAGGAGCAGGATACAGATCTTTCCGAAAGAGCCTTTGTAAGTTATTAATTGCTGTTGCTAGTGCTTAATCGTTTAAAAAATGCTTATATAATCAAATGACTTTTCATAATCTACAAATCCAAGGCATAATAGCATATGCTTTGAATTTGTAGATTATGAAGAGACATTTGATTCGATAAAAATTTCTTAAGTGATTAAAACATTGCATCATTAAGACATAGACATAGGATATATCATACTCTGAAGAATATTTGTCAAAATGCAGCAGCAAGAATTAGTTTACATAGTGATATTAATGAAAATTAACATAAAGAAAATTCTATAACAAGGTGACTCCTTATGTTTAGAACTTTTTGCAGTAATTTTACAAGAATTATTTTGGGATTAAAATAGAAAGGCAAAGAAGTAAAAATGAATAGAGGTTATTTAAGTCACTATGATGTGGTTGTTTTTAAGAATAATAATGATTCAGAGCTTCAAAAAATATTGCAAGTATTATCAGATAAAAGAAAGAAAGTATGACTAAAGGTAACCGCTAAAAAGAGTAAAATAACGTTCAGGATTTTTTTCAAAAAAATTAGAAAGAAAATTAAGCTTAATAATGAAGAATTAAAAGAATTTAAGTAGTATAAATACTTTGATCAAAATATTAATACAGATAAAAGTATAATGGAAGAAATAACTTAATATTAAAAGGAAATCTGCCTATTAGTTTGAAAATGAACGTTCTTAATAAATGTGTTTTGTCAATTTCTACTTTTGCTTCTAAGAATATAGTCTTTAGACCACTCAATAAAATATGGAAAGATCTATGTTAAGAGCAATGAGAAGGCATTGAAAACGAAATAAATGAGAGAACAAACCGGTGTTACTGAAATCATTAAAAGAATTAAGAAATTGAAGTGGGGCAAGCCATATTGCCAGAAGAGATGATAGAAGATGGACAATTAAAATCTTAAACTGGTTATCAAAAGATCGTAAAAGATCTAAAAAGAGATCGTGTGTGAGATGGCTGAAGTATATACTAAGATAATGTAGAGAAGAGAAACTTGAGATTGGAAAAAAAAACTGGATTAAACTTACAGAAATCTTTGTCCTGCACTAGATCAATAATAATTGAAGATTATATATATATATATATATATTATAGTGTATAGACTAGAGAATATTGTCATTGAAGATTATATATATATATATATATATTATAGTGTATAGACTAGAGAATATTGTCATTGTCTTAGAAACAAATTATTATCACTAGTAAGTGACTGTTGTAATTTGTATTAGTTATTCAACAAATGTTTGTATTTTTAAAGTATTCTGAATAAATAACTGATAATAGTTAAACAGCCATATAAATAGATAGACATATTTACAGACAGACAGACAGACAGAGAGATAGATAGATAGATAGATAGATAGATAGATAGATAGATAGATAGATAGATAGATAGATAGATAGATAGATAGATAGATAGATAGATAGATAGATAGATAGATAGATAGATAGATAGATAGATAGATAGATAGATAGATAGATAGATAGATAGATAGATAGATAGATAGATAGATAGATAGATAGATAGATAGATAGATAGATAGATAGATAGATAGATAGATAGATAGATAGATAGATAGATAGATAGATAGATAGATAGATAGATAGGCAGGCAGGTAGGCAGGCAGACAGACAGACAGACAGACAGACAGACAGACAGACAGATAAATAGATAGATAGATAGATAGATAGATAGATAGATAGATAGATAGATAGATAGATAGATAGATAGATAGATAGATAGATAGATAGATAGATAGATAGATAGATAGATAGATAGATAGATAGATTACTGATTGATTGTTTAATTGATATAGCGTTTAAATGCCAAGTTTCAAATCATCGACGTTATTTGTAATATTTATTTCAGTAATTTGATTAATGATGCATATAATAGTCTCCTTCTGGCAATACGGAATGAATTCAAGTGCAGTTCCTCTCGAAGCAAGAGCATAATAAGGCAGTTATTAACTTGTGTAAGAAAAAAAGAACTAGTAAGTGAAAAAGTCTATTTTTTATATTACTTAATTTTAACCAATTTGTAAAGAGGTGATTGGTGTATTACATGACTGTAAAAAAATCATTAGCCTCTAAATAGTACTGAATCTATCTACTATCTGTTGAGACAACATACATACACACACCCACAAAGGGAAGAAATACAAAGAGCTAAGATTCTAGTATCCCAAAACTCGCAAACGAGTACAGAGCTAAGGACACTGACATAACAAAATCTTAATAAATTTTTATGGTGGTTACATATTTGTGTATACTTTTTAATGCATATAATATCACCTCATTTATCCATTAGTCAGTCAAATTATTTATCTATCAAATCTATCTACCTATCTATCTATCTCTTTATCTATGCATCTATTTATTTATTTATAGATTTCTATCTAATCATCCAACCCTATATCCATCTTTTATATCTAAACATGCATAATTTATTTATTACCTTATCCATCTAAATATATATGTTAATAAAAAAATTCATGGATTAAAAAATGTGAACATATACTTATGATTCTTTAGCATTTATTTGTTGTAAATAAATAGTCTTCAATGATGTCAACTAACTGAAGATTGCTGGTGGATCCAGGAGAAACATTCATATTGCTAATCTTTACACGAATTTAATATACCCCCCCCCCCATAAAACCGAAATTGATATTCACAAATGAAGAAATGAAAATAAATATATATTCAAATAATGTTTTCAATTTTGTGAAATTGGGGGGGGGGGGACTTAATACTCTTAATGAACTGATAAAAATTGTTAGACAATTAAAACGAATGATGAATTACAAAGAAATCTGTATAGTTGATTAAATAATAAACACCTCCATACTTCCCCCTTCTTTTTAAATTCACTTGAATAAAGATATAATAAAAGACAAATGACCCCTAAGATGCATTTCGTGCTGAACCAGCACTCATCAGTTGGCCCAGGTCACTATCTCTCATATATATATATTTATTATATGAAAGGTATTTATCTAGAGAAAATTGCTACATTTTCATTTACCATTGTCAAACTTGCTCCACTCTCAACTTTGACGCCATCCATTTCTGATAAATACAATAATGCTTATTACTAATTATTTTCGAAACTAGAAATTATCTCTAGCACAGATATAAACTTTAAATCTCAGTTAAAGATTAATATATCTGAATTTTTTATTTTACACACACACACGCGGAGTTATTAACCTTTGTTTTCCCATGTGTAATATCTTATAGATATAATAAACACCTCCATACTTCCCCATTCTTATCTTTAACTGAGGTTTAAAGTTTATATCTGTGCTAGAGATAATCTCTAGTTTCGAAAATGATTAGTAATAATCATTATTGTATTTATCAGAAATGGATGGCGTCAAAGTTGTGAGTGGAAGAAGTTTGACAATGGTAAATGAAAATGTAGCAATTTGATTAAATAACTTCCAAATTAACTGAACCCAGTATTAAGAATACATTTATTATTTTATACAATGAAAATAAAGTCTTTTTTTGAAAACTGAATTATTGAGTTAATACATTAACTATCTTTATATATATATTTTTATCAAAGTGTTGGTTTAGTGGAATAATAGATAGTATATCCATTAGTTAGGATCATAGGCTGAAGTTGGAATTTATGCTAAATAAAATTTGGAACTTTTCAGGTCACAGCATAATATTTAATTAGGTTTGATAAATGCCTACATGGCTATAATTAACTAAATATTATAGTCATATTAATTTGGGTTTCTCGGAAGAGTGTTAAGAGTTATCTGTAAACAAAAAACTACAAATGTAATATGATATACCATTAACCAAAGATTCGTCGTATTTTTTTGCTAAACCAGCACTCGTTAGTTGGTCCAGATTATCATCTCTACACATATATACAATCGAAGCTCAGCTTATATTAAGATAGCCAATCTTCATACTTTAATGGACAGGCTTCAAACCCCTTTCATCCCACAACTCTTCAGTCGTCCATTTCATTGAAAGTCTGATGAAAAATATTAATAATAAATATCTGATTTCTAACCTAAAACTATTCTGGTTTTAAAATATGTCAAGTCTTAATGTATTTCACCAGATAAATTATGTTTTAAAAACAATGTAATTAAATTATTTATATACTTAATGATTTATAGTTATTAGTTAATTATTCTAATTAACTCCTCTCTTTTTTTTTTTTTTTTTTTACTAAAGATCACCATATTTACATTGTCTGATTCAGAAGATAATGATATTGATACTGCTATTTTTAAAGCTTTATTTAAAGGTAATTTATTTACACACATATTTCTATTCACATTTACTGTATATGTCGAATGTGTATATATAATACTACTTTTGCCTGTATTCTAGATGAGATGGTAATATATAATATTTGAATAATCTCTAAATAAATATTAAGCTTTTTTTTATGAATATATCAATGAATTACGTAAATCTTTTGTATGATATTTGAAAAGGATCACAAAGGCTCAATAATATAAAACGGGGAGTTTTTAAAATGCTCTCAACTCAATCTTTAACTTTAATAATAATTATGATGATGATGATTACAAATAATAATAATAATAATAATAATAAACAGTTACTCATAAACGAGTGTGGCCATTCCAATTCCAAAAAAAAAAAAAGGAAGAAAGAAAAAAAAAGAAAGAGAAAAAATTGATTCTAGAAATGAGGTTTGCAATGATTATACAAATCAATCTGAAATCACGTCCACATTCCCATATAACATATGCTGATCTATTTTACCGTTAACTCGACATTTTATGGTGTTGTCTTTTAATTTCTTAACTTTGTTTTCTGAAAAAATTTAATACTAAATGTAATTATAGTTTTCCAGTGTATTCTATTCTCTGCACATTTTATCAATAGAAGAAATTGATATCGCGCTGTAGAGGAAGATCTACTTCAGTCATAAAAACCATACATACTAAAGTTCACCATATAACACTTTTTAAAAAGTCTTTCATTATTCATTAGTTGTAATATCTATTTCAAAGAAGATGTGATTTCACAATAGTGGACTCAATAGTTGAAGAGTGTATTGATTGGTTTTATGATCGTGATATTATATTTTTAAAGCATCCTTAAAAGAAACTTTTATAATTTCTTTATGTGTGTCCAAGTTTCACATTCATATAATAAATTAGGTAAAGTATGAACCCTATATACAGCTAACTTAATTGCTGTAATTATTTTCCTGTGATAAAATGCTGTATCTTTTAATTTGTTGTACCACAACACTCAAGTACATAAATTATAAAACTTTTATGATTTACAACATTTGGATTATGTAATATATATATATTTTTTTAAGTGTCATAGCATCAGCTGGGACGTGAACCCGCAACCCGGGCAACTGCCTGCAAGTGCAAGGCTGTCGTGCTGACCTCTCGACCACCAATGCAAGACTTATGTAATATTTTTTTTTATATCATTTTTCACCAAATATTTCATAGTTATTAGCCTATATGTATGTGTCAAAGTACTTAAAATTTGTAAAATTATTCTCATGCTTCAATAATAAAAGTCTAGTTTTAATGTATTTATCGTTTGATTTATCATTTTGTTACAATATTTTATAATTATTTGCTGATTCTCTATGCAAAACAAATAAGTGATGGTAAAATATCATTGACCATATATATATAAAAATTAAAAAATTTACAAATGCTTTATTTAAACTATAAATATCATGTCAAGTGTTGGTGACTGAGCAGTTGTCCCGGGGTTCACTTCCCGAGTGCGTTGGTGGTCAAGTGGGTTAGCACAGCTGCCTTACAAGCAGTTGTCCTGGGATTTGCTTCCTGGCTGATGCTTTGACACATAAATAAAAAAAAAAAAACTATGAATATCATCACTATTAGTATTATTAAATAAGAAAAAAATAACGTTTTTTTTTTTTTGTTTTCTATTATCAATTTTATAAAAGTCTGTGGTAACTAATAAAATTTAAATAATAAAAAAATAAAATATTTTATTTTATATTTTTTACTTTTAGTTTTAATAATTTACATTTCGGAATCATGAAACAATTTTATCTTAGTAGAACACAAAACAAAAATTAGAGAAAAAAAAACAAGGACAGGTGTCAATATTAAATTTGGAATTTCATCGATACCTTCTGTGTTCATTATCATCAGATATCGATAGCAGCAATAAGATCCAAATTGTAAATAAATGTAATGTAACCTCCAAGTCTTATTAATAGTCTAAATGATAATAATTCAATTAATGTTCCCGAACTAAAATGGCAATATTTAAATTTTGAAACTACTTTCCATCAGATTTAGTAATGGTTCTGTCAACTGAGATATGTCTGAAAAA
Source organism: Epiperipatus broadwayi (assembly GCA_028023455.1). Classification (NCBI taxonomy): domain Eukaryota; kingdom Metazoa; phylum Onychophora; class Udeonychophora; order Euonychophora; family Peripatidae; genus Epiperipatus; species Epiperipatus broadwayi. The sequence continues at coordinate 241,154 of JAQFVV010000469.1, forward strand.
TTTTTGCAATGTTTTATATACAAGGAATATCCTAAAAACATAGACTTAGAAGATTCTGAACGTATTACTGTATGGAACAATTCATTGATTTGCTTTCTTTATGTTTAGTTAAAATATTGAATGGTGAAGAAATAAATTCTTATAGTCATCATCATCAACCATTATCAATCCACTGCAGGATGAAGGTCTCTCCAAGTTCAATCCATCTTCACTGATCTTTAGCTTCTCTTCTCCACATCACCCCTGCATACTTTCTTATTTCATCCATCCATCTAATATGTGGTCTCTTGCTGGGTCTTTTACAATCTCTTGAAATCCAGTTTAAGATTTCAATTGTCTATCTATTATCATCTCTTCTAGCAATATGTCCAGCCCAACTCCACTTCAGTCTCTTAATTTTTTCAATGAGGTCAGTAACACGTGTTTCTTCTCTTACCCATATATTGTGTTTTTGATCTTTTCTTGTTACTCCCAACATGCATCTCTCCATACTTCTTTGAGTTGTCCAAAGTCTCTGTATTGCTCTTCTATTAAGTGTCCAAGTCTCAGATCCATAAGTAAGTACTGGTTTTACTAGTTCTTGCTTATGTCTTATAGTAGAATATGTAAATTATTTTCATTTACATATAATAAAAAATTCATGGTTGCAATAATTAAAATAATGTGGCAGCTATATTCATATTTCATAGAAACAGGATTATATATTTTAGATCATTCCTAATTGGTACATAGAAAAAGAAGTTTCTCAATTTCTCTAAAACATTTGAAACTGAATGGAATTCAGTTGTATAAAGAATGAGAGAGATCAGCTGAAAAACAAGATGAAAATTTTGAATAAGTAAACAATGGAAATAATTGAGAAATAATCATATCACAGAATATTACTTTTCATTTATCAATGTCCATTCATTCAGTCTAATAAAAGAAGAGTAAAATTGTATTTTCAAGTTATTAAAAATGATTCGTTATGAGTCTGCCTGCAAAATAATTCTGAGTAACTTATTTAGAATGTACTGTGATATTCTCATATTCAATTAGTAGTAAAAGTTATTCATGTGCTGTTGAAATTAATAATTTAGAAATATTAGAAAGTCTGCAAAATAAGATATTTTCCTAGTAAATCATATTGAAAAACTCGGAAATCATGCGTATAAAAATATTTTTTATTTATCATCAATAATTTAGAATGATTTTATTCAATTTATAATTGATTTTGTCAGAATTAATCTTATAAGAGATCAAAATAGTATAATATGACAATCGATTTTATTCCTGATCTGCCAAATAAATCCAAATACTTTTTAAATATTGAAAGATTTTTTTAAAATTCTTGCTCATAATGAATTACAAAGGGAACGATTTAACTTAGAATGGTATATTCATTTGGAAGCAATTTTCATACAAGACTCATCAATGCTGTATTGTCAAAGTTATAACAGTGCAGCTAATATGTCTGGGAAATATACGTTATTTGACTTGAAATTAAACAAATAAAAAAATCGTGCTAAATTTATGCTCTGGACTAATCACTTTCTAAAACATCAGCAAACCATTATCAGCTGATGTACAGAAGCAGTAGCATTTTTTGGAATAATACAGAAATTATATAATAAGTGGAATGCACTGTCCAGTTCCAAAGTACTTGGGACAAAGGAAAATGACAAATAGTAGTAAAATCTATTTCAAATACAAGATGTTCTATTAGAAATAAAGCTGAGAAAGCTTTAAAAATGTATTACATTACAATTCAAAAAATCTTAGAAATCCTAATCTAATAAAATAACCAGAGTAATGAAACTACAAATATTTTATTAAAATCTTGTGCAAATTTGCTTGCTTTGGAATGAATAAATAACATTAAAAAAGAAGGAATTATATTAAGGATAATAACAAAACATATGAGGTATCTAGACCAATATTTCGAGATGACTCAAAAATATTTTAATTATTATAATGATGAAACAATGGATTTACTGGAAAATAGATTATAATAAAAATAAAACTATTTTTCACATTTGTTCTAAAAAAAATATTTGACTCCAAAAGAAAACTTTAAAAAAGAAGATATATTTAATTATCTGCAATAATTTAATGGCAGAAATAGAGAAATGTTATCAAAAAGTTATTTTTCATTATAAAAATTCCAATTTATTAGAAAAGAGATTTACAATAAAAGCCTTCAAGATAGATACACAAGTTATCTTGAAGAGAATTATAAAGTAAAATAATTAAATTTAATAAACATATAAATGTAGTGACAAAAGTCTTTTATTGTATTTTACTCATAATTTAAAAAGTATGTGTGGTAGTGTGAAGGCTATTTAATACATTTATAAACACACACATACATATATATATATGGAAAAGAAAAATATAAACGACTCCATGTGTGTGTGTGTGTTTAATTAAAATATCAGATATATTAATCTTTAATTAAAATTTAAAATTTATATTTGTGCTACAGACAATTTCTAATTTAATAAATGATTAGTGGTAATCATTAGTGTATTTCTCTGGAGTGGATGGTATCAAAATTGTGGGTCGAGTATGTTTGACATCTGTAAATCAACATGTAATAGTTTACAAAAGTAATCTTAATGACTATATATTCTTCAAATTGCTAAAGTTATTTTAACAAAGGAATGTTATCCAAATGTGGCAATTGCTTTTAGAATATGGATTAACATTGAACATCGAATATTTGAAGAGCAGAAATCACAATCAAAATTAATTTTAATAATAATAAAAACAAGTTAAGTCTAAATCAAATGCTTTAAGTCTAATTTGTATCAAAAATGAATTTGTCAAAAAAAAAATCAATTTCGCAGAATTAATTATTAGATTTGTTGCAACAAAAAATACTCCAGTTTTAATTTATAAGAGAAGATATTCTAGTTTCTTATATAGAGTATATAAGAATTTATATAGCTCTCTATATAATAGCTATATATATATATATATATATATATAGCTATATATATATATATATATATATATATATATATATATATATATTATTACTAATAATAATTATCATATAATACAATATTAACATACTTATCTGACTTTGAATGTACTCTCAATATGTACTAAATGAATTTGTAATATATAATACTAACAAGTACACAAAAAGCAATGTCCTTGTAAATTAATATTTAGATATTACTAAAAGCTATGAATATGATATATGTAATATATTGAAAGTATGTTAGGCAGTAATGAACTATTTTAAAAAATCTGTCTTTTCTAAATATGTGTTCATTAACAGTCATTTATTATTATATTAAAAAAAAGTAGGAAAGGATAATCAAAAATTATGTAGTAAGATGGAGCCCTAAATTTTTAGTGCCAAAGTGCCTGGATAATCTTAAACCACCACTAATTATTTTTGTTACTTTCTAATAAAATATTAATATATTCATACTAGTCACATATTTTATGATCACAGTAGTTATAATTTTCTGATAATTGTAGTTCTTATAGATTTTTTTAAAAAAGTGCTGGGAATAATTCATTGTGATTGTGATTAAAGATAACCTATCTAATCTAAAACCTAAATTCTTGGAACCACTCTATTATTAATAATAAGCAATATTAATATCTTTCTTTTGACATGATTGCTTAACATAATGTAACATAATAGAGTGACAGATTCAAAGCTAAATATTTTTGAACTGAAACTCATCCTATCAATTTTTATTCCAATGTCACATGCCATCCTGAACAACTAGTTATAGGATTATTTTTGTAGCATGTTACAAATGCATAGTTTTGATAATATGATAAAGTAGATTAATTTTTTGAAGCAAGTAATTATAATAATGTTTTTTAGAATTGTTTTAAAAATAAAATTTGAAGTAATATAATTGTGACATTTTGTATTATCTATTTTAGGCAGAAAGCAGTCTCCTTATACACAGTTAATGTGGACCTTGACCTGGAATAGAGTTGATATTGCTCAAAGTCAAGTCTTTAAAAAACAATTTAATTGGACAGTAAGTAATAATATTCAGAAATATTATCAAAATCACCTTTATCTTTATTTTTGCTATAATATTTTATATAAATCCAATTTATCCACATCACTTCGAACACTTTTCATCAAAAACCTTTTATTGTACATATATACATATACACCTACATTTCAACTGTCCTGCAGTCTTCTTCAGAGTTATGATATAATGAACAAAATAAAATAAAATACATAATTATATAAATAATACCATAAAAAATGTAAACAATAAAAAACTAAAAACATAAAATATATAACAAAACCTAATAAAACTGAAATAAATATAATTAAACCAAAATAAAATAATCCAGTTAATATAAAATAAAATATACAATATAAATAGAAAATAAATATAAATTATATATGTGTATTCCTAACTATATACATACATATTCAGAACAACTATTAATCTAAATATATTATTCAATTTTATTATTTTTCATAATCTCTTAATTACTTCTATTCTTTTTTAACTTTATTTTTGTTAGCTCCACCTCAATAAAATAGTTTATTTTATATTCATATAATTGTCATTTCATATACTAATATTCTTTTTAATTTTTAAATCATATAATATCTATAATTTTCTTATTCTTTCTTCTATTAAAATTAATATTTTATATTTATTATCTTTTTAATGTCTAAACCTAAAAATATTGTAATTTTTTAAACTCACCCAGTTTACTTTCTTTTTAAAAAACATTTTTCTTTTTTAATGTGATAATGTGATGTGATGTGGTGTGATGCACTGTGACTTCTCCTTAAACGGTGTCAGGAATCTCTCAGCAGCTATGCTCAGAGAAAACTGTTAGCCAATTTATCTTCCTTTTCCATTGTCCACCCTAAGTTTTCTCATAATCTGCTCCATCCCATTTCCACAACATAATCTTTATCAACTCCATGATCTTCATATCTAAATCCCCCTTATCTTTTCCCAAACCTAGCATAAAAACCAATAACTCACTTTCTGTATAATCACTTTATTCATATTTAATCTTCCATAACTTCATTATTTGTACCCTTTCTGCTTCCAAGCATTTACATTGAAGTAACAGATGCCTAGTATTTTCTATGCCTTCCTTACACAACTTGCAGACTAAATCATCCATATTTTTTCATTTACATGTATATTCCCTTGTTGCTAAAGATCCTGTTCGAGCCTTAAACAATAAACTACTTTCCTTACTATTATCATAAATTAACTCACACCCAATGTTCTGTTTACTTCTATATATATTTAAATTCGTTTTACTCTCCATACTATTTCTCCATCTCTCCAACTCCCTATTATTTATTAATGCATCTATTCTTCTATCCACTCCTTACCACTATAACACCAACAATCCTTCTAACACAATCACCCCACCTTTTGTACAAGTATACTGACATAACTTCTTTATCCAAATCTTCTGCATACCGCATTACCTTTCTCACCCATCTTGTTGCCTGCCCTTTACTTGTAACCCAATTAAATACTATTTTGGCTATTTTTTTATTATCCATAAATGCAATCTACCGAACATTTTCAATTTGCTTTTTGCATCTCTCATATAAAAACTTGACCATCCCATTTCTCCTTGAATTGCAAAAAATATACCCTAGCTCCCTCTATTACATATTATTTAAACTAAATATCTATATGCACTAAAACTTTATATATTTTTATACACTTTATCTTTTATTATTATTATATAATTTTCTTATAAACTTATATTATACTGCTTTATATGTAAATATTATGCTAAATTTTTCCTAATATTTAATATCTATAAACATACTCATGTTTATACTCCTATGTAAGTTAACCATTTTTTACAACTCATATTTCATTTATAAATAATTTTCTTTCTATATATTTATCTTTATATATCCCATTTAAGAACTATATCTTTACCAATATCATCCTAATGCCAGAATCCCTATTAAATTTTGGTTTTATCTTTCTTATTAATATTGCTTCTTTTATTTTCCTTTCTTTAATATTGTCTGTATTTAACATCATTTTTATTGAGGTTTGTATAAATTTGTGTCCTGTTGCTTTCATATATATATATATATCGGTGATTTATTATCTGACATATGTTGTTTTAATTTGTTTTATAGAATTTTTTGTTTCTCCCACATATTTGTTATCAATCCCACTATCTAAACATTGTTTTCATTTTATCACATACACTCCATTAATTATTTCTTTATTATCTTTATTATATCCTATATATTTGTTATCTGTTAAATTTAATGTTTTCTCTTTTTTATTAACTATTTTTGTAGTAATTATTCTTTTGCATTTTTTTTATTAATCTCTTCTTTATAATTTTATTCCTATATAATCTATTTTCACCTTTCTTTTTTCTTCACTCTTTTCATTTTTATTTATCTTATACTCTATTTTTTCAATACTCCTTTAAATTATATGTATAGAGAAACCACTCTGTTTTAACTCACTGATTATTAAATCTTTTGTTTAATACAGTCTTCTTTCCATGAACAATACACTGCAGCTCTGTATATTCTTGAATATATACAACTAATTTTATATTTCCTATCAATGTTGGAAAACCAACTTGTTATTTTATTATCAATATTGTTCTTCTTATAAATATTTGTTTGAATATACAATTTTTTTATCTATCAATTTCTTTTGAAACAATATATCTAGATATGCAATTTCATTATTTTTTTGCTTCTCAACTGTAAATTTTATATTCCCTTCCATCTTATTAATATCATTAATAAACCAGTTTAATTGTTTTTGGCTTTTATTAAAAATCATCAAATAATCATTTACATATCTCTTAAAAAACAAAGGTGCATTTTTATTTTCTGCTATATTTGTTTCAAACTTGTTCATATAAATATTGCTTAAAATTGCACTTAGAGCTTTTCCCATCATTCTCTTTGCTTATAAAATTCCCTATTATATTCAAATGTTACATTTTTACAACATAATTTCATTACATCTATCAATGTATGAACAGGTAATTTTATTTTTTTATTTTTATCCTTAATATACATACTTTCCTATAACTAAATTTATTGTTTTTCTACATTTAAATTAGTATACATTGATACAATGCCTATTTTTATAAATGTTAAATTTCTGTATTCATATTTTCTAAATATGTCATTAATTTTGTTTATTAAAATTTTATTATTTTTAATGTTGGAATTTTTATATTCATCAGCATATTTTTTTAAATTTCACTTGATAACCATTTTGAAGCTTTTTCTAAATAAGATCCCTTACAATCATTAATTGGCTATAGTATAATTTATATTTATTTTCTATTTATATTATATACTTTCTTTTATATTAACTGGATTATTTTATTTGGGTTTAATTATATTTATTTCAGTTTTATTAGGCTTTGTTATATATTTTATGTTGTTTTTAGTTTTTTATTGTTTACATTTTTATGGTATTATTTATATAGTTATGTATTTTATTTTGTTCATTATATCATAGCTCTGAAGAAGACTGCAGGATAGTCAAAACATAAGTGTATGTATATATATGCACAATAAAAGGTTTTTGCTGAAAAATGTTTGAAGTGATTTGGATAAATTGGATTTATATAAGTAAGAATATTATTATGAAAATGTACTAAGAAGATCAGCTATCTTGTAAATGTATAAATTAATTGACTTTTTATATAATTATTATAACAAAGTTCCTTTTGCATTTTGAAAAAGTTTTTCTATCCTTTAGACTTTTATATCTATATTTTGTTTAGTAGTATTTACATATTGCATTAGCCTCAATAGAAAATAAGTAAAAAGTTTTTATTATGTTCATTTTTTATATTTACCAAGATAAAATATTTATAATATTGATATTTTTATATTAAAATTATAATTAGGGCTTTTGAATTTTAATCAATTTCCAAAAATTATAAAATAATAGAGATATTTTATATATATATTAAATGCTTTTGTTGACTGTGCTCAAGGGATTGATTTTATTAATTTCTGCCCCCCCCCCTATGTTTTTATTTCAAGTTAAATCTAAAAATTCCAATTGCAGTTGAAGAAGCAATTATTTTATTTCTTTTTAATGTCCATTCAATAAAAGCATTTAATACAAAAAAAAATGTATCTGTATTATTTTTAAATTTTTTGTATTGGCACATTTATTGAAAATGTAAAATTATATATTTTAAATTGACTGGAAACTTATAGTTGATATATATATATATTAAAATTAAGAGCGTGCTAATAACTCTAAACAAGCTTTTTTTTTATATTTATGATAAATGCTACTACAAGAGAAGGCATTCAAATCATTTTTATTTTGGATTGTCCCCATCTCCAGACTGGTTTCGACCTATGGGTCTCTTCAGTGAGGAGTTGGGACATTAGATCTAAAAAACCAACTCAAGCAAAGCATTTATCTAAAAGATAATTGTTAGAAGAAGATCTGAAACTTTTAGACATCTACATGTCTTTAAAGTCAGCTCTCCAACTGAAAAAATCATATGGGCCTGAACTTAATTCAGATACTCCATATATTAGTAGGCTTAGCTCTTTAATTTAGCTAAAGCCATAACAGCAAAATAATAATAGTAATAATAACAAGTCAGATGTCACATGACTTATATATATATTAGTAGACATTTCTACTATAAGTTAAAATGTATTATTATTACATAATGATACATATACATTAAAAGTTAAAAATAGTTTTAAAAATAATATTAAATTAAAAGAAAAAAAATTAAACTGCCCTCTTATGGTCATTTGTTAAACCAAATGAAAATTCTAAGAATAACTGTTAACTGCAAAATGTGAAATTATTAAAAAATTTTCATATTTTTCCCACCTTCTGTTCCATATACTAAAAAGATAAGTGTTTTAAATGGATTAGGGTGATATAACTTAATTATATATCAATTTTCAAGTATATTAAACTTCAATTTTAAAATTTTATTCTAATTTGAAGATTAAAAATTAACAAACAAACAAACAGATTTTCCAACATCAATTAAAGCATTTAATTATAAATTATAAATAATAAAATTTAAAAAATAAATAAAAAGTTCCAAAAGTTATGTAATCATAGGGTGCACTATAAATGCAGTACCAATTCTGATTACTTAAAACTGAGTTGGATTTAAATCTTACAAATTCTATTTTACTATTAAAAGAAGAACATATTCAATATTTTGTAAAAAAGCATAATTTACAAAGTGTATATATATATATATATATATATATACTTAAAGTAAAAATAATGATCAAAAAGTTATCATCAAAAGATTTATCACAAATTAATACTGAATAAAGTTGACACTTTTAATTTTTGCTTTTAAGGATGTACTTTTTGCAACATTGTTCAGTATCAGATTATGATAAATCTCTTGATGATGAATCTGTTATCATTTGCCTTACATACACATACTCTTTATAAATTATGCTTTTTACAAAGTATTGAATATGTTCTTCTTGTAGTAGCAAAATATACTGCCATTACAATCAAACATTTAATATTTATTTATAAGATTTGAACCCAACTCAGTTTAAGTAGCCAGAATTGATACAGGATCTGTCTATGAATGTCTATACTTTGAAACCATAGTACTGATGAAAGGTTTTGATAATACATGAAGAGTAAAAAAAGGGGAGGTATTATTTTAAGAACAATAGAAAATGGATACAATAGAGTTACTCTTGCTTAACGGGTAACATTTTTGAAACTATTCCTGTTTTGATCATGCAATGAGACAATTTAATTCAATAAAAAAAAAAAGCATTATGTTTAGTAAGGTTTCAAATGAAGGCAACTTCTCCAATTTGATTTTTGATTTTCCCAGCATTTAAGAAAAGCAAAAATGTCCTACTTTCACAGTTTTAAATTTTAATACTGTTTCATAGAAAATTATATAAAATGTCAGATCAATAAAATGCCAACAGTAAAAGAAAATTAAATAAATGTTAAATACATATAATGAAAAACATAAATTACTAATATAATGTAATAAAATAATTTGCTTTATTAAAATTTCGTTTTAAAAATTGTAATTTTTATTTATTTGTATTTTCGTTTGTTAACATTTAAAAAGAATTTGGCCTTTTTTGTGACTGTGAATTGGTTAACTTTCTGATTAGCAGTGGACTACTAACAAATAGATGGACCCCATTATCACATTAATGAATACGCCTTTGATCGGAATAAAAAATGCTTCTTTAAAGATAATCTAAATTCAAGGTCAATAAATGTTCCCTATATGCAATATTCTTCTAACTATTCTTTTAGTATAAGCACTATATTTGGGATTCATTTTTATAAAGCAGAATATTTGAAGTAAATATAAAGATTTTTCAACTGAATAGGTTACTTTTATATTGTATGCATATGTGCGTATGTATGTATATTGTGACTGGATGACATAAATTCGATTTTATCCTCATTTGATAATCTGTTAGTTTAGGGTAATACATGTAATGGAATGAGCATTTATGACAGATTGAATATGTGTATAAACAAACTAAAATAATTTAATTGTCAAATACTAGATGCAACAGAATAATATAAATTATTTCATCAATATAATTAGGAAATTATTATATTAAAGTAGTAGAAAATTCATTTTATTTTCCTATTTCATGTACTCCATGGAATTCAAACTCAGGAAAAATATACATGAGTTCTAGTTCAGGGATATGATTATACCCTGCTTATATACCAATTATATGTTTATATAGTATGTTGTAATATGGTGAATTATGAAATAGATAAATAATCATAAACATAATTAACTAACGTTTAATGAAATCATATAAATAACAAACTATATTCATTATTCAATTTAACATAATATATGTTATAAAAAATGTAAAATGAAATAAATATGATTATCGTTTGTTCTCACATCCTTATTATATAGTAAACTATCATTAATAAATTATTACAATGAATGATCATTTATTATCTGAATGAAATAATTCAATATTATAATATAAAATAAATGTATCTCTTTGTTCAAATAGTGATCTATATTTTATAGTGGACTTTCCTATTTCCAGAATGTCATATCACATGAATATAAGTTATAAATATTATCCTTTATTTTGATGTCTATTCTTGATGACATTAACATATGATAGAATAGATCACTTATATCAGAATGTTAATCATTTATTCCAAATAAAAAAACAAAAATTTAACTAACATATTAATTACAACAAAGAATTACATTTATAATATAACATTATAATTGTCATAGTATGTATGTCTAAAATTATATAGAGCAATAAGTCTTATCCTTTTAGTCTGTAGATAGTCACAATTGTTATTAAGTTTACTTGGGATCATTACCTTTATATTTTATTAATAATCACTAAATATCAATAACTTTAGAATATAGGTGAATGAAGTTTTCCCTATTATTAAAAGAAAGAAAATAATAATAATAAAATATATAAAAAGAGAATCATATATATGCTATTAATGTGTAGTCAAGCCTAGAATTAATTTTAAAATAATTTATACTGATGAATAAAATTAAATTTTTATTTTAAGAATCCTTTCTTTCTCACTTTTTAACCTTTTTGCGGATTGCTTCAAGTAAACTCATACACGGTTTTAACTTGCTGTAATTCCAGCAGTTTTTACATTACTGTAGCATATTTAGGCTTATTTTAAAGCTTAATTAAAAAGTACCATAAGATGCTGCCATCTCTTGAATTATTTTACAAGTAAAAAATCAATAATATAGGTGTTCAAAGCTACAACAAAGAGAGAAGCCCAGCCTTCCTAGATTCCGATTGGTTGGTTCACATTTCAGACAATGGAAAACCGTCTGTCAATAATTTTCACCACTCCAACTTCTGTTCTGATTTTCAAAATGAAAATTAATGTCTCACAATGATTTTTTTATTATTTTTCTTACATATTATGAATTATTTTCATAAAATATACTGAAAATATAGTTATTTTAGAAAAATAGTTAAGATTTTAGTAAAAATTATTTACTTTTACACAAATGTAAATTGAGAAAGAAAATCAATGACATAAGCAACATTTTCTAAAAGGTTATGAATGTTATTTTTAAATTATCTGCTCTAAAATATTTTTATAATTATAAACTGAAATTTATTTTTGAAAAAACTTTCATTCACTTTCATATTCTGACAAATTATTAATTTGCTTTTTACAAACAAAACTAAAATGAATATAATATTAAAAGATGAATATATTTTTACTACTGATTCTGTAATTGACCAATCAAAAGTTTAGAGTTTTAACTCACTCAGCCAAACAGAATTTCAGCAACACAAAGATTAAAATATATTATTCCATGTTTTAATGCTATTTGAATTTCCAGATAGTGACTCTATTCCTTTGTTTATGAAAATAATTTCCATCTAAGGATTTCCTAAGGTTTAACATTCCATCTCTATGATGTTTCTTTCCCTCTAGCCAATCATAGCTACATAACAGAATGTTATTTAAAGTTATTAGTATGGTTTCTTTTAATATTCAGCTTTAATAGGATTACCAAAAGAGATTTTTTATACTTGTAAAATGTATTTTTCTGTAGATTAAATCTATTCATAATGATAAGCATGGTTTCTTCTTTTACTGATTGTTGCCAAATGACTATCAGCAATGGATTCAGATTTATATTTTACTCAATATATTGACTAATCAGAATTATATTTGAATCTCCCTGTCATTTTCAATAAGAGAAAAAAAATGTTTATTTCTCTTTTTTTGTTAACCATTCTATATATATATATATATTGTCAATTTAAGTTCACGTTTTTTCTTTTTTTAATTATGATGTCATTTTATTATTTATATATTTAATAATGGATGACGAACAAAATTAAAATTTAATGGTTATTTCTTTCCTTTATGTATTTTTTTTTTACATTGTGATAATCTACATGTTGGTATAGTTAAAAAGTCGTTAAAGTTATAATTTTAAATGACCAATTTGTATGCAATTATTAATATACAAAAATCAATAATAGAATTTTTAATGATTCTTGTTAATAATAATATTCAAGATAAATGTGCATGTTGCATTTATTATTTATTTTTAAATTCATATGTGAGGAGTTTGACATATTTTCACAATATTGATATATATATATATATATTGTATATATATATATATATATATATATAATCTTGTTTTATAATAATTCATATAATTAACTACTATGTCCACACCTAGGGTTCAAATATTAACTAATTAAAATTTTTCTACCTCAAAAAGATTTTTTTTTTTCAAGGATTCTCATATTCAACTTAACTAGTCATCAAAATCTTAAAAAATTTTAGTTAGAAGATACAATAGAAGCAAAATAGATTGTTATACATGTTGTAAACTTTTTAAACATTTGGTTCATATATGTAAATACACAAACACAGTCAACACTTAAACAATACCAATATAAATAAGAATCAACAATCTCAATATGTTATCCAGGAAATTTTCTTAAACAATCAATTTGGAAATTCACCTTTACCTATGGTCTATTGACTACAAAAAATGAAATTATTAGACCATAGATAAAGGTGGATTTCCTCTTTTATAGTTTAAAGGTGATTGCCTTGACAACAGATTAAGATTGTTGCATGCTATTGAAATTTACTATTGTTTAAGTGCTGACTGCTTTCATGTATTTACATTAATACCTATCTAGCCTTAAGCATTATTAATTTAAATATATGTGGATGAAATTATGTAGGTATGTAAATGATGCTTGTCTATATATATATATATATTGTAACCGGACCGCCATACAACCTTTTTATTACCTCAGTTGTAACAATTTTCTGATGAGCATGCTGTAGGAAGGAACTATCAATTGACATTCCTAATGCAGATGTTAATGGCACCTACAACAATATTTCCTGCTCATCAGAGGATGTAGTATAATAGAGACTGGGAACATCTAAACATTTATATGTTTGGTTTTCCAAACAGCGCCATTAGAGTTCTGTCTTACTACAACCTGACTGGCCTTGGTCTAGCTATGTCAGACGTAGCTCAGGTAACATGAGATTCTCATGAACCAGTGCCATAATTGGTGGGTGATGTGATAGATAAACAAAATAGAATTGGATAACTGGACAACCAATTTAGTTTTTAGTAACAAAAAAATTTATTAGATAACAATTAATTTGCAATTTCAACAATAGTTCATTAATTCCTCTATGAGAATAAACTTGTAAACATTCTGGTTTAGTAATTATTCATTTTGAATTCATTTAATAGTTCATTTTGAATTCACTTGAGAGAAGAAAATTATGAATATCCTAATTCAATGATAGTTCATTAATTCTTTTATGGGAAAAAGCTTGGGATTATTCTGATTTAACAATAATTCATTCCGAATTCATTTAATATTTCATTTTGACTTCACTTGAGAGAAGAAAATTATGAATATCCTAATTCAATGATAGTTCATTAATTCTTTTATGGGAAAAATTTTGGTAGTAATTAAACATTTATGATTTATATAACATTTCGTTATCTTATCATTTGATAATTAAAACATTCATACTCTAGCCAAGTATGGAAGTATATTTTTACACATAATCTTTGTGACATTATAGTAAATTTAGAAGCAGATAAGTATTTATGATTTATAGAGTATCTTATCATTTGATAATTGAGGCATTTATATTTTAGCCAAATGTAGAAGCATATCCTCACACATAAACTTTATTACATTACAATGAGTTTAAAGGCAGTTAAATATTTATGATTTATAGAGTATTTATCATTTGATAATTGAGGCATTTATATTTTAGCCAAATGTAGAAGTATATCCTCACACATAAACTTTATTACATTACAATGAGTTTAAAGGCAGTTAAATATTTATGATTTATAGAGTATTTATCATTTGATAATTGAGGCATTTATAGTTTATACAATAATTCATTCAAGGTAAGAACCTTATAAGCAGTCAAGCATTTATAATTCGGTCAAACATAAAAATATAATAAAGATGTCTTAATATTTATTGAACAAATTCTACGCAATTAGTTCGAAAATTCACTTTGTAATATTTGATTATTATGTTTTAGTATTTTATAAAAATTACCTTCCAGTTTTACGGTCCACTTTATTCAAACGAAGGCGGGTTATTTTATTAATGGAAAGTCATGGCACAGCGTGGAGAGAGTGAAGCTCTTAATTTATTCCAGTTTCATTATAATTTCTCTAGTAAAACTTTTTATTTTTATTTTCACGTTTTGTTAAAGCCCTCTGTGTAAGACGATAGAGAGAAAAAAAATTTCTTCTTTCTTCAACGACGTGTCTAATTTGAATACTGCCTCAGTTTAACTCAAGTATCCTTTTTCTTTCTTTTTAATGATTGGATAATTAATTTCTTTCTTTTTTTTTTTATTGAGACAGATAAAAAAAATAAAATAAAATAAGACGATATAACATTCTATTTAAATCCATCAATACTAAAAATCAAAATTATGATTTTATTTTTCATTTTTAACGAATCACAACTTTATTGTGTTTCCAATTAGACTGAATCACACTAGACATTTTGGGGGGAATCTTTTGCATAAATATATGAAAGACAGTATATCTGTCACATTACCCCTCACCAACTTTTGGGATGAAATCGCCTGGAAGTACGATTTCATTCCATATACTATACACATTATTTCTCAATACTGGTTTTAGATATGCTGATGAATGGGTAAGATGAGCTGGAAAAGTGAATACATGAACCATAGCCTCCAATGCCAGGATAAGTAGACGGCCAAGCACAAACCACCAGCACACACCGCCTCATGACGTCACGAGAAAATATCTCATTTTTAAGCACTACCTCTCTTGTACCTAGAAGCATCATCCAGTCAAGAGTAGGAGCCAGAGGAAAAAAATCAATTTGGCACTCAGCCAACCCTGCTCAGCTTCGGTGAGTCTTAGGGGCTATCATTTGGCCTATCCATGAGACCAAGGTCTATCCATGAGACCTATATATACGCACTGCTGGACTACTCTTGAAGCACAACATCCAGGTCTGGATAGTGCCGAGCATATACTTCGGAGCATCATAACACAATGCATCCAAGCAGCTCTGCTCAATCATCCACCATCTCAACATGAAAAACACAAGTTCATGCATCACTACATCACACTCACAAACTTTCTCCATCAGCTATCTCTACTTTATTCTGAATCATAACTGCAACCTGGTTTGGGGAACTGAGGATCATGGTCAGTTCTCCAATAATTCTCTTTTGTATTATGAGGTAACATACTTCTGGATTGTCTTTTGGAATCCGTTTCTTGTCCCATCTTTGGATGTTTGTTAGGCCAGACATCATCGTGGCGGCTTCCCTCTTGTTCTTTTCTCTGCGGTTCAGTAGTTGTACCCACACTTCTTTGCAGGTTATCATCACTGTTGGATCTTCTGATAACTCGGGTTTGGTAAGGACTCTGCACGTTGCCTGTCGAATATCGTCTTCACCTTTTCCATGGTGGTGTCTGATTTCTTTGGTACTGATACCGTGGTGGTGGGTTGTCGTTGCCATATTGCCGAGGAGGCATTTTCCTTTTATATCTAATGGTTCCTATGTTAGGCCCATTATCTCTTCTATAGGGAGGTTTATTTTGTGGTTGTTTTGTTCCTCCTTCCTTGGTTGCTGAGGCACTGCAACTATCATAGGCTGTTAATAGTTCAGCAACTTGCTCGATGGATCGACGATCAGTCCCAATTAGCATTCTCTCTACATAATTTGGAAAGCTGTGTCGTATTAATCTGATGATCTGGAGTTCAGATAGAGGATCATACGTCAAGGCTCTCAACTTGGCCACCTGTCTTCTAAAGAATGGTGTATAAAACTCTCCAGGAGGACATTTCTCCTGGGATACCTTATATTTAATCCCCTCTTGACACTCATCGCTCCAGTAACAATTCATCAGCGCCCCTTTAAATTCGTCAAAACTTGTAGGTTGGGCAAACAGTGAATCCCACCATGCCTGTGCTGTTCCTTGGAGGTGGCTACATGCGATTGCCATTTTTGCCTCTTCTGATAATACGTTAATAGTAAAATATCTCTCCAAGCTTTTTATATATTCTATCGGTGCTTCATTGCAGCTCCCAGAAAATGTTCTGATTTTTAGGAATTGGTTCACAATTCCGGACATCTGGTTGGTTGGAGGGACTTCATAACTAACTCGGCAATTTTCTTTTTGGCTTTCTTTTGGGATTGTTTCTCCCTCATTCTGTTTAGGCAATATATTGCTATCTTTTATTTCCATCTTCCTCATCTTGGTGGTCAATATATCCACCTTCTCCTGCATGGATTCTTGAATTTCTATTATCTTCGTATCCATGGTCTCACATATTTGGGTCATTTTGATTTCTTGCTCTATTAGTGAGCCTTTAACTTCATTCATGACATCTTCTTTTATTTTCAATATTTGATCATTTACTTGTCTAATTATTTGCTCAAATTTTTCATTCTGATTTTCCACTGCTTCCATAATTTGTTTTTTATCTTCTTCTCTCTGTTTGATATCTTCTTCTCTTTGTTTATCTCTTTTTTTGTTATCTTCTTCTCTCTGTTTGATATCTTCTTCTCTTTGCTTATCTCTTTTTTTATTATCTTCTTCTCTTTGCTTATCTCTTTTTTTTTGTTATCTTCTTCTCTTTGTTTATGGTCTGCTTTTATAATTTCCAATAACTGGGTTAATGTAGACGTCTCCCTTGTTTTCTCTGATTCCTCATCTGCTTTAGCTTCTTGCTTATCTTCTTTCTCAGGAGGATCCTCCATGCTTTCTGTATTCATCATTTTTCTTGATTTTGATCTGGTTTTCATCAAATTTTTTTTTTTTTTTAGTTTAATGGTATCTTTTTAGTTTCAACCTTAATAAGCTTCTCTCTCCATCCACACCATGACCTCACTCCATCTTCTTTGAAATGCCCGTTTCATTCGTTATGCCATTCACTTTTGTTTTGCCTCTCTTTTAAACTTTTATTTCTTTATCCTTCCTGAACAACTTACATCACCACATCATATGCACTGTTCATATCACAGAATCATGATCTGCTTATGCTTATTAGTAGGCTAGCTAGATCGGACTTCACAGTAAGGTGGCAATGTAATAAGTGCCTATGGTTATGCTAGCTGAATAAAACCTCACAGTTGAAAGACAAATGTAACTGGAGAACTAAAAATAGTTTATCCAGGTAAAGCCTCACAGTTGGACGCCAAATGTAACCGGACCGCCATACAACCTTTTTATTACCTCAGTTGTAACAATTTTCTGATGAGCATGCTGTAGGGAGGAACTATCAATTGACCTTCCTAATGCAGATGTTAATGGCACCTACAACAATATTTCCTGCTCATCAGAGGATGTAGTATAATAGAGACTGGGAACATCTAAACATTTATATGTTTGGTTTTCCAAACAGCGCCTTTAGAGTTCTGTCTTACTACAACCTGACTGGCCTTGGTCTAGCTATGTCAGACGTAGCTCAGGTAACATGAGATTCTCATGAACCAGTGCCATAATTGGTGGGTGATGTGATAGATAAACAAAATAGAATTGGATAACTGGACAACCAATTTAGTTTTTAGTAACAAAAAAATTTATTAGATAACAATTAATTTGCAATTTCAACAATAGTTCATTAATTCCTCTATGAGAATAAACTTGTAAACATTCTGGTTTAGTAATTATTCATTTTGAATTCATTTAATAGTTCATTTTGAATTCACTTGAGAGAAGAAAATTATGAATATCCTAATTTAATGATAGTTCATTAATTCTTTTATGGGAAAAAGCTTGGGATTATTCTGATTTAACAATAATTCATTCCGAATTCATTTAATATTTCATTTTGACTTCACTTGAGAGAAGAAAATTATGAATATCCTAATTCAATGATAGTTCATTAATTCTTTTATGGGAAAAATTTTGGTAGTAATTAAACATTTATGATTTATATAACATTTCGTTATCTTATCATTTGATAATTAAAACATTCATACTCTAGCCAAGTATGGAAGTATATTTTTACACATAATCTTTGTGACATTATAGTAAATTTAGAAGCAGATAAGTATTTATGATTTATAGAGTATCTTATCATTTGATAATTGAGGCATTTATATTTTAGCCAAATGTAGAAGCATATCCTCACACATAAACTTTATTACATTACAATGAGTTTAAAGGCAGTTAAATATTTATGATTTATAGAGTATTTATCATTTGATAATTGAGGCATTTATATTTTAGCCAAATGTAGAAGCATATCCTCACACATAAACTTTATTACATTACAATGAGTTTAAAGGCAGTTAAATATTTATGATTTATAGAGTATTTATCATTTGATAATTGAGGCATTTATAGTTTATACAATAATTCATTCAAGGTAAGAACCTTATAAGCAGTCAAGCATTTATAATTCGGTCAAACATAAAAATATAATAAAGATGTCTTAATATTTATTGAACAAATTCTACGCAATTAGTTCGAAAATTCACTTTGTAATATTTGATTATTATGTTTTAGTATTTTATAAAAATTACCTTCCAGTTTTACGGTCCACTTTATTCAAACGAAGGCGGGTTATTTTATTAATGGAAAGTCATGGCACAGCGTGGAGAGAGTGAAGCTCTTAATTTATTCCAGTTTCATTATAATTTCTCTAGTAAAACTTTTTATTTTTATTTTCACGTTTTGTTAAAGCCCTCTGTGTAAGACGATAGAGAGAAAAAAATTTCTTCTTTCTTCAACGACGTGTCTAATTTGAATACTGCCTCAGTTTAACTCAAGTATCCTTTTTCTTTCTTTTTAATGATTGGATAATTAATTTCTTTTTTTTTTTTTTTATTGAGACAGATAAAAAAAATAAAATAAAATAAGACGATATAACATTCTATTTAAATCCATCAATACTAAAAATCAAAATTATGATTTTATTTTTCATTTTTAACGAATCACAACTTTATTGTGTTTCCAATTAGACTGAATCACACTAGACATTTTTGAATGGGGGGGGGGAATCTTTTGCATAAATATATGAAAGACAGTATATCTGTCACAATATATATATTAATTCATTCATTTCAACATATATACATATATAATGCAAAATCTATAAAATTGACAAATATTTGTCACTTATGAAAATTACTGGAAAAGCCTATGCCTTAAAATTTGTTCAATTTCATATATATATATATATTGTGCCTAGGCCAATTTGGCACATGTATATAAAATAATTTTGTCTAAAAAAAATTATTAAAATAAAAATCTTTCGCAAAAGAGTTTGAAATAAAAGTTGAAAAATCATTGATTTAAAGTGGGAAGGGGGTTTTCTTAAAGTTAAACTGAAGATTTCATAAAAAGGAAGTAAAGAGGTTATTATTATTAGTTGAAATACAATTTAAAAGGTTTAAAATATATATATATAAATCTCTTCATTTAAATTAAAGAAGAAAAATAATCTTAAAACTATTTTTGATTTTAGAATAGTAAAATATATATATGCGTGCAAATGTAAATAAATGTAAGCTGTTAATAAGAGATATAATAAATGTGTGTTAAAATCGTATTGAAAAAACATGAAAATAAATATTGAAATGAAATATATTTAAAAACACAGTGGTGGGCTACTAAAGATATAAAAACAACACAAAGGATTAGTTATCAATGAAATTTCAACAACACTCATTTGCCGGAGAATATTAAAACAAAAAAACCCTTTGCAGATGTAAATAGCTAGATTTTTATCGGAGTTCAGTTTTATTCAGGTTAGTTTCCAGTGACAGTCTTGTTCAGTTCAGATAACAGTGCAGTTTCTATTATGTATCCAGAAATAAAAATGCATTGTTGAGCAGCTTTCGGAAATATATGCTCGTGCTTCAGCCTTTTAGTCCAACAAGATCATCAAAACCTTCCTGTGAAATAATGTCTGCATAACAACTCAGAAATTCTCCATCAAACGTTCAACTGTCTTCAAGAATAAAACCAATGGATTCGCATAAAATCTCTTCAAGAAACATCAAAATCCAACCAGTTAGATATACTCCATCAGAAGCAGCCAACAACAAGCAATATCCACATTTCAAAAATCCTAGGTAAACATTTATTTATTATCATTTATACGTAGTAGCCACCGCTGTAATTCGTAAAAATTCAAGATTCAAATTATATAAACTCTATAAGCATGCATAAAATGAACTATTGATGTGCATGTGTGGGAATGTAAGATAATTTAATGATGTCACATATTATTTATGCTTTTCACCAGATAGATGTTATAATGTGTTAATTTAAAAAAATGTGCGTGTATTAAATTAGATTATCAAGATGTTTAAATTTAGTAAATTAATGTTGGTTATAAATTATCTTTAAACTTAATTAATGTTAATTAAAATAAATGTCTTTAAACTTAAACTTTATTTGTCAGTCAATTCTTTTTACCAACCTTTTTTTAATTCTTTCCACCACTAATTTTGTATATCTTTGTTATTGAATTAAAATTAGACTGAGCTAGTTTTAGGGAATGTTTCGAGTGCTGGATTATGAGCCTACTGCCCGAATACATTAGTCCTTGGACTAGCTGGCACCCTGGGGTTTACTCCAAAACAAATAAAGTATTTGAATAGTAGGGGTTTGAATCTAGCAGTCGAGGTGAGCCATTGTTGATAGTTAAAGCTATCAATAAGATCTCCCATTTTGCTCGAACGTGCCAGCTCGTTCACATAACATTTATAAGATTATAAATGTATTATGAAGGAGTTTGAAACCGGTCAAAACTTATATATATGTATAAGTAAGTGGTTTCAGCAGTTCAACCCGGTACAATATATATATATATATATGGAAAAGCCTATGCCTTAATATATATATATATATATATATATTGTAGCCTTCTCCTAAATCGCTGTAATCATAAATGAATCATACGGCACATTTTAGGTGCTATAATCTCCCCTGTAGTCTTCCCACTAATCTAACTAGTCCAATTACATGTTTGGAAACCATATCTTTCTCTGTAACCTTCCTAGCTCCCAACTAATCTAGAATATATGCCTAAAAATAAATGTTAAACTAAAGAGATGACTTCTTTATTGACTAAGCTCGCATGAAACTATAAACTTAGAGAAGATTACAAGGTGATTAATAATTTCTGGTCAAACTAGCTTCAAAATCCACAAACAAGCAAACAAACAAAGGTTATGAAATAAACCTAATATTATTCAAACCAATAAATAAATAATAATTAGATCAATGGAATGAATATGAAATTAAAAGTATAAATTAAGCAATAAGTAAATTAGGATGTAAAGGACTAAATGGATGATGAAAATAAGTAATAATTAAATAATAAAATGAAATTAATATAACTTATCCTTGTCAGGGTTCACATAATTTAATGGTTGTTATACAAGATATACCTGGGTCAGTGAGAGGGATTTTGCCACTACCCAAATATAATGCACAAAACAGCTCTTAATACCAAATTAAACTAACATATGATATTTTATTAATTTCAAAGAAAATGTATAAACTCCATAACTATTATATACTTGGAGCTTCAAGAAATATAAATAATTCTTCAATAGCTAACCACAATAACTTACTAACTTCCTTTTCTCAAACAAATATTAATAGTGTGATCAAGATCAGTGAATGATACATCTGCAGGTTCAAATAAACTGATCAAACCAATATTAGGTGTTTAATCTTTTAGTATACCACCTAAAATAATACACTCTAGGTTACCAGGATTTTGATTATTTAGTAATGATGCCTAGATATACTC
This sequence comes from Epiperipatus broadwayi, assembly GCA_028023455.1. Classification (NCBI taxonomy): domain Eukaryota; kingdom Metazoa; phylum Onychophora; class Udeonychophora; order Euonychophora; family Peripatidae; genus Epiperipatus; species Epiperipatus broadwayi. The sequence continues at coordinate 263,946 of JAQFVV010000469.1, forward strand.
ATAAATTATAGGGCTTAACAAAATTATTCTGATATACCAACATGTAGTGACCTATACAATATTGATCGATGATGATTTCCATATAATCATAGGATATGTCGATAGCAATAACAATAATAATGTGTGGGTGTGTTGATTAGCAATAAGACTACTGACAACTAAATAAATTTTTAACACAACAATATTTATTTACATTATTTCAGACACATTACATGAAACAAGATAAATCCATTAACCAAAATTAGGGATGGAAATTAATTATGTGGTAAGTAATGACAAACTAATATGACAAACATTTTGGATATGTTTCTTTATTATTCTATCTTATAGAATAAGATAGTTAAACCTTATTTGAGCTAACTTAGCATTTAAATTATAGAACAAAATAAGCTTATGTTTTTGGGATATACACAACTTTTTAAATTTAAAAACTCTAAGTTATAATTTAGTATATTAAACTATAGCTATTAGATTTATTAGCATATAATAAGGGCCATTATCATATTCAGTCCAATTATTCATTTATTATCATTTACTATAAAAAGATTCATTATATTGATGTGGGACAGACATCATAAGTTAAATGCACACATGACACCAAAACATTGCCTATGTCCACAACCTAATCATTTAATAGTTAACTGATCTTATCAATCCATATGTGAATCACTACTTGATGAAGACCAATCCACATTGCCCATGTACATTCCTTGCTCTTTTATACAGAAGTTATACAAATGCTAGTAAATTTTTGGTTGGTTTGTCTATAAACTGATGAAGATTACACAACATCATAAAGACACTATTCCAATTAGACAAACACTATAGATATATCAGTGTCCCTTAATCTGACTTTATCTTATCCTTGCTATTTGATTTTGAAATACAAAACCTCACCATACACTATGGAAAACTATGTAACTTCATGAGGGATCTAACAATAAAGGGAGGCTCTACAAAACAACATGATAGTTGTATAATAATATGGCCAATTCCAATACCTTCATAGGTATAAAAGTGCAGGCAGTTCCACATCATGGAAAATAGAATTCAGACCATGGGGATCATCCTCTTTTAGGATTAACTATGCTCTAGGCACTAACTATTAATTAGCCTTGACAATATCATTCTCTCATTTAATCCACAATGGGGTATTATCCATCGGCCCATGCACAATATTACTATTATTATATTTGATGCCATTATACATGGTATAAACTCATCAGCTAAAAGCTGTCACAAATTCTGATCAATACAATAGCAAGGTAAAACAACACTAATAATAAAAGTGGAAATATAAATTTTCCATTTCACAATGCAAAAACTATTAATGTTTTATAAACAAACCACCAACATATAAGTAAGATGACCATTAATTATTTTAAAATACTAATTATACTTTTGGTTATAGCAAGCCATGTACATGTAAACAACGAAGACCAACCTATATTTTGTATTTTAAAGTGGATATGTTCCTTTATAGGCAAAATTAAGCAATAGAGAAATGCTTATTAAATTATTTTATATAATAGAACAATTGTGTCATTATGTGTATAATTTTGACAAGTTTGGGTCTGTTGGTTTCCCCTCAATATAATATTAACATCGGTTTTAGCAGTGCAGGAGATAAATATTTTTCTCTCTTACCAGATAAATGATATTCAATATTATGTTCCCTTAATTGAAAAAACAATATATATATATATATGTATTAGATGTATATATTTCTTTATACATCTCTATATCCTTACTAAGTACATTTTGTATCTTCATAAAATATATAAATATAAAAAAACTAATGCCTGAATAACACATGAAAGAAAAAAAATGTATTACAGTATTATATATAGCAATAACAAAAATAAACAAACATTTTTTTTTCTATTAGACTTTATCTTAGTAGATAAAGTTTGATCCGTTCTTATGAGCAAAAGGACAAGAGAACAGATATTATAAGTAAATATTCCTAAGTAAATATATACATTGATTATCAGGTTCAATAGTGAGACAATCTTCAGACAAAATTCAAATACTTTCCAAAGGCAATAACTCATTTATCGGTTTATGTATTAATATCAACATCATGAGACAATATTTAAAATACTTTCCAAAGGCAATAAAATTAATTGTTGGTTTATGTACTGATATCATATAGCAAGACGATATTTAAATACTTTCCAAAGGCAATAAAAATAGGTTTAAAATTATTTATTAATTTGTTTATTTTGTTTAGATCTATCATACTTTTAAATGATCTAGGTAATTTTAAAAGTTTAAAATATTATTACTTTGCAAGTTATTCAATAAAGATAAAAATCAACAAATACTCATTTCACTTTCTTTCTATCATTCAATTAAGATGTGTTTAGTTATACCAGGAAGAAATTATTCCATTATAAATACAATCTTCTAGGCGTTTTAAATTAATCTATAACTTACTCTTTTCCAAATGCAGCACAATTAAAATAGGTTTATTACGATCTTTAAAACAAACTTTTTAAAATCATTTATGGATTTTGTTTACTTTGTTTTTTTGTCCACAGTAATACCTATCACAATTTTTAAATAATCTAGGTAATTTTAAACATTCAAAATATTACAAATTTATATGTTGCATAATCAAGCTAAAAAAAAAAAACCACTTATTTATTCACTTCTACCAGAAAATTAATACATATTTAAGAATGTTAAGCAGTATTGATTCAATAGTAGGCAATTATTAATAAAATATACCTGGCATTAATATTCTGTCATTTTCTATTTTCACCAGCTACACAAATTAGCACCAAATGCTAATAGCAGATGAGTTCTTCTTTAACGAAAATAAGACATAAGTTATGCATTTCTCTTTTTAAATCAACTAAATCTTATATGATTTAAAAATGACTTTTTAGTTTGTTTATTATCTTTCTTAAAACTTTTCTTCAAAACTATTTCAATTTATTTTTATTGAGATGACAATTTATAAACAACGTATTTTTCAGATTTATGCTCAACTAGTGGCATGAAAATCAAAACACTTTAATCTTTTTCTCTTCAATCTAAACAATTTTTGTGCTATTATTAATTCTGATAATTGATTAAGATGAAGAAAACAAAAACAATTGCTTACGTTTTCTGGTATTGTTTTTCATTTCAAATGGTTCATGTTGAGGCAAGTATTTATCCAAGTAGCATCATTCAAGCTTCTCCAGCATGCAATTAAGAATCATATGCTCGATAAAAATAGTGCCAAAATATTACAGGGCTATTAATTTTATACTCCATTTTGTTTAGATCCATATAATCATAAGATTTTATCCAAATTAATTTTCAAGGTTATTATTTTTTCGCTTATTCCTTATATTTTACTTCATAAATGGAGAGTTGTAGTTTTGTTCCGATTTACATCTCTTAGTAGACCCCCCTTACAAACTTGTTATAGTATTTATTCTTTGTGTTATAAATGCCTGATTGGTCCTAAATCATCCAATCACTGTAAAATGTGAATAAATTAATATTTGTATCCCTCTAGTGAAAGAAATCTAGACTGTTATATTTCAATTTAAATTAAAATATGATATATTTAAAGATTGTTTATAAAGAAAATTTAGAAGAATTATAAATTGATTTTGTTGTTTATTTTTAATTACTGTTTAATAATACTAATAAAGTGTTACATATTTTCATGCTTTCAAATTGGTTTAATACTATTAAAATATTATTTGAAATAGCTGCCACTGGAACTTGTGATAAAATGTTTATGAGATTCATATCCACTCTATCAGACTTTCTAGTGTCTCACAGTCAAGATCATTATCACTTTCAAGATATTTCTTAGTGAGCTTTTGCTTGGTTGGAAAATTATACTCCACAAGTATTTCACTCTATAACTGATTTCTACACACTGATTTTCAATATCTTAACAAATTATTATTAATTAAAATTTAAAATTTTACATACTGGACCATTGAATAAAACTTACTATCATTGAGCCAAAAAATATGGTTACAATATATATAGGTGTGTGTTTGTGTGTGTGTGTATGTGAAAGAATTATGTTTTCATAAATATAATACTATGCACCTAATAAATATATGATTAATAACATTTTTTATATTTTAAAATAAAATAAAAAATTTCAACTTTGTATAAAAATACTACAATATATATATAAATTTTAATTGGTGCCAATTGTATAGATAATGCTATTTGTGGACAGACAATAAGTGAAAAAATAAGATTTTCCATCAAAACACTGGACCTTAATTAGATAGATCATTCGAGGTGCTTAGATGAGTATTAACATCAATATCTATTTTACATTTCATTATTATATTACACAGTATGCTGTAATAGTATAAACTACTTCATTTATACATTATCTAAAACAATGTAAATAAAAATAATAAAATCATTAACATTTATAAATTTAATAAATTTTATGAGTCTGTATAACTTACATTATGAAGCAACAATTTTTTCACCTTGAAATGCCTTCGCTAAATTTGAGTTCTTAAATATTACAAATTTAGAGTTAAGCGATGTCTGTTTTTTCAGGTGTATTTTGTCTACATTTTCTTCCCAAAAGATTAATATTTAATATTTTAAGTAATAAATATCCTCTCCTTATAAAGCTAGAATCTTTATAGAATTTGATACAATTTATAAAAAATTTGATATAATTTACAAAGGTTTTTTTTTGCTGTTAACCAAAAGTGATTTTGTAGTAAACAATAAGTTTTTGAAATTATTTTTACATTATATCTTAAACTTTAAAATCTGAATAAAGCGTTTAACTGAGAGTCCAAAATGTGTAACTGCAAATAGGAATAATTATTTAATTTTAAAGTTGATATGATATCTGAAAAACCTATGTCCACCTATATATAACAAGGGTGCTATTTATATTTCCAAAGGGAAAAAGTTACTTAAAAAAATATTTCTAAAAGCAAGTATTTAATTGTAAACAAACTAGTTTATTATTGTTTCACCTTAACAATATCAAAAAATCAAAGTCTGACACTTCATTGTCCATTTTGTTTTATAAAAAATAAAGATATGATACAAGTTTTTTTAATTATTTATTGAGAGGTGAATGAGTGAACGCATACATAATGTGCACTATCAATTTATTATAAATAACTGCTAAAATGTTAATATCTATGTACATACTATATATGTAAAAAAGCATATATATATGCATGCGAATTAAAAATATTGCATAACCACAAGACAGGTCAGAAACAATATGTATGGTATTATAAAATAAAGATTATAAACAAAACATAAGCTATTGTCCATTACCCATGATATATTTTAGCACTTGGAACAAAATATAATTGATAGGATCACTCCACTACACCCACACACACACACATATATAGTTACTTTTCCCTTTATATTTGTAATTCAAATTTGCATAGAAAATGCACTCATATATAGATTATAAAGAAAAACAACTTTGTTATGCAGACAGACAAATGTATGTAAATATATGTATTGTTATAGTAGTAAGTTGGTGAACACATATCTATTTATCATTAACAAAGATAGTATGAGAGATATAAGAAAAACTTGAACTTGGAATCCATTACTAATGCTTTGTAAACAACATGCAAATTATGATGAACTTCCAGATAATACTTTATTCATACTCAACTTCCATACTTCCATTACACAAAACCTTCAAGGTGAGCATATTAGATGTGTAAAGTTTGAGATAAAATCAAAATTGATCCAATGCTGACAAATATTTATTAATCACAAGATAAAAAAATAATAGATTTTGGAAATATTAATGAAACATATATAGATATATGTTAATACGAAGATTTTCATGGGTTGTGTATATAAAAGACATATTTTGCGGGTTTATCTGTGTTAAAAAATTTAAATATAGATATACTGATGTTTCGACTTGATCACACAAGTCATCCACTGGGTGATAAAAGGTAGACTTTAAGGTTTTTTTTTTCAAATCAGTAATTGTAGCACCTCTACAACCGTTTTTCTACCTTTTATCACCCAGTGGATGACTTGTGTGATCAAGTCGAAACATAGGTATATCTATATTTAAATTTTTTAACATGGATGAATCTGCAAAATATGCCTTTTATATATATCTTTTTTAAATAAATTTAACATGAACTATAAAATAAAAATATGCTAATAAATAACAACAAAAAATAAATAAATATCAGATGTGATTATTGAAGTCCTTTCCTCCATGTTTTGAAACTTAAAAGAAAATATCAAGATTATTTTAAGGAGAATTGTATATTTATATTATATCTTTGTGTAAAGAAATAGAAATTAATTAAATAAACTTTGGCTGGAATTTATTCATCACCACTCACATTCATTCATTCATCTATAAGATAATGATCTATAATCCCTCTACAACAATATTAAATCTACATCCTATTATTCCTCATGAAAATTAGCTTTTAAAACATACACTATGTTTTACTTATGAACTACAGCAGAATTTTTGAAGGACTCATAGTAATCAGTATTAACGCTGATATTAATTTTACTTAAATTTACATATATGAAAAAATCTCATCTATATTCAATATATTTATTTCTATCATTTAATCTTTAATAAAAATTGCATCTTTATAACGCTATAAATAAAGATTAATTTATGGTGGTTTTATACAGAAATCTTTCATTTATATCTGCCTTCCATATCAAATATAAAATAACTAAGATTTTATTTATTTTAATGTGATTAGTATGTACCATTATTATATCATTTTTACACATGATAGATAATTTCTGAAGCTTATACAATATTTAATATAATAATACCTATAATTAATTTATAATAAAAAAGACAATGAATTATTATTATAATCATTAAATGTGTACACTCACCTTATTATAAAAAATAACAAAGCTTTGGTAGCTAATTTGATCTTTTATTATTTTAAAATCTTTTTACTTTCTTAATGAAATATTTATTTTATTTTTAGAATAATATTAATATTATAATAATTTTCTAATATATGCATGCTTATTTGATATATATTAAAATATACAAGAAAACTAATTTACAAGCATGACAATTGTATTTACATTTATCTGTACTTTCTTAGAAATGTATAAAAAAGATATTGGATTTATGGGTACTCATCTTATAGCTAAAGACGCCGCTCTATGGCATGGTTTTCATGCTAAAACACATAAAAATGTTGTTTTCCGCGGCCGACACATTCGAACCCACATTTTGTATAATACAACTTTTTTGTTGTGCTACAAAATGCAGACCACTATGTCACATTGCAGTACAGCAGGTATGTCGCATCGCAGCAATTACATTTTCCAAATTCACACAGTTTATAAAATAATTATGGCGTGATGAGAGAGTTTGTATTTGAATTGGATGGAAATGTTGTTTTCATTGGATTTTTTTTTATTTTAAAGTATTGAAATGTTCAGATTTTTTAAAGCAATAATTCTAAGACTTTTTACAATGTACTGTATTGAAGTTTTAATTGGGAAAATGTTAAATATCTATGTTTTTAGTGAGTTGCAATTAGGTAACACATCAAGTAATGTACTGTTCATAACACACAAGACAAAGAAGATTCTACCGTGTGTTTTTTTTTAAGTAAAAAAGCGGTAAAAAAAATATCCAGTAAGAAAAGTACAAATATACACAATTTTTCATAAATTTGATAAAAAGCAAATATTATAAACATGTTTAATAAGTAAAGAAAACATTTATATGTGTTTGTTGTTGTTTAAAAAAGTTTGAGTTTCTTTATTTTGTCCGAGTACGGTTACGATTTTGAATTTTTATATTTTAGCATTACAAACAACAGAACACTAATCCTAAAACTAACCCTAAACCTAACCCTAAAACTAACCCTAAACCTAACCGTAACAACTTTTACTTATTATTGTCATTCTATTTGAAGTAAAAAATATCCGTAATATCTTGTCTGTAAAAAAAAAAAATGTAAAATGAAGAGTAAACAAAATAAAAAATAGACTACAACAATAAAAAAAAATAGTCGTAACACAAGTAAAAAAAAATATCCGATAGAAAATTGATAACAAAAAAGCCGTAACACAAGTAAAAAAATATCTGATAGAAAATTTATAAAAAAAAAGCCGTAACACAATTAAAAAAATATACAATAGAAAAACACGAATCAAATTGTAATTTGTTGATTTTATTTTACATTTATTATTATCATTTAAATTGTATACGTTAATAAAAAATAATATTTATAAAAGACAATTTTGTTTTGTTTTTATTTTCGCATTACAAAAATGCGCATAAAAATTATTATAATCAACGACCCAGGAATGGTCATATTTTATAGTTTTAGCATGAAAACGGTGCCATCCAAAGGCATCTTTATCTATAAGACAAGCACCGATTTATGCTTATAAATAATCATTCATGTTAAAACTTATTCTTATTACCAAAAGTGTGAGTGTTTGGTTAAAATTTCATTTTGAAAATGTTATCAGAATTATTTTTTTAAATAAAAGAAAATCAGTAATCAAAATATTAACTTGCAAAAATATCATAAGAATCATAATAAAAATTTTATGATTTACATTTTTGGCTAAATTTAACCTTCAATAACTATAACCAGTAATTGATATCATTATAAATTTTCATATGCCTTAATTTTATATAATTTTTAAAATTGAATATTTATCCACCTCAGTATCTTCACCTGATCTGTGATAAAAGAAAAAATCTAAAGGTAGATATCATAACAGCACCATATTATATGAAAATGTATTACTTTCTGTTTTATTGTAAATACCCACAAGAAAAGGGAATGGAAATTTTTCAATTATTTATAGTGTTACTATATTATGTGGGTATATAACTTTATTACTATTGAATCGGGTCCATTCAAATAGAACCCATTTAATTGGGTTTTAACTTTTTTTAACATAACTTTAATTTTTATATTTTTTTATTATAAATATTACATGAACGAACTGGTCCTTCAAACAGAGGGGAGAATACCATCAATAGCAGAGCTATTAACAATATCCACAAACAGACTGAGCTATGCAAAGCATAACATGATCACATTTCCAGACTGTGGTCTACATCGACTGCTAAATTCAAACCCCTACCATCCAAATCACTTTATTTGTTTATAGGGAAACCTCAGGTGCCAGCTAATTACATGTAGTAACTAACATGCCTGGATGGTAGGCCCATAATTCAGCACTCGAAATATCCCATGACTAGCTCAATCAAAAAGTAATATAATAAATTGCTTTAATTAGTGGTATTAGTAAAAGAATCGACTGACAAATACTAATTTTCAAAAATAATTTATTTTAAATATTTTAAAATTAACTGATAACTAAATTATGAATTCATTCAACATTTTTTCTCTGAATAAAATAATAATACATAACATCATATATCACGCACACATATTATCAATAAACATAAAGCATAAATAAATACCAAGCATTAAACCTTATTTCACACACACATTTTTATCATATGAGCTGTTTGTTGGTATGATTTGGAAAAGTTCTGGGAATGTCTGTTGCTTACACTAACTGCACATAAATAGTTCTTTTTATGCTAGTTATAAAGTTCATTTATTACACTGACTCTGGAGGCTTTAAAGATTGCACTGGCTAAAATAATATACTATGACACAATGGGAATAAAGAATAATTAATATTACCTATAGGTTTTCAGATATATGATCTTGGATAGATGTCTGCTTCTTTCTCCTGTGTGATGCACGTTGTATCAACCAGTTGGATTCTAGATTTAAAGACGAATGTGGTTTCTTGCTGCATTTCAGTCCAGCAGACAAAAGATTAAATGGCTCAGATTGATAGATATTCATGGCAGCTAATTGGAGACTTTCAGATATGCCAGGGTGGTCAGAGACTGGAGCACAGTGGCATATTTCTTATTAGAAATGTTTGTTTTTTCTTGGCATTCTTAAAATAAAATTTATTTGTACTCACTGTTAACACTGTTGAAAAATTAAATGATCTCTGATGATGACCTTTTTTCTGGATCTATTTATATGCTATTACTCTTATTGTTCAGCTTGATTATTTTTTAAAGAACCCTTTTTTCTTTAAAATCTTTGAGCTGCTTATGAATTTTTTTTTTTTTTCATATGTCATAGCATCGGCCAGGATGCGAATCTGTCTGCAGCCAACTACTTGCTTGCAAGGCAGGTGCGATGACCTCTCGGCTAACAACGCTTGTCTATGAATTATTTTTATTTTTATTTTTTAAATAAAATTACAGACATGTATTAGCAGTACCCTATTGTTATCTTTAAATTATCTGTTAGTTAAAATGTTTATTATATCTTGTAAATGATATGATTAAAGTTGTTGTTTTTGAAAGTTAACTTAAATATTAAAAGTTGCAGTTCTTTTGTGAGAATTATTGTCACTACATCGCATGAACCCAAGGTGTACAATTTGACATTGTAATAAGAAATTAACCCAGTATAGAACAATATAACCATCATTTAAGCATACACTTCTTAAAAGAGATTTTAATTTAATGTAAACTGCCTTGATCACTTAAGTCATTGATAATATTGCAAATTATTAAAGTATGCTTATTTATAAGGAATTAAATTATGAATTATTTATTGTCAAAAGTATCAAATATAATTACAATTTAGATAACAATATTGATTTAAGAGTAAGTAATAGGGAAGATAAGTATAAAATAGTAATACAATTTTAATTATAGATTCAGGTCTTTTCTTAATTGAGGCACTATCTATAATGTTCAGTAAAATCCTTCTTGATATGGTCGATCAAATAACTAATTGAAAATCAATGGTAATCCTGAGATCTCCTTAGAATGATATTGATATTATGGTTATTCTTAATGATAGTGTCATAAAAGTAAAATAATAAAAGATTACCTTACAATAAAATAACAATACAACTTATTGAGTAAATCAATTTAAATGTCATCATTATAAATATTTTATTCTATTAATTTAAGTATTGTTATTAGCCATGATAATATTTAGATATTGAATAAAGAGGAGTGTCTAAGTATGTTTATGCCATTTAATAAATACATTAGCATTTATTTAAGGTTAAAGGGTATGTAATCTTTTTAATAGGATATATGAGTCTCTCAATTGTTATGATTGATTAAAGATAGTTAAAAATGGTAAGTCTATTAAATGGTACCTAGACAAAATTCTAGTATAGCCTAATGTAGGGACTTGGAATATCTTCTAGGGGTCATCCTCCTATTGACAGGACACTATATATATATATATATATATATATATATATATACATATATATATATATATATATATATATATATATATATATATATATTTACTTTTAGTGTGATCTTCTTCATCATGCCATGATGGAAGCACTAATAGGGGATAAGGTGGATTTTGTAAAACTTCTTTTGGACCATGGAGTCAACATGCAGGATTTTTTAACTATCACCAGATTAGAGTATTTGTACAACACTGTAAGTTATTAATTAATCCATATTTTTATATAAAACAAAAAGATATATTATTAAAATTATATTTAATTTATTTTAAACAATTAGTTTTAAGCATACTTTTTATTAATAAAAAATAAAAATAAAAAGTAAATAAGAGGACCTCTATAATTAAAAAAAAAATCATATACTAATTTAACCATTTTTTAAAAAAATAAAAAGCACTTTTTATACATATACCATCATTTTTTAAATAATTATTAAATTATCAAATAATAAATAATATTAAGAATAATATAGATATTAATTCATAAATTCTTACAATAATTAGATAATGCTAATAATTAATTATATAATAGTAAAATATTATAGAAAAATTGTTTAACTGCCCAAAAAATTTATACAATCTTCTACGATGATTTTTTTTCTAATTTACTACTTGTTTAATTTTATAATGTGAATATATGCTTATTTTTATATTTTAATATATATCAACTTACTTTAAGAAAGTTTAATAAACCAACTAACTTAATATATAATTGATTTTAATTTTATCTTGGATAATTCACTGTAATATAATTACTTCATGCTTTAAAATTGAAATAATCTTGCATTTAGTATTTATATCAAAAGAGCTTTTTACACTATGTTGGAATATATCATTGCCAATTAATAAATAATATTGGAATCATAAAAGAGTTAAGAAAGCTGATTGGTCACTTACTTTAATGTGATTGGAGTTTATTAATAAATATAACTGATGATTTGATTGACTAGTTTATTAAAATTAGTAAATTGATATACACATATTTTTTTTTGTTTTGAAATTGAATGTTTTGAATATATTAGAATCTTCAACTGAGAAAGCTGACATTATGCAGCATATATATGTCAAAATTTTGAAAGGCCAGTTTTGAAAATTCAAAATACAAAAGAATGTATAGGCAATTATTTTAGGATATTTATTAGAAATAAAAACAAATACAAATTATAAATTACTTTATAATAAAATAAATCAAAATATTCAAAATTGGAATAGAAAAAAATAATTACATAAAACCATAGTATATATATATATATTTAATGCAGTTGAGAAGGTTTAATAAATTAATTGAAAGTACATCTGTGGATTGAAAGACTATGTTTATATTTATTTTACCATTATATTTATTATATTCTTTGTATTGCTAATATAATATTAATGCAAATATATAATTAAAAAAAACACATTTAAAGTAATCTGTCTTAAACAAAACATTCTATGGATGTTTTGCAAAATAGAATTTAATGCAGGTATATTAAAGTAAACATAAGAAAATAATAAAATAAACAAAGCAATAAATTTATCCTCCAAAACAATTGTTTTTTTTAATTAATATTAATAATTATTATAAGTAGATTATTAAAAAAAAATACTAATAAAAAGTGCATAAATAAAATTAAAAGAAAAACACAAAAATAAAATTATCAAAATAAATTGTAAAAAATACAAACAAAAAATAAAATTTAAATTTGTATGTATATAAAAATATATAAACAATTTATTAAATATTAACAAACATAAAAAATACTGAAAATATGGTGAGGGGAGAGGTTATATATAAAAAATAAACTATGAAAATTACTGTAAGAAAAAATAAGTTACATTGGTAATTCATTTAAATGATGAAAATAGGTATTTGGGTATTAGACTTGCTGTGAAATATCACAGTGTTATTCATCCAGCAATAATTATTCTAACTTTGCAATCTCATAAAATGTTTTGGACATTGGGGGGGGGAGCACAGCTATAATTTTATAGATTCACAAATTGGTATCCACATGCAGAATATCAAAAGACTTTGAGGTTCGACCAAATGGTGGAATAAAAATTAAGGAAAAGCATGAACATTGGCCCAATTTATTTAAAAAAGGATGCCCAAAGAAATGGACACTTTCATTTCAATTTTGGAGGACATCAAAAAGTTCAGTGATTGCTCATTAATTTGATTTTGGGATAAAGAAATCAATTGATTTAAGTTTGTCTGAAAATCCTGAACAGGCATTATTTTATGAAATCTCAAAGTTAGATATTTCCCAACAGGTCTAATACCAAATTATCTAAAAATAAATTATTCACAAAATATTTAAATATTATATTTATAAAGTAAAAATGACAGAGTATGAAATAATCATAATAAAACAGCAAACGAAAATTGTGTATTGACAAAAATAAACTCTCCTTTGCCCTACATGGGTTTGATACAGTGATAGAGTGGTAAATTTTGGAGGTCAACATCCTTAGATTGTACATGTGGTTTTCAAACTTCTTTTGATTATTTATTTATTTATCCTCTTTAACATTATAATAGTATAATCATATATTTTTAGTAATAGTATATATAAAAATACTAATGTACAATACAACAAAGACATACGATATAATGTAAAATATCTTTATATAACAGTAATAATTGAATATATATTGAGATGGTAATATCTCATGACATTCAACAACATAAAAGTGTGTGTGTACATATGTATAATTAAAGTTGATTTGAATTCAGACTTTCAAGATTTCTACAGTCATCCACTCTATTTAATACAATCAATATACATGATCACATATATGTTTAAAAGATAAATGATCTCCAATATACATATCACATCTAGATTAAGTATATACATTATACTTGTATTTAAATATATATTATGCTGGACATTCAATCTATTCTGACACAGAAGGTGCCACCAGATCACTATGTATCTGGAAAATTTATTTACTGTGATCAGAATAGATGATGTTGATGGTTTGCACCGACTAAACTCAGGGAGAAACAAGAGATCTTATAATTGTGTAGACAATTGAGAAACCAAAGCACAAAGACAAATATCAGCCAAATTAAGTTTAAACATATTTAAAATATTTTATTTAAGAGAAAATAAATTGGGAGTATAAGTTTATGACACAATAAATAGGGTTAGCTCAGGCATGTACCAGAAAGACTAAACCCAAAGCTCTGGCAGACCGACTGATCTTCTAATAATGAATTATAAAGGGAGGAAGCAAATTTCATTCAGCAGAGGATTCATCCAAACATTGGTTTTCCCATTCAGATATTTAAACAATACGTTCTTGAAACAAATCAACAAAAACCAGCACCGGCGAGCTTTCCGAGGTCCAAAAAATGTGTTGGACCCCAAATGTCATATGTCGGTAGAAGCTGCACCCATTATTACATTTAAAATAAAGGTGATTGATTTACCTCAAGAACCGAAAAATATGATTGAAAATGAAAGGAAAACAATTAATTCTGGCGAATCCCAACCAAACGATTGGTGAAAATTACTCTTAAGAATCATAATTAAAGGTCTCAATAGGAGACAAGTAAATCATTAGAAAAACAGTTACGTCTGCCTCAGCAATTAAAGAAAATGAATTACAATTAATTATAATTAAGAAATAAATTTATGACACAAGTTCTGAGTACACGCGCTGATAAATTAAGCTACATGTAAATACAAAATAAATCTATCGGAGAGTGCACATGAGTACGAAAATATAAAAGCATAAAATACTTTAGCAGAACAAAAGTCTTGCTCACCTGTAATTTACAAAGGGATAAATATTATCTTCCTGCTGGCGACTTATAAAATTACAAAGAAAAACAATTCTAGTTTTCACTTTAGGAACACAAAAAATGAAATCCCTACTTGCAGAAGACTAGTAAAATAAAGTCGCCAGCCAAAAGATTTTGGTGGTTCGCAAAAGTGCAAACACAGTATTTAAAATCAATTATTGGCTACAAAAAAATAACTACAGGTAAGCATTTAAATATACATGACTGCTAAAGCATTTATAAAAAAAAAGTTAGGCATATAAATATAAAAACTCACTCGTCACTCTCCAATAAACAAAAATTGAAAGCAAATTTGGAATCTTAAAACTAAGATTCCAAGACACACTACAAAATACCGGCAAACACAATAAATATTAAGTATGAGGCTAAATATTGCTTAGGAATACAGATTTATAATTAGATTGAGTGGAGATATAATGAAAAGAGATTTACTCTGGGAAGAATAAAAGAAAACTTTATCTTACAGTAAAGCATAGTTCGCATAGAGTGCGCACATTTCTTTTAGTCCATTTTCAGGTCCTTTGACAGCGGCAAGGTAGAGGTCATGGAGTCTTGTTTATTTTAGGTGTTCATTGCAGGATGAAGGAGAGTTGGCAGGCAAGGGTCTGGCATGACATATTGTTGGTTATAAAACATATAGCAGAATATTTTAGCATTCTGGAGAAAGCAAAATTGTTTTAGTAACTGCAAATTTTGCTTTTAAAGATTAAATGTCCAAACTGCTAATGGTACAAACATTGAAGAGGTTAATCTGAATGAATATTGGAACTAAGAAGCTGAACAAATCACTTTGATGAAGTGCTGACTTAATCTCTCTAGGATAGAATAGAATAGACCAGACTAACCCATGAAATTTTTGGTGTTATTTATACCTCCACTCGATTTTCCTTGAAAACTAGCCCTGTTGTGAATTCTACACCTAAGGCAGGGCAAATATTAATCTCCAGCTCAATCTAATCTAAAACCCAGGGTTTATTATAAAACCACAACACAATTAAATCTCCACTTTTAGAATGAACTTTAAAATAATTAATATAAAAGCAACAGGAATGTTTTTAAACAGCTTGTTTTTAAATCAAATTGATTTTAAAAAATAGTAAAAACAAGTGGTATAAGAAAACTATCAAAAACAATTTTAAAACATTAAAACGATCTATTTAAAATATAAACGAGTAGGTGATTTAATACATGTACTCTTTTTAATAATTAAAATCTTTTTTTTTTTTTTAGAAACTTAATGCAATGAAAAGCTTTTTAATTTTGGCAGTAAAATCCTTGAATCGGATGTCAATCCAATTCAATATATATATATAAATGAACACACAAAATTTCTTACAGATATTTAAAATATATATACTGATTTAAAATATATATACTGGAATAACAGATTAATGGTTAAATAATAACTTTGATATTTAAAATTATTATAAATTATTATATTTCAAATGAAGCACTAAAAAAGTCTATTTAATATATTAATTCTGATTTTGAAAATTAAAAAAAAAAATCTAAAACAAGCTTGTTTTCATAAAAATTATAAGATTCTCCTATCTATTTTTAATTGGATTAAATAAGTTGTTTTTTTTTAAATTAAAACTACTTTTGATAAATGAAATTATTATAATATACTTTGATTTTAAATTCTACAATCTGATTTTGTTTGAAGTATTAAAAAAAATTTTAGATAAAAATTGTTTTTGATTAATGTGAATTGAAAAAGAGTTATTAACTTGTTTTTGTTTTTTTGTTTTTTTTTTATCAAGATTAAAAAAACTTAATTAGTTATTGTATTTTCAAATTCCATCATACACTATAAAAAGTGGGTTTGAAAAAAAAAGAGGGACAAGATTATTAAGTTATAAAAAGAAGGCAGATATAGAGTGCAAGCTAGCTGCTGCTAGTTTCATAATGGTAGAGTTTGAATCTACATAAAAGTAAGCACCAGCTTTTCTCCAGTTCATAGCCCATATGCATGTACTAGACTGATTGCCTGCCTAAAGTCCATTAAACTATAGAGACTTAATGGAGCTGACTAACTGCCAACATTTACCTAATATATGCTTAACCTAAAAAAGTCAATAAGCCAAGCTACTGTTTTATCACCAACATGATTAAAATAAGTTAGCTTACTAAGAGGCTATCAAGCTATATTTTATACATATGATGTTTTATCTATATGCAAAGAAGCACAGACGAAATTAATGTGGTCATATATATACAGTACATACAGGATATCTAGTTTGCAAACAGATAATAGCTAAAGAGTAGAATATATCTAGTGAAAATGACCTTATTTCAAACACCTTTGCAACTAAAGTTAAATATTTAATTTTTAAGTTTTAAAAGTAAATAACTTTTTACTAAATTATCTATCTATAAAGAAAATATGGAAAGAAAATAAAAATAAATGATCAGTGAGTCTCCAGATGATTTCTTTCAGTTAATATTTAAAAGGGTAAATTCTGAAATTTTTTTAAAATATTGTAAATGAAAAAACAAAAGCCAAAGAGTTTTGAAACTGCTAAAGATAATGCTTTTAAAAAAAAACTTTTATTTACAATTAAAAAATAATGTACTAATAACTTTGATTTGTAAGAAGATAATATTTAAAATGCATACTTTTGTTTTATATTAGAATGCATATAGTGAGCATTTGTTTTATGTATATTTTCAACATTAAATTAATTATATTTTGTCAAGCATTGGTGGCCTAGTGGTTAGCATAGTTGCCTTCCAAGCAGCTGGTCTGGGTTCATTTCACAGTCAATGCATTTGACATATGAAAAAAAAATTAATTATATTTTGTAAGAATGTAATATGGATTTATGGATTTAATAAATTTATTATTGACAAATGAAATATCATTAAGGTATAAATGGCAGCATGTACACATCTTTATATGTGTACCCAAATATGTATATCTTATTAAACTGAATTGATTTTTTGGTTCTCATTTGATCCTTCGTGTCAGCCACGGCTGACACGATTTCTAACCAAAAACACATTAATATAACATTCCCGGGCTAGCGATTCTCTATTAATATTGACTTTTTTTTTGTTTGTTTGTTTACAAAGTTTACTTTCTTTCGTTTCTGAATTATTTTTCCCAAATAATATTTTTGATGATGGGATAATAATAGTTGTTTTTTTTTAATTTTTATTGACAAGAGGGTCTTTTTTGGTGTGTGTTCAAATAGTAATTTGTGTTTTTTTTTTAAATAGTATTACTGTTTTTGTAAAATTGGATTGACAAAATTCAAGAGAGAATGGGTTTTTTTTATGGATCTTTAAATAATAATTTACGTTACTTTGATAGGTTTACATTTGATTGCCGACAACAATTAGTGGGAGGGGTGTTTTTGTGTACGATTAAATAATAATTTACGTTACTTTTATAGGTTTACATTTGATTGCCGACAACAATTATTGGGAGAAGTGGTTTTTTTTCATGTGTGTGTGTGTGTATGTTTAAATAAAAATTAAAACCGTTACTTTTATCGGTTTACATTTGATTGACAACCGATTTGACTTCCTTTCATTTATAAATTATGGTTTTGGTTCTACAAATAAATATTTTTGACAATGGGACAATAATAGTTGTTGTTTGTTTAATTTTTTATTGACAAGAGGGTGTTTTTTGGTGTAGGTTCAAATAGTAATTTGGGTTACGTTTAAATAATAAGTTACGGTCTTACTTTGATTGGTTTACATTTGATTGCCGACACTAATTATTGGGAGAAGGGGTGTTTTTTTGTGTGTACGATTGTAGACAACAATTATTGGGAGAAGGGGTGTAACCGTTTAAAGAATAGTAGTTTACGTTACTTTTAGTGGTGGTGTACATTTGATTGCTGACAATAATTAGTGAGAGGGGTGGGTGTTTTTGGGTGATGATTAAATACTAATTTACCTTCCTTTTATTTTACATTTGATTGCCGACAACAATTATTGGGAGAAAGGGGTTGTTTTTTTGTGTATGTTTAAATCAAAATTGAAGTTACTTTTATCGGTTACATTTGATTGACAACCGATTTGACTTTCTTTTTTTTTTTTCGTTTATAAATTATGGTTTTGGTTTCCCCAAAACCTAATATTTTTGACAATGGGACAATAATAGTTGTTGTTTCTTTCATTTTTATTGACAAGAGCGGGTCTTTTTTGGTGTATGTTCAAATAGTAATTTGGGTTACGTTTAAAAAATAATTGCTTTACCTTACTTTTAGTACTTTACATTTGATTGCCGACAACAATTAGTGGGAGGGGTGTTTTTGTGTACGATTAAAGAATAATTGTACGTTACTTTTATTTTTTACATTTGATTGCCGACAACAATTATTGGGAGAAAGGGTTTTGCATTTTATTTTTTGTTTGTGTGTATGTTTAAATCAAAATTTAAGTGACTTTTATCGGTTACCATTTGATTGACAACCGATTTGACTTTCTTTTTTTTTTTCATTTATAAATTATTTGGGTTTTCCCAAATAATATTCGGTTTGACAATGGGACAATAATAGTTGTTGTTTCTTTAATTTTGATTGACAAGAGCGGGTCTTTTTCGGTGTATGTTCAAATAGTAATTTGGGTTATGTTTAACTAATAATTTACGGTCTTACTTTGATTGGTTTACATTTGATTGCCGACAACAATTAGTGGGAGGGTTTTTTTTTCTTTCTATACGATTAAAGAATAATTGACGTTCCTTTTATTTGACCGTCTGATTGCCGATGACAACAATTATTGGGAGAAGAAGGGTTTTTTGGGCTATGTTTAAATAAAAATTTTAGTTACTTCTTTTATTTTACATTTGATTGCCGACGACAACAATTATTGGGAGAAGAAGGGATGTACGTTTAAATAAAAATTGAAGTTACTTCTTTTATTTTTGACATTTGACGAAGGCCATTTGGAATCCCTCAAACAAGCTTGCCTTTACGAAGTGAACATTTCCGTCGGCCACAACGAGACTTACAAATGAAAGTCGAAAGATGTTTTTGGACCTCAAATCTGCATATATTTGCCGCACAATCCAATCTTTTCTTTCAGCAGCAGGATGTTTTTTTTTTCTGCTGTAGAAATATTCCAGCGCCGGCTTCCGTGTCTGGCAATTCCCATCTTTTCAAGTTTTCTGTTGTTTGAATTAGCCATCTTCTTGGTCTCGGAAAATTTCTCGCTAAAACGTGACTCAAAGCGTGATCGTTTAAAAATTTTATGCTACCCCACCCTAATCGAGAATTTAGGAGGCTTATAGCTTTACGAGGAACAATCACGACACTGTTTAAATTGTTAAAAGGTAACAGTACATCAATTCGTCTTAAAAAAAAAGGCCCCAATGAAAATTTAAATACTTTTGACACGATCAAATTAACACACCCTCGTACGATATTGTTACATAAAATACATAACACAGCATTACGATATAGTGCATGACACAAACAACTACGGCATTTTCCTCTGCTTTTAGCATCGGAAAAAGCCACACCATTAGCCGCTAAGCCGAGTTAACACTCTTTCTAGATTTTATCATAGAAAGAAAACTTAACTCCGAGTTAACACTCTACCTTTTAGCGTAGAAACAAGACTTAACTCTGAGTTAACAATCTTTCTAGGATTTATTTTAGAAAGAATGCTTAAAGGCTTGGGTGCGGCCATGGAAACAGCATATTTCTAGAAATTTAGCTAGAAATAGCGCCACCCATGGCTAACACGAAGGATCAAATGAGAACCGATTTTTTTTATTAATTTATAGCAATTTAATATGTTAATTTTATATTATTATACAGGCATGTCTGCAAGATGTGGTCATGTAAATATATTGAAATTTTTGTAAATTATAATGTTAACACATATTCTTTTATTATTTTTAATCAAAATCAGAATGATGTATTTATATTTATAGCATGCTTAACAGACCTTTAATTTAATTTTAATGATATTGTTTTTAATTAACAAATTTATCTATCATTGTTTTAAGCTATTCCAGTGAATTTATTTAATACTAAAATAGATTTAAAATATTATATGTTGATATTTTCTCTTATTTATAATCACAGTTCCTACAGTCCTTTAAGTTAGCCTGAGCAATAACAGTTGGTTTATATATATATATATATATATATATATATGTGTGTGTGTGTGTGTGTGTGAGGGTTTGTGTTTGTGGGTGAACATCCAGATAATTTTCTGGATGGCACAAAGGTATTATCTTTAATGTTCATTAACTGCATTTTATTTTTTATAAAGAAAATTGAATTTATAGTTGGTATGTACACTTATGGTACTCTATGGCCAGAGCACTAGTAGTAATGCACTTGTAACTTATATTTATTGTCATAATTATTTATAGTTTTGTTCAGTATTGATAGACATGCTTTAATATTCTTATTTCCTTTATACATGCTTATTTTCTTTATTTATGGATTTTATCTGTGATAATTATTTATGTTAAATGGGAATGATCATGATTTCCCATCTCCCCAAGATTACTCTTATTTTTCTATACCATTACAATATATAAAATATAAAAAAATATTTATATAATATATGAACTTAAAACAAAATTCAATATTTAAGTTAATAAGAAGCACGTGGAGTAAATTAAAAGATTCAAAAAATTGTTTTTAAATATATATATAAATAAATCAATAACAATATTCATTATTAAATTAAACTATAAAATACGTGTGTGTATATATATATATATAACTATAACAACACGTGAAAATTTTTACAAACATGATGTGATGTATTATGGCTTCTCCTTAAATGATGTCAAGAATATCTCAGCAATTATGCCCAGATAAACCTGATAGCCACTTTATTTTACATTCCCCACTCTAAATTTACCCATAATCTGCTATATCCCATTTCCACAACATAATCTTTGTCAACTCTATAACCTTTATATCTAAATCCCCCTTATCTTTTCCCAAACCCAGCATAAAAACCAATAATTCACTCTCTGTATAATCACTCTTTTCATATTTATTTTTCCACAACTTCATTATATGGACCCTTTCTGTTTTCAAACATTTACATTCAATTAACAAATGCCTAATATTTTCTATTCCTTCCTTACATAATTTACAAAATAAATCACCCATATTTTTCCATTTACATGCACACCTGGGTCTCTTTTTACGCAGACTTATTTAACACGATTTTGAAGTTATGCAATTTATGTTTCTTCGGAAGTCGAACTCCGATAATGCGCTATTACTTTAACTAATAAATTTTGTGCACTTATGTTATATTGAAAGTAATAGCACATTATTGGAATTCGACTTTCATCTTAGTAATTTCAATATTTTCAGTGCTTTATAATAGTAAGATTTTATGCAATAATGAAATTAAAATCATGATTTCCACATTTTATGTATACACACATTAAATTTTACAAGTTTATAATGTAAATTTGTTCAAACATTTTGCATGATAATTTTGCATTTTAAATCACATTCTGTTTTTGCTTTTTAAAAAAGAACATAATCAATTATTAATCATTTAGTGTCCGCAAGTTTATTTTTAAAAGATAAGTAATAGCAGTGAAACAAAATTTGATTTTTAAACGGAATTGAAAATTAAAGACAAAAATAAGAATTTAATTTTTAGTTGTTAGTTTTAATTAAATTTTTCCCAGCAGTGGTGAATAAATGTCTTTTTATTATCATAAGTCTAAGTTCATAAACAATTAATAAAATCATCGTCTCAAAGATTAATTACTAATTACATTGTCAACAGAAAACATTAACACAACATGAGAGTGAACTTGGTGCTAGTTATATTTCCTCTTGTGAGAATCTGATTTTTTACCAGTTTGCAAATGAATGTGTATTTCAGCAAATAGCGATAATAATTAAAACGTGTATAAAAAAATGTAAATTACTGTACTGTAAATTATGCATAAAAATATATTATTTTAAATAAAATTAAATATTATAGTTAAAAAAAGTTTGTCTTGTATCAATTTTTTTCAAATTTGAAATTTTTTATTAGTCTTATTTTATTTCCTTATTTTTTTTTTTTTGCGCAAATTTAAAAGTAATTTTACATTGGTGCTTTGCTTTTATGCGAATTTTGAAAAATCACAGACCGCAACCTCCCTTTGTCAAGTTAAGTTGCGTCTATTTTTGCGCGATTTTATTTGCACGTGTTTTCTGAGGAACCTATCTATCGCGTAAAACAAGACCCAGGTGTATATTCTTTTGTAGCTAAAGATCCTGTTCGAGCCTTAAACAATAAACTACTTTCCTTACTATTATCATATATTAACTCACACTTAATATTCTGTTTATTTCTATATATATTTAAACTCTTTTTACTCTCCATACTATTTCTCCATCTCTCTAACTCCCTAGTCTTTATTAATAAATTTATTCTTTTATCCCATTCCTTACTACTATAACACTCAATAATACTCTTAACACAATCATCCCATCTTTTGTACAAATATACTGATATAAATTCTTTATCCAAATCTTTTGCATACCGCATTACCTTTCTCACCCATCTTGTTACCTGCCCTTTACTCATAACCTAATTAAATACTATTTTAGCTATTCTTTTATTATCCATAAATTGCAATCTACCAAACATTTTCATTTTACCTTTTGCATCTCTCATATGAAAACTTGACCATCCCATTTCTCCTTGAATTGCCTTCCTTGCTGTCCATACTTCTGCATCCAATGCATGTCTTCCTACTTCCCTTTGAACTTTTTCTAAGTAATTTAATACCTCTTTACTAACATATAATGCATCATTACCATATGTTAACCCTGCTACTGCAACTCCTTTCCATATAATTCTAACAACATCATATTTATTATATGAAAACACTGTTAATTTCTTTATCAATCCCTTTCTTTTCTTTGCTTCATTTATCAATTTTTTCTCCCATTCATCCAAATAATTTTTCTGATTATTTAAAATAATTCCCAAATAACTATATCTATTCACCACACTTAACTTAATATCTCCCAATAAAAATTCTACATCTTCTCTTTCCCCAGTATTAACCATCATTATATTTGATTTTTCTTCACTAAATTTAATCCCCATCTCTTTACCCACCCTTGCACAGGTCCTCAACGTGATGTGATGTGATGCACTGTGACTTCTTCTTAAACGGAGTCAGGAATCTTTCAGCAGCTATGCTCAGAGAAACCTGTTAGCCACTTTACCTTCCTTTTCTATTGTCCACCCTAAGTTTTCCCATAATCTGCTCCATCCCATTTCCACAACATAATCTTTGTCAACTCCATGACCTTCATATCTAAATCCTCCTTATCTTTTCCCAAACCTAGCTTAAAAACCAAGAACTCACTTTCTGTATAATCACTTTGTTCATATTTAATCTTCCATAACTTCATTATTTGTACCTTTACTACTTCCAACATTTACATTGAAGTAACAGATGCCTAATATTTTCTATGCCTTCCTTACACAACTTGCAGACTAAATCACCCATATTTTTCCATCTACGTGTATATTCCCTTGTTGCTAAAGATCCCATTCGAGCCCTAAGCAATAAACTACTTTCCTTACTATTATCATAAATTAACTCACACCCAATGTTCTGTTTACTTCTATATATATTTAAACTCGTTTTACTCTCCATACTAGTTCTCCATCTCTCCAACTCCCTATTTTTTATTAATGCATCTATTCTTCTATCCCACTCCTTACCACTATAACACTCAACAATCCTCCTAACACAATCATCCCACCTTTTGTACAAGTATACTGACATAAATTTTTTATCCAAATCTTCTGCATACCGCATTACTTTTCTCACCCATCTTGTTGCCTGACCTTTGATTATATATTTTAAATGCCCAAGGGCTAGTTTACTTTTACCTAATTAAAACAATCATTTCCATTTTATGATTAATTAATTTGTTTTCCAAACTTAAAGATATATTTTTATCTCTAAATCTTTTTAAGTTTTTGATGAAAATTTAGTTTTAAAACTTTTTCTTTTTTTTTTAATAAGGTTTCTTTTTTTAATTTCTCATCTGTGCGATTTTATATATATTATAAAGTTTAGATAACTTTTAAATTTCAATTTTTTTTAAAAACAAATTTTTTTTCTTTCAAACTTTATATTTTAATTTCATGTTTAATAAAAAATATATGTAACGGCTTATGCGCCCGTTACAGTATATATATATATTGCAATGAATGTTTTCACAGATAAAAATGTTTTAAATAGAAAAATATTTAAATATGTTTTAAATAAAGCAATGTACAAAGAACCCCCCCCCCCCTCAATAAAGAAATTGAAGCAAATACTTCTATTAGAATATGCATTCCTTATATAAAAAAACCCACAAATCGGAAAGGTATTAAGACACTACAACATAAAAACAGCATTTTCTACTGAGCAAAAGATTAATAACATCCTGGTCAAACCTAAGGATATAATCCCTCTAAAAGCTCAAGGAGTCTATAAAATCCCATGTGGTATGTGCTCAACTACATATATCAGAAGGAGCAATGATGTATAAGTGTTAGAAGAGATGAACACATTATAATATGCAGTAAAAAAGTTCTCAACATCTTCAGCACTTGCTCTATATTTTGGATATTGGCCATCAAGTAGATTTCTCAAATACTAAAATCATCTCCATGTACAATTATCGTAATGAAAGAATATTTAGAGGGCTATAGAAATATTTAAAAAAACAAACTGCATTAATAAACATGATGAAGCAATAAAATTACCAACTACAGTATTTGAAAGAGTTTCTTAACATGAATATATATAAAAAAGAGATACATTTAAATTAAATTATTCAACAACTCCAGAATACAACAACTACATGATACAAATCTATCTACTTCAATCATGTGACCTTTTTTTTCACCCTGTTGAGAATATGCGTTTGAAATACGGTATATTTTATTTTACTTATATTTTATTAAACACAGTTATTCTGAAAATTATGTTTCATAATATATATGTAATAAAATATTCCATACAATTTTGAACAACAGTCAGCAGAACTCATTTAATTTAATTGCTTATCCTTAGTATACTTTCAGTGTTATGCATCTTATTTATAGCTTATAGAATATAGACTGTCTAGTGATCTATAATCTATAAGCTGTGAATCTCATACACAACACTAATAATATGCTTAGTTAAAGCAAAATTTCAAAGCATTCTATTATAAGAGCTACTGGATACTGTTCTAGATCTATGTGTATGTGTGCATGCACATGATGTACAATAGTAAAAGTTTCTATTTTTATAAATCTTAATAATTGTATTAATATATATCTGCATAACCAAATTATAACAACATAATTAGTTTTGAAGCTTGTGAGTACAAATATAAAACATCAATACAACTTCTATTTAACTAAAAATAAATACCAGATTTATCCACTAGTGAATGGTAAAGGATTTGCAAACTTAGATTATCAAAATACCCATTTACTTACCAATATTTGTGCATGCCAGAAAACTTAAAAAAAAAAATCATAAACCTGCCTGCAATCTGAAAAATTTTAGATGTCACTCCAAATATCCTTCCAAATAGATGTATAATCTGATTTAAATTACCAGTTACAATCTTAATTTTTAATCAAAAATCAGATCTTATGATCTGCATGCAGGTATGAAACTCTCATTATCTTTGGGCATGGGTGAATCTAAATAAAGCTGTACATTTTTTTATATTCTACTTTTGAAACAAGCATCTTTAATATATTAATAAAAATTGTTACTAAGTATTTTTTATTATTTTCTTTATAATTTAAAAATTGGAAAATGCAGAAACAAAATCTTAACATAATATTGTTCATTAAATTATGGCATTGATGAAGTTTTTTAAGAATGCAATGAAGAGCAAAAAATGAATAAAGAAATCGAGAAGCTGATTGTTTAAGTAACTATGAATCTAAATCCCGAATGATGTCTATTTTGTATATATTTAAATAATATCCATATTTATAGAAATGATTACAATATTGAAAAAAGATTTGTAGTAAACAACGACAACAAAAAAAAAGACCTGTAAGAAGAAAGATAAATTAGAATTATCACCTAATAAACATACCATTAACCCATCTGAAATTCCAAATGCTGAATATTTTGTAGAAATTTTATATACATAATAATCAAGATTGAAATACCAGGCACTCTTATACCTGGAGACTAATTGTAAATATAGGGGATTTGAACTCAGACTTTCAAGCCCCTTCACTATCCACACTATCTCATACTACTGATACACATGACCACACCCATGCAGAAAAGCTAAGTGATCACCAATAAAGGTATTTTGTGCTAAACCAGCAACTCATCAGTTGGCCCAGACTACCGTCTCCAATATATATATATTGATAAAAAATCAAGTCAGATGACCTAATTTTAATAAAGCTCCTATTTACAAATGTTATATATAGAGTAAGTTAAAAACAAACTCTTATGAAGTTCAAAATACCAACTCAACAGTTTCTTCTACATCAGTGAGGTTAGAATAAAATACTAGAACTAGTCTAGCATTTTATCAATGCCTAAAATAAAATAAAATAAAATGCTGGAGTTCTAGTATTTTTATTCCCTAACACCTCACTGATGACCTAGACAAAACCGCGGTCTGAGGTTGAGATTTTAAGCTTCATAGGTTTTTTAACTATCTATATAATATATATATATAACTGAGCACTGATTATATATATATGTATGGGAGATGGTGGTCTGGATTAACTGATGAGTGCTGGTTGAGCACAAAATACTTATATTAGAGATTATTTATCTTTTATGCATGTGTATCAATAGTATGAGATAGTGTGGATAGTGAAGGGGCTTAAAAATCTGAGTTCAAATTCCCTATACATATATAAGTCATAAATAATCAAAAGTTGTTTCTTTAATTTTTAAAAGTAGTTATCTTATAATTACTATAAGCATTTTTATAATAAATTAGTTGAGAATGTTGTGTTCTTTTAGCAGCTTTTTTTATAATAGATAAATAGAATCTAGTAATAATTATATTTTTAGTTTAATATTCAAAATCAGATTAATATTATAAATTAAAACTTTGTTATATTTTTAGATACTATTAAAAATATGCAATCTTAAAATTTTTGTTTAAGCTTGTTTTTTTGTTTTTTTTTAATAATTATTTAAAAAGCTTAAACTTTTGTTATTTGTATTTTATTACTATTATTTCTGTTTATTAGAAAGAAAGTACAAATAATATTCTCTGCAACATCTTATTTGGGCTGAAGTTGTATAGCAAAGTGCAACGGAAAATTACCTTAACTGATGTTGGAGCAATTGTCGAAAAATTGATTGGTGGCAGTTTCCAGTCTAAATATCGACTCAAAAAGTTTCGTGAGTGTTACCAAACATTTAAGGACATTCAGAGAAGTAGACATAGTGAGGTAAGTTTTGATATCTGCAATTATTTTACATGTGGGTATAGGAATTATTATTTATGTTCATCCTAATGGCTGGCGCTTCAACTCGTCTTTAAAAAAACAAATGCTGTCTTTTCCCAAATGCCTGTTATATAAATTTGTAAAAGACATTTTTAATATTATTATTGTTGATCATTTACTGATTAATTTATTTATGAATATTTAATCTCTTATTTTTGGGGGGCTCAAAAATCAACCAATGAGATCAATAATTACTTAAGAATAAACGAATTACAGAGGTAAAATAAAATACATAAATACCTAGTTTTAATACTTTTTTGATAGAAGGATCTAGTTTTTAAATTGTATGTCTGACAAAAGAAAAAAACCTATCAAGAACAGAATACAGAATATTAAAATATTGCAAATAAAAATCAGTAAAAGAACACTGAAACAGCTAATGTAGTATAAGAGATAAAGGGCTGAGAACATAAATTCTGAGCACATGCCAATTACTTGTAATTATGCAGTAAGTCTATATTAATTGCAATAACGACAATTATTAATAAATTTTCTCTTCAAAAGAATTAAATAAAAAATTTAAAATGAACATTGATACAATAAGATAAAGTTCCTATTTAACTGATGCTATAAAACTGATATGAAGTCTGCTGTTGAAATCATAAAGTGATTTATTTTTTCCACATAACTCTAATGGTTGGAAGTTTTTATTTAATCAATACACTAGAAAACTAAACAATGTAAAGCATATTATCATTCATGATCAGTTTATTCTAAAGTAAAACATTCATTCTTTATTAATCAATATACTTACTATGGGCACTTATATCTATAGGAACACAAAAATCTAAAAATCACTTTGAGTTCTATAAGAAGTGGATGAACTGTCATCTAATACTAAATTAGAATAGAAGATTGATTCAGTGCAACAAATTGTAAAATTCAGAGACTTAGCACTGGATGTCCAAGTAGAATACCTAATTGTCTTTGTTCATTTTATATCTCAACAATGTTTGTTTTCCCATGTAGGGAGGAGAATATTTTATAAATTATATTTTTGTACTAAAGTCAATATTATATAACTTTTTAAATTAATTGTCAGATTTTAATGAGAGCATCTTGTAGATCAATCCAGTCTTGAGTAACATTCAAAATGAATTGTTTTATGTGGGACTGTAAAAATGAACATAATTATTATGATGCAAAATCCTAAATGTTACAGCATATCTGTAGACTGTATTCCTGATATTGCCACATTGGGTAATAAACCTTAAATGTATGATTAGTTAATCAGTATCTATCACCACTTTATTGATTTCATTTCTCTAAAAGGCTACTTTTTAACCCAGTCTACTCTTAAAAAGTTGTCAAACATAAATATATATTGTAATGGCTAGACAATGGCCCATATAAAGGAAAAAGCATTCAGAAGTTCAATATTGCATTAGGAATTTGAAATGGAGAGCTTTTTTAATATCTTGCTCTTCTTATTTTCTTAACTTAGTTATCAATAATAAATTCTCTATCATCTAATAAATGAATTTCATTCTTTGAAATAATTCAGAAAATGTATGTTTTTTTGGGGGGGGAAGGGACCTGTAAAAACCTATATTATAATTATAATTCACAAACCCTTATATAATATCTGCTAGAAGTCTAGCATTGAGTCCATTCATTCTTTAAAATATTATATTGATTAATTTTATAAAATGCAGAAACAGAAAGTTGAGATTCCAGCCCTAATGCAGATAGACTTTAAATTTTTATGTTGTATGATTGTGTGATCCTATGTTTTAAAGGAATTTAAGGTTGCTAATAAGTTATTGCAAAGCATAAAAATTAAAATTGACTTGGCTACTTATGGGTCTACTTTAAAAACTGTTCTTCAAAGTCTCGAGAGGGTCAGAAAAAAAGGTAAATCATTTCAATTTTCTTTTATAAATGCTACAACATTAACTGAAAAAGTTGAAATCGATCTTAATTTGAAACAAACATTTATAAGTTCTAGAGTACTTGAAAGAAAAAATGATTATAAACCCAAATGTGACCCTATTTATGATCTCAAAAACTAAATTTAAAACTTAGAGGTTTTTTTTTCTAATTATGACTTATTCGAACAATTTGATCAATTGAAAAACCACATTTCATATTTACATTTTAATATAATATCCCTAAACTACAATCTGAAGCGACAAACTTTTAAAAAATATAAAAATCTCCAAAGTATTGAAGCATTACATTGTATAGTTGAAAAATAACTTTTTTTCTCCCCATGTGTCATAGCATCAGCCGGGAAGCGAACCCGCTAACCCGGGACAACTGCTTGTAAAGCAGCGTCGCCGACCTCTCGACCACCAATGCTTGACGAAATAACTTTGCTCCTAATATTGCAGCAATCTTCAAAATATTACTGATATTTGAAATTATTACAAGTGGGTAAATATAGACGTACAAAACTAAAGCTTACTAAATTTAAATTCATCTGAACACGTAATCGGATAAAGATTAAATTTTATTAATTTTGTTACTCTTACTTGCGATTTTGGAATATGAAAGCACGAAAAGTTTTAACTTAAACAGTAGATTTATATTTTAATAGTTAATATATAAATTAATTGTTAAGATAATGTAAACTCTAAAAGAATATTTTTATCATAATTATGGGTTTGCGATTTAATAGTTGTTTATGACTTGAATGAACGTTACTTGCATTTATAGTAATATATTATTTTGTTTCTTTCTTTTGTCTCTTTTTTTTCTGTAAAAAATATAGTATGAATAATTTTCATTATCTTATGAATTTTCATTAGTTAATTTTCATTATTTAAACTTTATGATAGATATATGTTGAAGCCTAGATTAATGTCGTGGCTTTTAAGACGTCAATTATTTATTTATTTTTTTTAAAGGAAGAGGTGTCAAAATATGGTACTGCATAGGGTAGCAAAATTCTTAAAGTTGCTATAACTTTAATTAAGATATGATTGAATATCCTCAAAAAGACCTACCACTCTACCGCACTATAATGAAAAATGAATTTCTTTTCAAATAGTCCTTGCAAATACATGCTACAAAATTTATATATCTTCTAATGCTTGTACAAATATTAAATATGAAAATTAGTTCAATTTCCAGCCTTGAATTCCAACCTCTTTCAAATTTTTTTACAGAATCAAAATGCTCCAAATAATTGAATAACAAAAATTACTTAAGCTGTATATTTGTCCCTAACACACACGTACATATATATTTGGAAATACATATTTTTACATATCTTTATTTTATGTACATTTATCCAACTTTATGCTACCGTGATGTCATATTATCAAAACTTTTATTTTTAAGTTACTTTTCTAACTTAAATCCCTGTATACTTTGTGTTATTTTATATTAAAATTTATTAGAGTTCTGACTTGATTCCCGTCTCAGTATATGATATCTTTCTTATTCTACAATGTAAATCTGAGCATATTATATAAAAGAAATAGAAAACTACTTTTATCAGTAGTCACTTGATTATATTTCTTTGTTATTAACTAACTTTTTACGTTTAACTTTGTTTATAAGAGTAAATATATATATATATATGTGTGTGTGTGGAAATTCTATAAACTTTTACTTGAGTAAAACATTTCTTATTTAAATATATTTTAGGTTTTTCATGCAAGTTATTTTCAGGATAATAATTATGTAAGCTCAGATCGAAAAGATACTTTTCAGTGTCCCTACAATGAATTATTCTTATGGGCTGTATTATTAAATCGACAGCAAATGGCATTGTTCATGTGGCAGCATGGAGATGAGCCTATGGCTAAAGTAAGAATTTCTTCTAAATTATTTTTTATATATTTCAACTTTTCTAAGTAATATCTACAATGACATTTATTTTGATTTAATTTTAATTATTCTATTAATTTTGTCTTTTATTCCTGAAAAATTATATATATTAAGAGATTGCGTATCGCTTGTCCCAAGTCCGTGATAAAAGAGAGAGAGAGAGAGAGAAAGGGGAGGGGGGGGGGGGGGGGGGGGGGGGGGGGGGGGGGGGGGGGGGGGGGGGGGGGGGGGGGGGGGGGGGGGGGAAACAGATTATTTATGCTCAAGATCTTGTCTGCATATAAGAATAAGGAAAGTTTGAAGTCAAAAAAAAGACTGATAGATAGTTGAAACTAATATAAGGAAATTAAATAATGGTTGTGAAAAATGCATACGACAAGTTCAGTTTTTAAAAAATTATATTGCTATTGATTGAAACAGTTTTAAGGTAGCGTTATAATACAAAATTATTATAGATGCCTATGGCTAAATAATTTATAATTATTTACTATAAGATTTGAAATACAGGCATTCTTATACCTGGAACTTAATTGTAAATATAGGGGATTTGAACTCAGACTTTCAAGCAACCTTCAATTATCCATACTATTTCATACTACTGATACACATGACCACACATATGTACAAAAAATAAATAATCACCAATATATATATATTGTGCTGAATCAGCACTCATCAGTTGGTCCAGATTATCGTCACACACACACATATATAAAATTAAAATTACCTCAAATCCAAAATTCAACTAGACCAGCATAAAAATAATATTAAACACAACCAAAGGTTTCACTGCTACAAGCAGACTTCTCAAGTGTAAAGAACTACACTTTACACTTGAGAAGTCTGCTTGTAGCAGTGAAACCTTTGGTTGTGTTTTAATATTATTTTTATGCTGGTCTAATTGAATTTTAATTTGGAGTAATTTTAATTATATATATATAGATAAATTATAAGTTTTTGGGATGTACCGTGTCTTATTTTCCATTGAGCACCGATATTTCGACGGAATAGCAACCGCCATTTTCAAGGTTAACTTTTGAAAGAAAAACCGTTAGATCTTAACAAATAACGTGACTGTGTGCGAGATGAGAAATGAGATTCCAGTTCAGCATTCACAATATGAGGCTTATCAAAATGTTTATTTTCCTCAGTATATTTACCTGTTAATTTTAAGTTAATATTGGATAAAAAGAGAGGTTTCCACATAGCTGGAATACGTTGTGCTTCATCAGTTCTATTTAAACTAGTAGGTCTCTTTAATATTTCAATTGACTCTCTCATGGTTCTTAAATCATAGCTTTCCAAATTAGCAAGTAGTTTTGTATTGTCAAAATTAGGTTTGTGACCAGTTTCTAAATAATGGGAAGTAAAAACTGATGTGCTAATTTTTTGTTGAAAAGCATTTTTATGTTCCTTAATTCTGACATTAATTCATCTATTAGACTGACCCATGTAGCCTCTTGAGCACTGGAAACACGGAATTTCATAAACTCCTTGGTGTTCCAAAAGTATTCTGTCTTTAGGTTTATACAAAAAATCACCAATGGAAAATAAGACACAGTACATCCCAAAAACTTATAATTTATCTACATCATATAACCGTGAAAACATTAAGTATAATATATATATATATATTACAAATCGATGTCTGTATTTCTTCAAAATAATATACGTAAATTTATAAATAAATATTTGAAAATACAGTAATTAATAGTTTATAAAAATTTATATGTATAACCATAACTTAGAAGCGCTTTCAACTACCTTGTAGCTTTGTCAACTATCACTTTTAAAATCTAGTGCTGGTTCAGCACAAAATATGTATATTGGTGATTATTTATTTTTTCTACATGTGTGTGGTCATGTGTATCAGTAGTATGAAATAGTATGGATAATTGAAGGTTTAAAAGTGATAGTTGACAAAGTTACAAGGTAGTTGAAAGCGCTTCTAAGTTATGGTTATACATATAAATTTTTATAAACTATTAATTACTGTATTTTCAAATATATATATATATATATATATATATATATATATATATATATATAATCAGTGCTCAGTCTATATTAAAATAGCAAATCTTTATACTTTAATGGGGACAGGCTTCAATCTACTCCTATCTCCAACTCTTCAGCCATTCATACCATTGAAATTCTGATGATAGAATGCCCAAATCCCATGCTGATGCCAGTATTGTTGTTATGCCCATGTTGACCTCAAGTCACTCTGACCCCTCATGTATAGGACAGTATTCATTTAAATACATAGAAGAAGGATGGGCAGAATGCAGGCTTAAGGTATAAGATTTGAAATACAGGCATTCTTATACATGGAACTTAAATGTAGGGGATTTAAACTCAGACTTTTCAAGCAACCTTCAACTATTCACACTATCTCCTGTTACTGATACACATGACAACACATATAAGTATTACATGTAGAAAAGATAAATAAACACCAATGTACATATTTTGTGCTGAACCAGCACTCATCAATATTGGCATCAGCATGAAATTTGAGCATTCTATCATCATATTTTCAATTGTATGAGTGACTGAATAGTTTGAGGTTGTAGTAGATTTAAGTCTTCCCATTAAAGTATAAGGATTTTCTATTTTAATATAGACTGAGCACTGATTATATATGTGTGTGTGTGGGAGATGATAATCTGGACCAACTGATGAGTGCTGGTTCAGCACAAAATATGTATATTGGTGATTAATTATCTTTTCTGCATGTGTGTGGTCATGGGTATCAGTAGTATGAGATAGTATGAGTAGTTGAAGGTTGCTTGAAAGTCTGAGTTCAAATCCCCTATATTTACAATTAAGTTCCAGGTATAAAAATGCCTGCATTTTGAATCTTACACATTAAGCCTGCATTCTGCCCATCCCTCTTCTATGTATTTAAATGGATGTGTCCTATACATGAGAGGTCAGAGTGACTTGAGGTTAACATGGGCATAACAACAATATTGACTTCAGCATGGGATTTGGGCATTCTATCATCAGATTTTCAATGGTATGATAGCTGAAGAGTTGGAGTAGATTGAAGCCTGTCCATTAAAGTATAAAGATTTGCTATCTTAATGTAGACTGAGCACTGATTATATATATATATATATATATGTGTGTGTGTGTGTGTGTGTGTGGGAGATGATAATCTGGATCAACTGATGATTGCTGGTTTAGCACTACATATATATATATTGATGATTATTTATCTTTTCTACATGTGTGTCATCATGTTCATCAGTATTATAAGAAAGTGTGAATAGTTGAAGGTTGCTTAAAAGTCTGAGTTCAAATCCCTATATTTACAATTATTTATTATATAATTTATTAGTACAATCAGATTATTCTTAATCCAAAAAGATTCCGGAGCTCTTTTGAATTTGAAAAATTTTTAAGATTTCAACAATAAATTAAAACTTTGCTGAAGACTTAATCCTTTTAAAATTGGCAGTTTCTCTAGATGTTCAATCTTTTATTTCTGTAGAAAATTTTTAGTTTATCTAAAACTCAATATATTGGACTTGATTTATTTTTAATTTAATTTTACAAACAAAAATCATTCTAAAAAATCATATTTAAACTTTGCAAATATTGGGGAAATGAATTATAATAGAAATAAAGGTTATAAAATGTCATTCAATGATTTGCAGAAAACAGTCTTTAGAAAATCAATAAAATATTCTTTATTTTAAATTTATTTTTAAAATGCAAACACATAATGTCAATCCCTGATAAATCTGTCAAATTCTGTTTTAAAACCTTACAAGTACTTTATAATCTATAGAATATTCCAAAATGACTCTTTTTTATTTATAGTACAACACTATGAATTAGTTTGGAACCACTAAGTTTACTCTCTACTACTATGCTTAAACTACACAGAGCTTTTAGTATTTTTTCAAAACAAAAATGGAACTAAATATTTTTTTATATAAAAACTATTCTTATATAATATTTTTTTATTTTTGAATATAAACAAAATTTTTGTACTGTTATCATTATTTTAATGTAATGTTAATGTGCAAAGATTTGACTAATATATTTTAAGTCTCCTTTTTTGAAAGTATCTCTTTGTTTTTCTTCTTTTTTCTAAATATGTATAATAAAGTTGTTATGTAATGAAAAACACTGAGCAGTCAACATGTGCATAAAGATTAAAATGCTTGATACCTTTAATTTACCTGTAGAATGAGAAATGTTTGTGAAATGCATGCACAGTGAAAGGGTATGGTCTGTTTTTCTGCAATGGTTGTAAAATGATGGAGCTGAGATGAAGTATGCATTGATAAAAGTAAAAAAAAAAAAAAATTCTGTAAAATGTATGTCTGTAGTCAATGATTGCTCATCTTTCTACAAAGTGTTCAAAGTGGATAGAAATCAATTCCTACCCAAATAAAAGAGATATAATAGAAATACCAAGCTGTGTATATGAGCATAGAAATTCAGTTGTTTAGTACTTTATCTAAAGAGCAAAGTTGTTTATAAAACACATGCATAATGCATGAAGTTCGGACTGACTTTCTATATTGGTGAAGAGTAATGATAATAATAAAGTTGAAATGAGGCACATATTGATAAAAACCATAAAACCTTGAAAACAATAAAAAAGTTATTTTTATATTTTATATTTAATCAAAATATTAAAAAAATAACTATTTATTATCAATTCAAATTATTGGTTTCATTTGAACATTGAATGAGTACAAAAACCCAAGCCCACCAGAGGGTACTGCTTTAGTTAAAACGTATTGTCGCAATGATTTGCCGTTTTCTAATGTCTTATATTGATTGTTTATCAACCAAGAAATAAATGTTTAGTCGCACTACTAAAACTTTATTTATGTAAATACCCCTCCCAAATAAATAAATGAGAATAGTGCTATAAATCAAATTACTTTTTTTTTATAAAAAAAAAGGAAAATAATATAAAAATAACAATTAATAGTTACTAGTTATGATTGTTCTGGGAAATATATAATTGAATATATTATAATAAACACTATTATCCAAATTGTGAATCAAATACATGTTTATGTCCGTGATAGATAAAATATAACTTCTTTTAAATAGATCTTATAGGGGCAAAGATCTTCCACTAGAAAATAAAACATAGGAAGAAAAAGTAACTACCAGACAAATCAACTGCAGTAAAGATTTAAGTTTTCCTTGCTATTGCTAGATAAGCATTTCCTAACTAATAATTATATGATTAGTTGAATTAACAAAGAATTGATTATTTAGAACAAAAATGCATTGTAGCCATAAAGCGTACATTAAAGGTTTAAACTTAATATGTGTTTTAAAATGTGTAGTGCAAGTGATGTAAATTTAAAATGTTTCTTTTCTACTGATATATTAATTTATTATATATATAAACTATTAATCAATGTTTGTATTCCAGTTATAATAAAATATATATAATTATTCAAAACAATACAATAATAAATACAGTAAACAATATTTTAAAAACAAATATATACTATAATTTAATAGAAGTACTTTCAACTATCTAAGTAGTCGTTACCAACTAGATTCAAATTCTATTACAAAAAAACGTTATAAATGTAACATGAAATTAAAGAATCTATCTTAATAAAAAATGGAAAACAACATCTGACAAATAGACAGACTGCTAATATAAAAATTAATGAATTATGGGAAAATTGATATATGACGTAATTTTTTTTGTATATATTTGTAATGGTTTTTTGTAATAGAATTTGAATCTAGTTGATAATGACTACTTAGATAGTTGAAAGTACTTCTATTAAATTATAGTATATATTTGTTTTTAAAATATTGTTTACTGTATTAATTATTGTATTATTTTGAATAATTATGTATATATATATATTACATTTTTAGGCATTAATAGCATGCAAACTCAACTCTGCTATGGCTGAGGAAGTAATTGAGGTTGACTTTGATAGTTATGAAGATTTCCTCAACAATTCTAAGTAAGTAGTCAAATAAATAAAAAAAAATATATTAGCCATAAAATAATAGAGACATTTATAACAATGCCAAAAACATGACTTTAGTAGAAATGTTCCTATTATGATGTTATCAATTTTGGGAAAAAATGAAAATCTATTTATAAAAGTTTATTTCCCAAATCCTTAGTCAAAATTTACTGTAGTAAATATTACAATACTAATAATGCTAAAATAATTTTATTCTAAATTATTTTAATCACAAAATTACAGTGATATGCATAAGAAGAATTACAGAATCTATTCTAAGAAATTACATGCAATACAAATCCATTATATCACCAATTCAAGATATTTATGTTTAGTAATAAATTTAGGGTGTCCCTAATAATATCACACTGTGCTTTTGAATGCTTATAATACATATACAATTGGAGACTTCACTTAACACTTAAAACGTCAAATATTAAAAAATGTATACTAATATAGAAATGCATTTATACCTGTATTTTGGTATTCGATATATATATAATCATTACTAAGAATATGCATAACACGTGTATAAATTACCATTATATCTTTAGTTTTCTGTTTTGAAGGTGTTTAACATAAGATTACTCATAGTTAATTCGTTGTAATGAAAAATTTATTCTTTGATCTCTAAGATTGCCCATTCAAAAAACAATTTATTTTACTTTATTAACTGAAAAATCTCACCAATAATTAAAATGAAATGTTTAATAATGTTTGACAATTTAATATCAAACATTAATAAAAAAAACATTTTTTGTCAAAATACTCCATAAGTGCATCTATCAAGCACATTACTAAATTTTGAACGTTTAAAGTTGCACACAGACATTAAACTTTTTATTTATATTTTTAGATAGAACCACAGTGATAGAGTAGGCAAATAGGAAAACAAATGCCTAAGGCACTGAATAATGAAAAGCAGGGAGGTGCACTTTGCTGCAATAAGTCGATACCAATTTATTTCAATCATTTTAAATCTATAATTGGTTTTATGAGAGAGTATGAAGAATTGCATGTTAGTAGTAACAAAAAGAGACTAAAAACGAAATACATGGTTGAGAAAACAAACTGTTACTGAAATCATTGAAAGAATTAAGAGACTGAACTGGAGTTAGGCTAGACATATTGCTAGAAGTGGTAATAAATGGACAATTGAAATCTTAAACTGGATTTCAAGAAATTGTAAAAAACCTAGAAACAGACCATGTGTGAGATGGATGAATGAAATAAGAAATGTGTGCTGAAGTGATGTGGATAAGAGAGGCTAGAGATTGAGGAAGATAGATTGAACTTGGAGAGATCTACATCATACAACAAATTCATAATGGTTGAAAATGATGATGATAATGGTTCAAGACACACACATTCACAATATTTGAAATGCAATCAACTACTGTCTGCTTAGCAATGGAGAGAGAAGGATGCTAAATATTTGACTTATATTGGATGCCCAAAAATCTCCTTATGGCTCTGGTCTTAGGTTTAGTTATTTTTAAAGCATAACTTATTTAATTCATATTTTAAATAATAGAAACATACAGATGTTAAAATAAATAATAGGTAGTAACCATAATATTGTCTTGCATAACAATAATTTTATTTTCATTGCTACTTTAAATATTTGTAAAACAACAACAACAATTACCAAACTGATCTAGATAAATAGATAATTGTCTAGCAAAAAGAAAGATTCTAAAATTTTATTAAATATAAAATTTGTGGAACTTCATTTAAAGCAACTTAAATTACAGTATTTTTATACACATACTACTACAGTTATAATTTAATATATTTTTCACTCCAAAATGCACTTTTAACAAATGATTTATTTTATCTCCTCTTGCTTACAGTTTCAACTGTCCAGCAGTCATCATCAGAGCTCTTTCAAACTTCACCTCTCCTACACCTGATAATGACTGCTGGACAGTTGAAACTGTAAGCAAGAGAAGATAAAATAAATCATAAATTAAACATGCATTGTGAAGTGTAAATTGTGGAGTATATGTACATTATATTATATATAATTTAGCAATACAAATAAGAAGTGGAAATAAATTTTAATACAGTTATAATTTTTGCAATTGATTATGCATAATTATTATAACATTACATTCTTTGAAATTGTATTTGTAAATCATGGGATGGAATTTTTTTTTCTAGAGAATTTTGTGAGTTGGCTTTAAATCTTTTGAAAGAATGTAGTCGACAAGATGAGTTGTACTCGCAGCAGTTATTAGTTCACAAGCTGTCAAGATGGAGTGAAGAAACCTGCTTGTCTTTGGCTGCAGCTAATAAGCACTTAGAATTTGTTGCTCACAACTGCTGCCAATCCATCATTTCTCAGATGTGGCTTGGAAATCTTCACATCCGTCAAAATAGAAATATAAAGGTAAAATACAATGCATGTTTCAATTCAACTATGTTTTAACAACTAGTTAGTCTTAATTGGTTTAATTTTTTTAGTATATGTACACATAATCATTTAGGGATCATTTTTCTGATGATTCAGGCTTCACTGTAAGTAGGATGAGACTACATAATATATATTTTCCCACAATCCATTATAGCTACCATTAATTGTAGTTTGCACATTAGCATTAAATGATAATGTCACTTTACTCATAAAAATTGTCATCCATTACTATTTAACCGTTTTTTTTAAAAAACATTTTTTAAACTGCAAGAGATCTATTTAATTTGGATTTCTCTCTTTCTGTTACATTTTAATTATCATAGCACTGAAAATCAGCATAAAGTAACTACTAAAAATATTTTTTCTCTTAGTTAAAACTTAAATAAGAAACTTAATGTGCCAACAAGTAATTCTAATCATTAATCATTAAAAGAGGGGCAAAATTACCAAATAAGCTCAAAATAATCAATACATTTATTCATCTAATATTCTTAAACTAATAGATCATTAGTTATTATTAAAGATTTTATACTCTCATTGCTTTACAAAAAATCAATGAAATCATGCAGCAAGACCAAGGAGTTGTATTTAAGTTTATGGACACATAGAATAGGGGCGTGTTTTCTGTGTTTTGAAAAATAAGCATTTTCTTTAACGTAGGATTTGTGCTAAAGTGAAAAAAAATATTATAATGTACCTGTTATTACATTTTCTCTATTAATTACGAACAGAATTTTATATATAAATGTTATACAAGTAAAAAAATATTGAATTGATTTTTATTATTCTTCATGATTTGGTGCAATTGTAGAGTAGCATATTTTGGAGCTCAAAACCTGCTACATCACTTTCGGCACTCAAACTTTCATGAAATGAACTATTCAATCATTTTAAAAATGTTTTTTATAAGTTATTAAATTTATCAATCTTGTGCAATGGTATACATATGCCATTACATTATTTTAAAACTAAAATAAAAAGGGCAAAATAAATCTCAAATAAAATTGTTTAAAAAAAAAAAAAAACT
Organism: Epiperipatus broadwayi; assembly: GCA_028023455.1. Lineage (NCBI taxonomy): Eukaryota > Metazoa > Onychophora > Udeonychophora > Euonychophora > Peripatidae > Epiperipatus > Epiperipatus broadwayi. Next base: position 305,659 of record JAQFVV010000469.1, read on the forward strand.
AAAAGCCAAAATTAAAAGAGTTATGATAACATATATATTGTCACACAGATGGAAAATTTTAGAAGTATTTTTTTTATTTTTTTTTTTAAAAGTATTTGAATAAGTACAAGATCTAAAGATAAAATATTTTTGTTAAAAGATTCCTATGTAATCTCAGTAAATGGAAATGATTGTTTTATTAATTAAACGAAAAGCAAACTAGCCTTTGGGGCTCTTATATAATTAAAAATGTGAGATAAGAGAATAAAAAAATTAGAATGTCCAATAGAAATAGCAACCAATGTTCAGACCTTAATGAAAATCATTGGAACAGGAAACCATGTTCAATGAATCTGGAGGATTAAAATAAAAAGAAAAAAAAACTCCAATAAAAGTTAGTTCCAGCTTGATTTTTTGAGGAGAAAGGTGAAAAGATGCATTTGTCACTCTCTCTCTTATTTCAAATGAAGTGACTGTTAATTTATGAATGGCACTATTGTAGACCTGAATCATATGGGTCCTACAATAAAATGGTTTCCAGATTGAACCAGCTAAGACAACCTCTGGATTAACTACAGTATGAACAACAGAACAATCTTCCATGAAAGTATGACTAATAAAGTCTTTGCGGGAATTGGCCCAAACAACTGTGAGCTCCTCTACTGTAAAGTATGAACTATAAAATTTTAAAAACTAATTAAGAACTTTCATCAATATTTAACAAACTTTTAATAACCAGCCATAACTTTTAAAATGAATGATCTGACTTATTATGATTTCAAATTTTATATATTTGAGTTTGTTAATTTAATTAAATCATTTCCATTTTTTATTATTATTAATATTTATTGACTAAAGTATTTAAATGTATTAAATTTAAGCTGGGTGTAGATAGCTGCATAGATTCATTAATGTTTAGTTTTTTTTTTCATATGATTAAAATATGTAGATATCGGTAAATATGACACATCATGCTGAGTGTCCAAATGTATTTATTCATATATATTTTAAGTTATCGGGGTCAATGTGGCACCTTATGATGAGTTCCACTGGGTTTACTGTAAATTTCCCTCTGCAATTCCATCAATAACTTTATATTTTAATCATTTATGTTTATTTTGAAGGGGTTTAATTTTAGGCTATTTGTCTCATGGTTAAGTCGATGCTGGTGGAGGGATATATGAGTGTTTATATCAATGTAATGTGAAGCATGTTTAGCATACAGGGCAAAACCCAATTGAATGCATGACCCAAAGATGTAGTCATTGTGTTGCAATGGATGCAGACATATTTTCTGCACCATTGACCCCTTTTTAGCTCTATGGATAGGGACTATAAGTCGGCAGATAGACCGCTTTCCCCCATACGTAGCATTTCTCTTTAACTATTTTATATACATGGTTCCTTCACCAGGCAGATGCACATTCCTGTACTGGATGAAGATCATGTCCTTCAAATAATATCACGCTGTCAGATGCACATTCCTGACAGCATGGTTTTATGCTAGCAGCTTCATATTGCATTGGTTGCGTCTATGTATCTGGAAGCAGACATTGATTTGGCTATGAACTTTTAGTCTGAGATTGAATAATTGTTTTGATAAGTTTTTAGCTGAGAAACCTATGTAGCTTATCTATACTCAACATTCTCAAGTAAAAATATTATTAAACTGTCCATCTGTGTCAACTTTCTTAATAATTTAAATTAAAAAAACAATAACCAAATTAAAATTAATATTAAAATCTAAGCAAGATAATTTTTTTTTTCATATGTCATAGCATCAGCCAGGATGTGAATCCACAACCATCTGCCAACAACTACTTGCTTGCAAGGCAGCTGTGATGTCCTCTCGGCTAACAATGCTTGACAGCAAGATAAATTTTATTCCTCAATTTTAAATATTTATATATGTGCGTTAATAAATGTTTTTTGTGTGTTATTACTGGCAATGGCTTATTTTATTTATTTAATGTTTTTTTTTGTATTAAAAACATATATCTGCATCTCCATGAGCTAGTCGCATGGGCTAACAATGGTCATAATAAAATAAAATAATATAAAATTAGATCTTAATACTATGTATCTGCCTACTATATAAATTTTCCAGGTTCGAATGGCCTGGTGGCGCCCTGTATGGCAGATACGGTAAGATTCAATAACTATCATATCCACCCTGACCATTATACTTGCATTAAAAGTTTTTTAGTATTCTATTTTTAAAAGTATTTTTCTTTTCTTTCGAAGACATGGCCTGATAGTATTTGCCAATTTAGTTGAGAAATCTGTAAATAAATTCTGCAATGCATTCTATTCATTATATCAGCAGAAATTCATTGAACAGAAAATCAATCATTTACAAGTAATGTTTGAATACAATTTTCCATTGCCACTGCACCTAATTATTGTTTTATTTTAGTTCTTAAAATTTTCAAATAATTTTTTAATTAACTTTTTTTAATTTTAATTTTTTAATTAACTTTCTTTAATTTTATTTATTTATTTAACTTTAATTATTTAATGTAATTTTTTTCTTACATCATTTGGGGGCAATGATAGGTTCCAGAGTTCAAAATCCATGAATTATGACCAGCTCTGTTTCTTCATCCCTGTTCTTAAATTTCTTATGTACACCTCGAACAGTTCATACTGTTATTTATTTTTTATATATGCTTTTTTTATTTTTAAAAAAATATTATGTTTTTTTTTTAATTCAGATTATTTTGGGAATTTTATTTCCTCCTATTATTGTCTTAATGGATTTTTGGGAATCTGAACCTAGGACTGACAATCAAGCCAATCAGTATATTCCAGACATCCACATCACCATAAACTGTGAAAAGGATAGCCAGGTAACACTATAATTATTAGGCTGTTAATAACTAGATGTTACTTTTTAAATTTATTTATTTTTAGGACAGCACCATGGTCACCTGGTACTATACTTCATATTAAATTCATTTCATCTGGAATTTATAATTATTGTAAATATAAATCATTAATTACAATCAATAATACTCTTCATTTGCCTAAAAATATATATTACTTTCAGATCTTCTATTTAAAGAAATATTATTATTACAAGAATTTCATGATACACTTTTGATTATAATATGGATTTGAGTTCAAAATAATAAAGTTGAATTTTTTTAAAAGAGTTGGATTTTTTTTTAGGTATCCAGTTCATAGAATCATCCAAATTGGTTAGTAAATGGCTATAGCTATAGAGAATAAAAGAAAGTGAAAAACTGCTCAACCATCACAATCTAGCAATTAGTAAGCCTCATCTTTGAAGGGATGTCGGAAAGATCTTTGTCTTCAGTAGATAATTTAAAAATGGTTTATCTTTTACATCAATTTCAAGAGATTTCTTATGCACAGTAGTAATATTAAGCTGTTTGGACAGTTGGTAAACAACTTTCTAACATTTTGTAGTTTGGTTAACTAGTTGATGAAAATGGTACTTATAATTGTATTTACTTGGATATTCATAAAACTATAGTTATAAGTTGTTCTTATACAATGATTCCAAACTATTATAAATTATCAGGAGCATGTGCATAATTATTTTAGTGTTTGGAATTGTGTTTTACTAATGCCAAAATAATTGTAAGCATACTTCTGACAGTTTGAGATAGTGTGGGATCCCTATATAAATAAATCTTATATTCTTTATGAAATATAATTTTATTCCCATAAGTCCGTTGTCAGATTAATAAATTTTCATGTTTATTATTGACAAATAATGCAAATTTGTATTACATTAATAGTAAATACAAGTTTTGTCTATGCTCGCACATGTAATGTGTCATTGTGAGGAATGGTTTAGTATATCAACAGCAAATATTACAGGTAGATTTAATTTATAATTTAGTAAATCTTATTTCTTGTTCCATGCGATTTACTTAAATATTTAATTTAAAAAAATTTATTATATCTTTTTTATTGTTATTTGAAAATTTTATCATAAGTAATAATTTTATATCTTTTGTATAAAATAAAACACTATTACTTTTAGTTATTTTCCCCCATAATCCTTAAAGTAAAGGTAATGAATGACAATATTATTAGATAGATTTTTTTTTATTATGAAAACATTGGACTCTCTTGTTTTTAACATGTCTTTTGGCTGATACCAATCAGTTATAATCTTCAAAAAACAGTACATCAATAATTGAAAGGAAAAACAGTAACAGCTTTAACATTAATAAATAGAGTTAAAAAGCAAAAAATACTTGTTTCTTTAACCACAATTGAGGTTTTTAGATTTAACTTTGAATAATTATGAGAGGGGGATGCTCAGAAATTAATTAAATCACTTCCTTGCTATAAAAAATAGGCATTGACTTAAATAATTTCTACCCCCCCCCATATTTTTCTGCTAAGTTAAATCTAAAAACCCCAACTATAGTTGAAAAAAAATTTTTTTGGCTTTTTAGTGCATAATAAATAAAAGCATTTAATATATAAAAAAAATTAACTCTATTTTTAACTTTTTAGTATTTACACAGTAAATAAAAATGTAAAACTGGGTATATTGTACTTAAAATCAACTTGATACTTATAATTTATCTATATGACACTATATACTTCTGCAATAAATTAGTATGTATATTTTTATGTATAATGTCTTATTTAGTATATGTACATAATTATTTATGTGTATATTAAAGCACTAAGTAACTTAAAATACAAAGACTTCATTTCTGTTGAAAAGTGTGAATTTTTTTTAATTTTATTTAAAAATGTATTTTTTTAAAAAATGATTAACAAAACTATATTGTAAACTAATGTTATTTTATTGCAAAGTAAATCAAGCTTTAACTAAAACCAAAAAAACACATACATTACTTAAAACAATTAAAGTTCTAAAAACAACTTTCAAATTTTATAGCCAAATATTCTAAATTTCCTCTACCCAGATGTAAGAAACTAGGTAAGCTATCTTAAATATTATAGGGATTGAACACATTGGGGTGATTTAGAAGAAGTGTACCAAATTTCAACAAATTATATTGGTATTTACATTTATTAAACTCAATTTTAAAATTTTATTCTAACTTAAATAAAAGTGATTACAAGTGTATAATATGGATCTAAGAACTTGGACACTTAACAGAAGAGCAATACAGAGACTTTATACCACTCAATGGAGAATGGAGAGATGCATATTAGGAGTAACTAGAAGAGATCAAAAAAAGAAACAGGTGTTATTGACATCAGTGAAAGGATTAATGGGAGATCAACTGAACATATTGCTAGAGAATATGATAATAGATGGACAATTGAAATCTTATGCATGATTCCAAGAGATTTAAAAGACCTAGAAAAAGACCACATGTGAGATGGATGGATAAAATAAGGAAGTATGCTGGAGTCATATAGAGAAGATGGGCTAGAGTTTGAGAAGGTGGATCCAACTTCAGGAGACCTTCATCCTGCAATGGATTGATAATGGTTGAAAGTGATATATCAATAAGTGTTTACAAATAAACAAACAATTCAATAAACAGAAATTGTAACTTAAATAAAAGCATTTAAAAGTAATCTTTCTAAATGTTGGTCTATGTAACAATATAAAGAAAAATTAATCTTTTATAATCTTTTTTTTTTTGTAATTAATCCATTTTGCAACTCAGTGAAATATTAAATTTATTTTTTCATCATTATTGCACCAAATTAAATGTTAAATGATTTCATCCCACTACTGCCTATAGAAGTAATAGTGAAAATATTAATAACTTTTACAATATTGATTTTTTATGATGCAATAATAAGTTTGAACAAGGGTTAATGAAAAAACGTTGTAAATTCTATGGATGATATAATATTTAAGCAAATCTGAAAAACATAACATTTTTATTAAAATCATATTAATCAATATATACTGATTATTTTTTATTATAAATTTAATTTAAATAATAATATTAATCTTGTTGAATAAATTATATTATTTATGTTTTGTAGTACAAAAATGGTTATGTAAACAAAGGTTTTCTAATGCATGAAGGAGATAATTCCATGGACCAAAAGCCTTTTCCTTTCAAAATCTCTCAAAATTTCAAACATAATGAACTAGAAAGAAAACTAACTTTCAGGATTTGCAAAAAATTTATGTACTTCTACAAAGCACCTATCACAAAATTTTGGTTTCATAGTGTAAGTTTTAATATATATTAGCTCTTGTTCTCAATCTTCTCTTATTATTACTATAACTATTACAACTACTAATAATAATATAAAGAATAATAATCCTACTTTTTTTTATTTAAATATTATTTTACATCTGTTTGACCTTATTGTATTTCAACTACTAGTATTAGCACTAGATGTCACTACTAGTAATGCAATAGTCAGGCTATAGAGTTGACAAAGATTATGTTGTGGAAATGGGATGGAGCAGAATATGGGAAAACTTAGACTGGGGAATGTAAAATTACATAGCTAACAAGTTTTTTTTGGTATAATTGCTGAGAAATTCTTGACTTCGTTTAAGAAGTAGCTACAGTACATCACATCACATTATTGTTGATAATAATAATAAAAAAAAAAACATTACTTTTCTTTATTTAAATAATAAATAATGAGATGCTATGCTAGAAAATTCTAGTTTATGAAAAATATTGTAAGCTAATTCCTTAAAACTTTTATGTAAAAATAAAACTAAACACAACTTCTGAAATTATTTTTAATGAAAAATCATATTATATTGCCTATCAAGAGTTGAGATGTGTTGTCAAGCGTTGATGGCCTAGTGGTTAGCATAACTGCCTTCCAAGCAGCTGGCCCGGATGCTCTTCCCGGTCAACGCATTTGACATACGAAAAAAAAAAAGAGTTAAGATGTGTTACCTTTCATCTATTCATTGTTACGCTAAAAGCTAAAATTTGACCTCAGTGCCAGTAGAATAAGATTTAAATTATTAGATTTTGTTCTTATGGTAGATAATACTGCGTTCTATTGCAGCCATGTAATAACTACATTTTATTTTTAATTAGATATTTAATTTCTTAAATTGTTAAATAATCTACGATTTTAAGCCAAATTCAACCTCACTCAGCTTTGACTTAAATCCATAAACTCTTCATTTTAATTATGCCATGTATACACTAACTGTAAAGATTTTTAATTGTTTAGCAATTTGATTTTTAAATGAGTAAAAAATAATGATACTATTTTTTAAATAAATGCAGTTATTAAAAACCAAAATGCTTAATATTGTCTTGAATGATAAGATTGTAAAAATAGCTTTTAAACATTATATTACTAAACCATGACACTTTCTTAAGTTATGTGTTATGAATACAAATACATCAATTCTTGAGTTCGTTAAAAAGAGGAGTCGTGACTTGTCTTTTATCAATAATATTAAAACAGGCAAAACTCTCTATACAGCAATGCCACTCAGTGCAAGCCAGAATAATCAATGCCAGAAAATAATATTGTTGATAATAATAAAAAAAAAAGGCATTACTTTTCTTTATTTATATAATAAATAATGAGATAATAAATAATGCCAGAAAGCTACAAGCTAGAAACTAGTCTAGGGATGTTGGGGATTTTAGACACAAGCCTTCTGGCCTCCATTGATTACTCTGGCTTGCACTGAGTGGCACTACTGTAAGGAGAGTTTTGCATGTTTTAAAAACAGTTATGAGCAAGCATAAGAAATCGTGATTATGTGATGTTTAGTGGTTTAATACCAATCCTGTCTAATAGGATAGTGATGGCTACGATTATTAAAGAACAAAAGACACCAAAATATATGGATATTGAACTGAGTTCAAATCTATATGACTATATAAACTAATACGCTTGGATTGAAAATATTATTGTGTTTTCAATTTTATTCTCATAGTTTTGTAGTTAAGTTAAGTAGAGATAAAAGATGGCTGCTGGAGGGTTGCATTAGATCCCAAAATCTAGGTGCAGTGCTCTCAGATCCAAGGTTCCTCACTGATGAAAGCCACAAGCTAGAAATTAATCTGGGATGTTGGATGAATGAGTAGGCACTAGATAGGAAATTTATGCACAGGCCTTCTGACATTCACTGATTACTCTGGCTTGCACTGAGTGGCACTACTTTATGGAGAGTTTTTCCTGTTTTAATAACAGTTATGAGCAAGCATAAGAAATGTTGATCATGTGGTGTTTATCAATAATATTGTTATTAGTAATTTGACTAAAAAGGAAACATGATATTTTCTGCTTGGCAGAATAATAAATTAATATTTGAATACAAGTATAATTTATATACTTAGAGTTTAGAAGTAATTATAGAGGATTTGAACAGACTTTCAAGCTCCTTTCAGCTATCTAATCTATCTCATACAACCAATACACATTACCTACACATATGAAAAAGATAAATGATCTCCAATATATGTATTTCATACTGATCCAGCACTCATCAGTTGGTTCAGATAATCATCTTCCATATATATATAATTAGTGCTCAGTTTATATATATATATATATATATATATATATATATATATATTGTGCCATTACAATTTAGTCACTAGATAAATTTATAGTAATGTGCATGTAGAAAAGGTAAACCAAAAATCATCATCACAATTTTATATAACCATAAAAGAAGCTGTAGGGCATCCAAGTTCAAACCCTACCAGATCAAAATTCTAAAAGCTTTAGATAGAAAGAGAGTGGGTCAACAATTATATCTTTATTTGTTTGTTGATAGAAAGGTAATACACACATTTAAACCTATTTAATATTTAAATTTTCTGTTAAAAAGCAAAGTTATAATGATACATATAGCAATGTATTGTAAACTATTTAATTTTTTATATTTCAAATATTAAACATTTTAACTTTCTTTAAAACTAACTTATCTTGATCAATTTTAATGTCTTATTCTATACTTCTATTTTGCTTTCTTTAATTATAAGTGATTTAAAAGTTACAGATTTAATTAAATAATTGGTTATAATTACTAAGCTAGCAATTATATTATTTAATGTTAGTTTATGAATGATTTGAAAGAATGAAGGATGTGTGTACATTACATACAGAAATTTACATTTACTAAATATTGAAAGAAAAGGAAGGATTAAATCTGTCAAATTATTTTTTTTGTACAATTTTTTGTTAAAAGAGGAAATCTGTTTAATCAGATATCGATCTTTGTAGCAATTTTTTTTGTAAATAATTTTTGCACTTTGGGAGCTTAATTTGGTGGAACTCTAATTTTGAAATTGACTTATCTCAAGATCTAAAGAAGGAAGCTCAAAATTGGAAATGTTACCTAAATGTAAAAAAAGAAAGGAAATAAGAATTAAGTCTATTTTTTAAAACAAAAGTGTCTGAAAAGGATTAAACTTTAGTTGAAAAATAATTTAGTTGAAAATAAATTAGAGATCTAATTAAAACAAATTTGTCCAAAAATAGCAAGTGACACTATTCTATGTAAGTTAACTAAAAATTGATATAAAAAGTGTCTGGATTATTTTTTTTTTTTATGATTCAGATTATTAGACTATTAAATTGATGCTGAAAATATAAAAATGCTGGTAGAAAAATTATATTATATGTCCCATTTTCTGCATCTGGAAGGAAGCTCACATCACATAGAAAGAAAAGATGTTTCTAAAATAATATTCTACACCTTCAACTACCAGAGAAATAAGATGTTTTAATAGAAGAAGAAAGCATTACCTCATTCAAAGAAGATGAATTAATCTACTGATAAATATTAATCATCAAGTCCAATTAATTTTCCAACAACTATTTTAAACTAAGAAAATTCATAAATGTGAAAACAACCACTTATTTCATCCACTAAAGAACACCTGACAGGAAGAGAAGAAAAATTAATATAATGATTTCAAATTTCCACTAAACAAATAACCTCAATAGAGTCACCATCATCAAATAGTTATACACCTCAAGAAAGAGATTGTTCAGTAAAACGGAAATGGTAGCTGCAGAAATATAAACATTATACAAGACAAGTTGAACCCTTGAAATTGCCACAAACAAAAGACGTAATATGACTTTTTATATCTTTTTTAATATCAGTCTTAATAAACATTTAGCAATAAAGTGGTATATTTTATTTAAAGAACTTTTAAAGACTTTCAGATCAATTAAAACAAGATTCTTACTAATAATAACTTTAGCTTCATAAATTATCTTGATGTATGAAATTATTTTTATTATTTTAAGTTATGAAAAATATTATGAAAACAATTTTTTATTATGATTTAGTTTTAACTATATATTTTTTTTTTTAATTTTTTTATCATGAGATAAAACACCACATACTAATGATATTTTTATATTATTCAGTGAATGTGAAATAATTAGTATTAGAATATTAGATTATTTTTTTCAAGTTAAGTATACATTTCAGAGGTAGAAGAACGAGGAGGAGATAATGATTTAAAACTTTTTCTAAAACTTCTTTAATTCTACTAACTTTTTTTATTCTATTTATTTGATTTTAAAGTATTGTAATGAGCAGATAATATATATATATTTTTTTTTCTGAAATACTTTTCTATGGAGGAAAATCATGGTCAATGTGAATCCAACTTAATACAAAATACATTTGAAGGGAAAGGGGAAGAACTTAAAATTAATCTGAGGATTTATATAATCAATTTTATTATTATTATCTCATTTTTTATCTGAAATTTATGTATAGTAGAAATGTAGTAATAAATATTAGTTTTTTTATTAAACGAGGCTATATATTTCATTAAGTGTAGTCTTGTTAGGGATTATTCATCATCATCAATGGTTGAATATTAGTTATTTAAGATATAAGTAAGCATGCTAAAATTAAGCAATAATTATGAATTTCTTTATAAAAATTAGTTTTATGTTTAGGCTTAGTCCTAGAGCTGTAGTTGAAACCCTTGTCATTATCATTATTATTATCATCATCGTCATCAACGTTTTAATTAATGAGCTGTTTAACTGTTTAAAGGCCATAAATAAATATTGATTTTATAATATTTGGTGATCTCTTAGTATTATTATAACCACATCCCATCATCTATTTCATGCAAGGATGAATGAATTGCCATCCTAAATTAGTTATATATAATCTGAGCTAGTAAACTTATAAAAATATTGAAACACATTTGTTATGTTAAGATCTAAGAAATGATTTATATCTAATATACTCCACTTTGGTTTATAGATGTTTTACTTTTACCTAATTATTAGTGCTTATAGTGATATGGCTCAAAAAGCTAAATCTCTCATTTTTATTAGAAATAAAGTACCAAAAAGGGGATTCAAACCCGGTACATGTGAAAGGTTATTAGATATAACCGTGTCTAGATCCAGATAATCTAGTGGCGCCCTGCTAGACCATATTCACTTAGTATTTGTTTAAACATGTACTTAACATCAAACCAAGAAATGAAAGTAGATAAGATCTACTGCCTGTATACCTGAGTTATATTTTATTGAATTACTAGTGTACTCACTTCACGTGATTTCATATGCCTGAGTTATAATACTTGTTGTTAATAATTTGTTTATAATTCTTATATATATATTTTGGACTCAGATATGGTAAGAATATCTTTTGAACTCATTTAATTTTGTTACAATATATATATATAATTAGTGCTCAGTTTACATTTAAGATAGCAAATTTTCAAACTTTAGTGGACAGGCTTTAATCTATTCCACCCTCCAATGCTTTGGTCACCCATATCATTGAAAATCTGATGATGGAATGCCCAAATACCTTGTTGATGCCAATACTATTGTTATGCCCATGTTTAAGTCACTCTGACTCCTCATGTATAGAACCATGTTCATTTAAATACACTGAAGAGGTATGGGAAGGATACAGGCTGAATCTGTAATATTCAAGTATAATTTATAAATGTAGAATTTATAGAAGTTCAATGACTCATAAGAAGACTTAAAATGATCAGTAGATTAAAATTGCAAAGAAGATAGAAGCATTATCTAATTGTGGTCACTTTAGATCTTTTTTTGATATGGATCTGAAAAATGCTGTCACAATCTTGTTAAATCCAGAAAGGAAATTCTTATATGATGATAATGTTATTTTAAACAATTGGAAGAAATATTTTGATCATCTTATATCCATTTTATCTACTCATATACATTTGGACCAAGATATTCTGCTTAAAGAAGTGAAAACAGCTCTTTGCAATCTTAAGAATGCTTTTATTGTTCCAAGATTGCAATAATTATTGTGAAATATCATTATTATCCATTATAGCAAATGTACTTTCAGGATTTTATTAAATATATTGTTTCTAGTCATAGATAAATGATTACCAGAGATTTAATGTGATTTTAGAGAATAAAGGACTATAGTCATGATTTTCATTTCCAGGCAAATGCAAAATAATGTCAGGAACAAAAGAGTGATTTATACATTTTGTTTTATCCATTTGATCAATGCATCATGTTATTTGAAATTAGTTTGTTGTTCAGTAAAATCTATTTCATAGCTTTTACATGAGGAAATGAGAAAGTGTTTGAAATATAAACTGGTGTTAAACAAGGATGTGTACTTACTCAACATTGTTTTCAATTTTTATAATAGTTATATCTTTGGAAATGTTTATAGGCAGCTTAATAAAACAGGGATCAAGATGTTATATAGTTTTAGGGAAATTTTTATTTGAATTAGTTTAAAGCCAAATTTTGAACTCTGGATTTATAGTATGATAATGATTGTGCTATATTTGCCAACTCAAAAGATGTTTTACAAAATATATTTAATATTTTGATTGTAATATTTAAAAATTTTGACTTAATAATTAATGTTCAAAAAACCCAAATCTTTAACAGTTGATGTGGAAAAAAATAATCAGCTGTTAACATGAATGGCTGTCATCTTGAAAATATAAATAAATTTAAATAACTTGGTAATTGTATAAGCAGAAAGGTGGAATTAGATGTTGAAGTATATCACAAGTTAAAAGCTAGAGTAGTATTTATATAAATTAAATCAATAACAAACAAACAGTCTTTTCCTGAAGATTTGTGATGGTGGTATTTTAGTTGTATTTATATATTGGACTATTTCCATCATGTAATATGTGTATTGAATAACTTTAGAAAAATTTAACTTTATTTAAATATTCCAAATACATTCAACAGTTAGTAATATGTACAACATTATGAGAGGTTAGTAATATGTACAACATTATAAGAGGTATTCAAAGAATCTAAGACTCTAATGTGTCCGATTCCCATGCTAGTACTAGTACAGGCCAGCAACATGTGAAGAATGTAGAATAATACCTCTTGAAACATCATGCATATATTAACCTGTGTGGTATTACTAACAGTTGAATGTATTTAGAATATTTAAATAAAGTTAAATTTTTCTAAAGACATCCAATTCTCAGATGTTGGAAATATGCTCAAAGAATCTAAGGGTCCAGGTTTGATTCTCGTGCTAGTACTGTCATTAGTCATGTCAGAAATACTTGAAGAAAAGGGGAGAATAATACTTTTTGAAACATTGTGTATATATTAACTTCTGTGCTATTACGAATAGCTGAATGCATTTGGAATATTTAAATAAACTTAAATTTTCTAAAGACATTCAACACTCATTAGCTGATGAAAATAGTCCAATACATAAATACAACCAAAACAGTCTTTTATTTAAAAATAGCCCATTAATTTCAATATATATATACAAAGCAAGCCACATGCAAATTTCTTTATAAATCGTGGTTTATTATATAAACTATTATAAAATACAAAAAATACTTCAATTATATTTTTTTATAGTCTTTATGAAGGAACAATGTAAAATTCTTCTAATAAATAATCTTCAGGTCCATGTTTGATTCCCATGGTAGTACTATCACTGGCAGGCCACCTGAAGAAAAGAGGAGAATACCTTTCAATACATTGTGCATATACTAATCTATGTGCTATTACTAATGTAATTGGAAAATTTAAATAAAGTTTAATTTTTCTATAGACATTCAATACTTAATATTAGATGATGAAAATACTTCATTGTACAAATACAACTAAAATACTATCATCACAAATCTTCAGGAAAACACAAAAGACACAGAGAAATAACTACTCTAACTAAGTTAGATATATAGAGAGCTATTGTTCTACCTAATTTATTGTATGCAAATGAATCTTGGACTCCCTATTAATGCAACGTAAAGGTATTAGAAAAATTTAATATAAGAAAGCTTCATGAAAATATAATGGCAAAATCATAAAACCAAACATTATATTCTTCAACTTCCTGGGGTGAATGAACCTAATATTTCAAAAGCTTATCTTTGAAAATGAATGAAAAATGCAAGTTCCAAGAAAGATGTTCCCCTGAAAAGATATGGCAAAAAAAAAAAAAAATAGAATATATTGGAAAACTACAATCAAACATGGTATTGAAATATTTCAAAAAGAATTTTTATGAAGAAATTACAGTATGTCAAAATATCAACTAAACATAATTTAAATCATCATCTTGTATACTATATGTGGACATATTTGTATTTCATAAATTGGTTTATATAGTCATTGCAAAACTTATTTCTAAAGCAATTTCTGTTTCCTCTTTCTTTCCTTGGAATTATAACAGGCATTCTTATTTACAAGTAGTGCAATATATATAAATTTTTGTGTCTACTTGATATAAAACTTTATTTCCATTAATTTTATAGCTATCGTTTAGTATTTAAAAATATATTTATTAATGATAATATAAATGCTAATAAAATATATCAATTTTATTCAATTTGAAAAACTTTGAATAGTTTCATTTTATTAAAATATATTTACTTATTTATTTTTCATCAAATATAGATAGAGAAGAGGTAGAATAAAATACAAAAAAAGGTATTATATTTGTATACGCTTTCTTAATGAATTATTATAACTGTAAGCCTTATCTAGCCACCTAACATAAAATATATTTTTACGAAAAGTTTAAAAAGTATCAAATATTATTTTCAAAGATTAATATGTACTAGTATTTATTTAACAGTCACATTTTTATTTTAAAAAAATTGAGAGAAAATAATCATGGATAAACTACTCTTGCATTAATTGTTAGGAGTGGTCTAAGGCAATTGATGAATTCCTAGCGTGCAAGTAAGCTACAGAATGATTTGTTAATTTTTTCATGTACTATGTATTATGTACAATGATTGGTTTTGAAATTTGTTCAAATTTATTTTCTTAAAATTCGTAATTTGATATTAGTTTCCAAAAAAAAAAATCAATGTTTCTAAAGTTGTAACAATTTTAAATATAGCAAATAAAAATTTCAGTGTTACAAAAATAAAAGAAGTTGTTATAAATTCAATATCATACTGCAAGGATTCCTGAATGAAAAATTCAAAATTTTACATTATCTTGTCAAATGAAAGGAAAAATACAGAAATGGAATTTAATAATTCGGTATAATTTATATCCACAACGTGGATAAAATATTTTTAAAAAAAATAGCTTTTTCAAACATACAAGAATTGAAGTTTGTTTAATTACAATAACGTAGATAAAAATAATTCTTTGAGCATAAATGGAATGCATAAAAGTTCTACATAAAGATGCAGTAGCTTTGTTAAATTCAAGGCTAATGTATTATTCTAATATATATATATCATCATTATCAACCATTTTCAATCCACTGCGGGATGAAGGTCGCTTTGTTAAATTCAAGGCTAATGTATTATTCTAATATATATTGTAACGAGCACAGACGTTCGTTACATTGTTTTTTTTTTTTTTATTAAACATGAAAGTAAATTAAAAAGTTCAAATTTAAAAATTTTCTTTAAGAATTAAAAATTGAATTTAAATATCATCTTAAACTCGTATATATTAAATCGCACAGATAATGAAAAATTATTAAAATAAAACTTTATTAAAGAAAAAGTATTTTAAAACTAAATTTTAAAAAGATTTGGAGATAAAATTATATCTTTAAATTTATCTTTAAATATATCTTTGATTTGGAAAACAGGTTAATTAATCAGAAATGGAAATGATAAATTTAATTAGTCAAATGTAAACCAGCCTTGGGCATTTAAATGTAAAAACATTGGTCAGATAGGAAAACAATAGAAACTTTTAGCAAATGAAATAAATCCATTGGAAAATCGGACCTCAACGAAAAGGATCATCACATCGATGACGTAATGTTAAGTCAATCTTTCAAAGTAATATAAAAACACAAGTTTGGAAATTATTAGTTGGTGATTAGTGAATGATTAATTACGATGTGAGAGATATGTGGTAGTGCGGAAGTGAAGAAGGGATTGAAACAGACGCACGATTCAATCCCTTCAGTTTTGCTAGGAAAGAAAGAGAAATGAACTATCGTTTTTCTACATTGAGGACCAGTTAAAACAAAAACCTCCGGATGGATAAATAAATCGGCCAACAGAATATCAATCTTAGGATGGCGTGGGAATTCACGTTCATGGCAAGCAACGGATAAAGAGGAACTGTTTAAACCGTAAGAACTTTATAAATAATGAACATTAAATTAAACTTTCCAGAGTTAAATGATTGCAATCTTATCCTATCTGACCAACTTAATTTATTAATAATGTTATTTGATGTATTTCTTTTTTTATATATATTTAAAATCATTTCCATTTATTTATTTACTTTTTTGTTCTTTAAGTTTTATTATGATTTCTGTTTTCCATTAAGGTAAATTATATAAATGTTAAACTTAAGTTGGGCGTGAATGGTTGTATAGATTTGTAAAGTTATATTAGGGGAGGGTAATCTTAGGTTATTTGTTTCGTTGTTGAATTGGGTCAATGGATTGGATATATTGATGTAATTAGTAGATGTAGTCGGAGATTCGCTACTGGCAGAATCGCTTCATATGCCGCACTCTCCCGTTTTGCCTATGGAAGGAATTATAAGACACAGAGCGCAGTTCCTTTCTATGGAGTTTTTTTTTTATTGTTCTTCTCTTTAGATAGAAGTAATATTCCTATCTGAGGAGAGTCAATATCTTCTCTTAATCTTTTTGGTGCTGCCGTATTCCATATTACATTGAATACATCGATGTATCAGATGAATTGATGCCAGTTTGACTGCGAATTTTAACCTAAGGTTAAATAGGGATAGAATATTTTATTTTCAAATGCAAATCTATGTAATCTATTCATGCTCGACCCTAAATAAAATGCATTAAATTTAAGTTGTTTATGGACGCTTGCATGGATTGGTTATCGGTTAAGTATGTTTTGGGTTTTCATATTTGATTAAAATATATAGACATTCGATAAATAATGATACCTTACGGTGAGTATCTAAAATGTATTTATTCGGATGTCTTTTAAATTATTGGTGACAATGCAAGTATCTTATGGTGAATACTATTGGGTTATTGTATAAATTTCCCTCCGCAATTGTCAGTAATCAATAATTTTGTATTTTGATCGTTTATGTTTATTTTGGAATGTTTTTGACCGTGAAATCTATGTAACCGATCTATATTCAACATTATAAACAAGCTTTCATAAATTTATCTGTGCGAACTTAATTAAAATGTAAATTTAGAATATAATAGTAATTAAATGTAAATTAAAGTCAAAAATCAAAGTTAAAAATGTAGGTTGAATTTTGAAATGTAAAACTAATACTAAAATAATTTTAAATCTTATATATATGTGCATAAATAAATGTTTGTATGTTAATTACTGGCAGTGGCTTATTTTATTCCTCTTATATTATATTATTAAATCTCTGCTATTCCACTGAGCTAGTGACATGGGCTAACGACCGGATGCAAAAAAAAAAAATTTTTTTTTTTTACTTACGTATCTGCCTACTTTATAAATTTTTCTAGGTTCAAATGCCTAGATGGCGCCCTGTAGTGCAGATTACGTTAAGTCTACCTTCTCTGGATCGTTACAACTGGTGAACCAACTCGGGCCAATCTTTAATAAACCACAAATACCCTGAGCAAATTTTGTCAAAATGAAATATTTGTATCTGTTTACATATAGTCGTATACTTTAAATCTTATAAAAGCTCTGCCAGTAAAAGAAATTGTGCATATATATTAAACACAAGAAAGTGAAAAAAATTTTAAAACTAATTTTTGTTAAAAAAAAAAAAGTCAAAAGGTTGCAATAAATATGTTTTTTTTGTTGTTGATATATATTATGCTTTAACGTGTATAGGCGCGCACAGCCACGTAAGTTTATGATCGAAATGTGGTACCTTACGATGCGTACCGTTGGGAATTTACTTCAGTGTAATCCTATTTAAGCATTTTAATCAGTCATAAATAAGTTGGTGGTATGTATAATTGTGCTGCAAATATACACGTATAAATCCATTATCTTTCAAAACGTATTTAGTTCAATGCAACCTTCTTAAATAAATAACTTGCTTGTCATGCCATATGGAAAAATAAAATGTATAAGAAAAAATAATAGAACTCTTGTGGGGAGGAGGTGAACGTAAATGGTCCTTGGGAAAGCGATAGTCAACATTTTTTTTTTTTGTATATAGTCTTTTTGTAAAATTATTAACCGGATGTTTTGTAAATGTCTTCATCAATTGTGTACCGTAATTACTAACCCTAAGTAAAATATTTTTTTTTTGATCTTTTTTTTTTTTAAGCAACTTTACTGATATGTAACGAGCACAGACGTTCGTT